>OZ026546.1:2332899-2452899 GCA_964020155.1 Chondrilla cf. caribensis | reverse complement strand
TTCAGACAGATAGTTGTCTGGCAACAGAAACAAAGCAAAAAGATGAAGAAAGTTTGTACATTATTTTATATCATGGTTTGATTATTATGCATGAAACCATAACCATAAACAATGTATCATAGTGTATGCAAAGCACAGATAAAAAGCCTTGTTTATGGGGTTTTTTTTTTCAAATAGACACCAGGGCTACTTTTTTTCTGCTGGTTGAGAGTGTGGCTATTTGTCTAGGGCAGCATTCATTGATTTGGGTGCTCAAAACGTTAGGTTACAAGTTCAAAATACAGCCTCGACGTATGGTGAAATTTCCTTTTTTTCTGCCATTCTTAGATTTTGTTTCCACATAACCTCATGGACACAAGTTATATAAGTGTATTTGCCTTGCTGGGTACATGGCAGATACACTCAAGTATATCCCCATGTACCAAGCAAAGACAGGGTACAACAAATATGTATCCTGCCAATGATATCAGAAGTACATTGGCTATATGAATGCAGACGAGGATTATAAGAAAGAAAAAAAAGCTAAAAAGGACACTAAATCTTTAATTAGAAGCAAATTAATAATGATCGAGTACTCTCCCCTATTGCTATCATTCCACATATTAAATAATAATAAATCATCAATCGGTAATGAGGTCAGTAATATTGGGTATATACTGTAGTTGGTGTTTTCAAATGCATACTTACACCCAGATGTAGCCAATTAAATCATTGTCTTTTGGCAATTTTAGTATTAATTTTTGTCTCCATAGTAACACAATAATTTGCGTACACCTGCCATACACAAGTAAGACCTATTAGTACACTAAACATTAAAGTATCAAGTTTATTAGCAGATATGCAGGGTTTTTTTTCCATTTTATATGTCCATTGGCTGTTCTCCTTTACAAAATGATCAAAATCTCCCCATGGGAGACTTGAATAAAAAAATGCAATCCAACGATTCAGAGGTTATATATTCTACTGTCATATCTGCAAATAACTACTGTAGTATGTTTGAGCATATGTGATACAAGTGTTCCTATACCCCCTCTAGGTTAGGATATGAGAAATAAACAGTTAGCTGTAGACCATGAGGGTTGAGAGCTAATATGTACATGTATACGTATATCATGGTGCAGTGGTAGAAGATCGATGGGTGGATCAATGAAAAAGGCCATCATGTTAACCCATTTCTTTGATATTCCCCAGGTCATGTTTGATGTCCTCACCAGCTAGTGAATCATTAACCTAGCAATGCTTGTTCACACTTCAATCACAACAATCCCTTTTGTACATATATCACAATACAATATCAAAACTGCAGTAGTGAGTACAGTGAATTCTCATTAATCCACCACCACTTTATCCGTCAAACCTTTCAATCTACCACAATTTCCCTCTACCAATATAATGTAAAAGAACTGACAATATCCAGTTAATCTGCCAAGCCCGTTAAGCCACCATGTTTTTTGAAAATTACTTGTACTAGTAGATTAATGAGAATTCACTGTAGTATAGAAACATGCAATGCTGTATGGACACAAAACTAAATACTGGCATCATGGCAAATTGATTGTATCCCTCCCGGGTGGGCTACAACAGATACTGACAATGTTGTATGTATTGTATCTGTATCTCTGCTGTAGCCCACCCAGAAGAGATGCAACCATTACATATCACCTTGTGTTTCTCATTGTTAGCCATTTCTTCATGTCCAAGAAATGTCCATATTAATTGGTGGCAGCTGCACTAGTGCTAATATTACCCGGCAACAACCTACTAAAATTCCTGTCACATTCACTACAGTCAACTACTGTCCTAAATTATCACCAAACTATGGGAATATTATGAACTGTATCAATAGTCCATGCATGTACTACTGTCAGGAGATTCCTTGCCATGTAGACTCCATCTAATCGTAGAGTGCCATAGAGCATGTGCATTTGCCGGCTTCGCAAGACCCAAAAACCAGAAATTGGCCATTTTGGTGCACACCTGTGATTTCTTCAATGGTGTCAGTGCAAAAATGTCCGTTTGCGGCAAAATTTTAACCTCGTGCCTGATGCGAAATCTCAGTACCTGCAGAGCCTACAACTGTTCTCTGGTATTGATCCTTTTTGCTCATCGTTGTTTAAGAACAAGCAGGCATTCTTCACCCGTTGATGCGGATGAGAACGTGATTCTTCAGATAACTTTTCTCAGCCTTCAGTCACACAGGGCATTTTCCCACAGCAGGATCACCTGAAATCCTATGAAGTATCACCATCAACAGGGCATGGCAATTTAGTAGAACAAAACAGCAACCACAGCTCCACCAAACTGTTGAGTTATGAAATACTGGGATATTCTATGATGCCTATGAGATTGCTTACAATCTGGGGTAATCCGTATGTTAATTTTTGAGTGGGGACACATGCCCTCGGAAGCCCCCACTTCGATATCTATGGTCATTCTGTCAAAAAGTCCACTAATAAATTATCACCACTATTCCTGTGGTACTGAAAATATATTTTATAATATATATATATATATATATATATATATATATATACTTTATATATATTTATACTATCATCACTTACATCACTGGTCAATCTCATTCTAGAAGGTCGAGTCCCAGAATTGATACGCCCTTTTTTTTTCGGAACCACCTTGGTAGCATTGAATAAAAAAGATGGTGGGGTGAGACCAATTGCTGTGGGCTGTACCATTCGACGACTTGCTCCAAAATGCATTGGCCATCATGTCATGGAGGATATGGGTACAATCTTAGCTCCTCATCAGCTTGGCTATGGTACAAAAAATGGGGCCGAGGCAGCCGTCCACGCAGCGCGTCTCTTTCTCCAGGGTATGGTGGATGACCAGGTGATGCTCAAACTTGATTTCAAAAATGCCTTCAACTGCATCCGAAGGGATAAGATGCTCAAAGCTGTGGAAGATTTAGCTCCTATCATTCTGCCATTTGTAGCCTCAGCCTATTGCTCAACAACCTCACTGTTCTGGGGGGAAAAAGTGCTGGACTCAGCTGAGGGTGTGCAGCAGGGAGACCCTCTCGGCCCCGTTGTTCTGTCTAACCGTCCACGCACTATATACCAATTTGAGTTGTAGCCTTTTCTACTTGGACGATGGAACCTTGGGTGGACAATCTGCTGATGTTCTCCAGGACCTCCATGATATTGAAAAGCAAGCTGAGGAAGATGGACTACACCCGAACAAGAGTAAATCAGAAGTCATCTGCAAATCATCAGCCACTTCCACAATGTAGAAGGCCAGAGTACCTGATATCCAACTAACACCACCAGAAGGAGCCACACTCCTTGGATCCTCCTTAGGACACATAGAATCCCTGGATCAGGCCATGTCAGAGAAGATAGAACAACTTAAAGTAATGGGAAACAGACTAAAGTACCTCTGCAGCCAAGATGCTTTAATTCTACTCAAAAATGCAATGGCTATTCCTAAGTTACTATACCTCCTTCGCACTAGCCCTTGTTTTCTTTCCACCCTCTTAGAGGATTACGACAGCCTGATACTAAACACCATCACCAACAACAACATGGATGCCGACAGTCCAGCGTGGCTACAGGCTTCCCTCCCGGTACGATCTGGAGGATTAGGAATTAGGAGAGCAGCACAGCTTGCACCTTCCACCTTCATGGCATCCGCAGCTGGCTGTTCAGGCATAGTTTCTTTGATCCTCCACACCAACATCGATATTGCCAGCCAGCCGTGGCCTGAGATCGAGGCCGCCATGATCCTCTGGCGCGAAGGACATGGAATTACACCACCTCCTACACCGCTCTCCTACCAACAGAGATTATGGGATGCACAAAGAATAGCTGTCAGCATGGAATCACTCCTCAAGAAAGCATCTGACAGTCTCTCCCGTGCCCGTCTACTGTCCACAACCAACCCAGAGTCAGGGGTATGGCTCAACGCACTTCCTGTCCCCTTGGACTTGGAGGATGAGACGATCTGCATTGCAGTAGGCCTGAGACTGGGTCTAGACCTCTGTGAACCCCATGAATGTTGCAACTGTGGAACAGAGGTAAATCACAGGGGATTACATGGCCTTAGCTGCCGACACAGTAGAGGACGCCACCACCGCCATGCAGAATTAAACAACATCATACATAGAGCCATGACATCGGCCAACATCCCATCACGGCTGGAACCTACTGGAATGACTAGGGACGACGGAAAACACCCAGATGGAGCGACCCTTATACCATGGAAAACAGGGAAGCCCTAAATGTGGGATGTTACATGTAGACACCCCCTTAGTACCTCCTATATAGACACTGCCACTGGACGATCTGGGGAGAGAGCTGAATGTGAAAAACAGGCCAAGTACAGCTCTCTGGGGTCCCGCTATTTGTTCCAACCAGTAGCTGTGGAGACTACAGGAGCCATGGGACCGGAGACCTTGAGATTCGTCAAAGATCTGGGCCATTGAATCTTCCAAACCACTGGGGAGTTCAGGTCCACAGAGTACCTCTTCCAGAGACTCTCAGTGGCCATACAAAGAGGGAACGCCATCTCCTTAGCCTAAGGGTATCCTCTGGATTTTCAGCAAGTGAGAGCATTTTTCGTCAATAGGGTGTGTTATTACGGAGGTTCAAATATGATGGTGTTTCTGTACGCAATGCACAGGAATGCGTGTACATGTGAATGTGTACGTGCTCACACAACTCCTACCTTGCCGCAACACAAGTTAAAACACAAATCTGTAGAGATTTGTACTGGTTTCAGGTCGCTGAGAATCCTGTGACAACGATTTACGCACGCACTACTTTTTGGGATGGGTTAGTAATTTGTACGAACTAGTTCACAAGGACTGAGGCAACCTAGGAGCACTTCTAGCTCGCCCAGTGATAAAGTTAGCCTGTCGATATTGTTGATGCTAAGAAATGACGTCTTCCAATGACCTACATGGCCCGGCATGGTAAAGGCGTAACGTAACGTTTGTTTCTACCCATGACTGCCACATATGTTTACAATATTACATGTACACAATACCTTGGTGATTTGAAATAAAAATGCTTTATTATATTCTTGGTAATGTGTACTTTTGATCGCATGCAATTAAGGCTTATTTTATGTAAAAGGTAAAATGGGAATTGATGCTATTTGATGATTGTATTGTTCTTCACTTTCAAATATATAAAATGTCGTTACTGTACAGATCATAAGAAAGGTAAATTTGTGTCGGTTACCTGTAATTATTAACTGTTAGTGATAATGGAATATTGGGTGGAAGTAACACAATATCCCTTAACTGTTAATCCGTCAATGAATGATCTGTGAACTGGTCACTTGTTGATCAAATTACCTGTCAGTGACTTAATTGTTACATCTAGAAATAGTGGGAATGTGCCAAATCATTCGAACATACGTAAATTCAAACATAATAAGTGTATGTGATACATATTAATAGTAGTGCTGGGCGCTAATGACTTTTTCTGCATATCATAATACCTTAGGAGAGTATCACAATATACCTGAAGTATTGGTGGAATTTAAATTATTGGGAATCAAAGTGACACTTACATTGAATTGACATTACACTGCAAGTTATACTAATAGCATAAGCAAAAAGAAACAGCTAAAAGCAAGTTAAGCAGCTATTTAAAACACAAAGCACACATGACCTGTAACACAACAACAAGCTACAGCATTAATCGACGGGGGACTGCCTTGCAGAACAGTATGTGCTACTTTTCAGCGCTTACCACGCGGCCGATAAGCTTTCCATCCTTACTATATACGTATATATAACATTTCCATACTTTGCTGGTAGCACCAGGTAGAGGCAACAGATTATATTTACGAAGTTCCTTGCTGGCAGCCATTTTGCCTACACAGTGTGTACTGTTTATACATTCCTAAAAATATTTTTGTGCACTGTATTACATTATATAGGCGATACTGCCAATAGTTACCCTCTGTATATCGATACTATTGATGGTATCAATAGTATCGCCCAGCACTAATTGATAGTGATTTTAACAATTAGCTTGTAATTGTGATAAATCCACAATGTCGTGTAAGTACATAGATTTTATGTGTTGTTTGGTTATAGCCTGTCCTTGTCTCAAAAAGAAAGAAAAAGAGAAAGGTGGAGAAGGAGATGTTGTTCGTGAAGATCCGGAAAAACACAATGATAATATTAAAATGCAGTCTCTTCCTGCTTATCAGACTGTGTCTTCAGTGTGTACTACTAAAGATGACTATTATTATTCTGAAATGACTGATGATGTCAAAATGGAGCCTTCTCCTGCTTATCAGACTGTGTCTTAAGGTGCCTTAAACTTCTGTTCGACTATGTAATTTAGGGACATGTAGCTAGTTGACTTTTCTCTGTAATAATATTATGATGTACAGACTATAAGACATTTATTTATACATGATTTGTAAAGCTCTCGTTAATATAATAGTACAATAACCTGCATGATGCTGATGATGATTTCCTTGTGAGCTGCATGATATGAGTATATATATAATTACAGGACTATATAAATGAAATTGACAGCATTAATTTATATATAATTATATATCATGCAGTTGCTGCATTATACCAGTCAAAATGTTTCATATATAGGAGAGATATATATTTAGGGGGGTGCTGGTGGCTGATGAGGAGGATGAAGCTATATCAAATGAAGGGTCCCTGGTTCCATTCCTGGCACTGCGATAATTTATGAGGGTTTTTTTTCCCTGCACCCCCCTACCAACACATGGGAAGGGAAGATGCAAAGAGAAGACCAAGGCCACTAAACTATGTATTTAATTGGACATTGTCTATAATCTCTGTGTGTATGTGTCCAGTTGTTGTATTGATTTGAATATTTGTGGGTACCTTGAAGAGTAGCTTTCAAGGCTAAAGGCTTCCCACATTAAATAAGATTTCAAATCAAATCAAATCATATATTTGGATAGTTTAGTGAAGTTTTGCTCAATGAATGAGGGAAAAAGCAAATTGTACATGTTGTCAGTTGTTAAATGAGGAATTGATCGTTGTGTGCCAGTTGGTAGATATTTCGATTTATAGCACGGACTATACCCTCTGTTTCTCAGTACCGTCCAGACTATTATGTTATATATAGTATGTTATATACATATGACATGCATGAAGTGTTATACTCGCTCTAGATCTATTACATTATTATGCATTATATATATTAAATTTATTATGTCATAAATCTTAAGCTGAAAGTGGAACCCAAAGTAAATTGTAATGTTATTGGATTAAGCTTCCACAGTATAAGTGGCCACCTGACTCATAGTTACATTCTTTGAGACTTGCGTTCCATTAGTCGACTGCAGCTTAAAATTTACAACTTATATTGAAATTGAAAATAGTTTGTCATTTGTTGTCTCTCCGTGAAGTAGCACTTGACAATGTGTACATGTAGTGTCACCTTAATATAGCTAGTAGTGCATGGATGAAATACAAGAAAATGTCTGCATAGTGGGTGTATCATACCAGTTACTGTGTCCTATGTAGTCTTGCAGAACCAGACCCTTACAAAGGTCTGACTACATTGGATAGATATAAAAAGATATTTCTGTATATCACTTGGGGGGTTTGAAGGCATATTCTCATAATAGTCATGCCTACAAACTTAAAACTATGTATAATAAATGAGGTACTAAATAAAGGGTATATTATAATATGTATATACAACATTAGATATGGTATAGCCCTGGTATATAAATCCAAATATGTACAGTATATACCTTTGGACAACTCTATAGCTGACCTATTCCTACACCCCCGAAGTATATTGCAGATAAGAAAATAGTTTGTGTGTGTATGTGTGTGGTAATCTTCACCAGAATCGGAATCCAACACATAATTCTCCCTTCGATCGTCCTCGAGAATCTTATCCTCCAGGCTTGCCATCTCTTATTTCTCCATTTCAATGTGATCACAGTGCACAGAATATAACACACCCTTTTAATGCTTAATCTTGGGATTCTGAGGAGCCTACAGAATGAAATACTAGCTACCTGATTTTGTACAGACTACAAGTGTATGATTCCCATTCAGCCTTATTAATACTGTTTGCAAGTGCAGTTTTAGATTCATTAAATAATTCCCAGACAGATTTACATTTTATTTGCGCTATAGATTTTTTGTATCTTTACTCCACATTATTATGCAATATTATGCAATGAACATGTAGGACATGTAGTCACTTCAGACTAAATCCAGCCAAGATGGCGCATTGATTCAGCCGCTCGAGTCAGGATCATGCTGAAAAACTGTTGCAGGACCTGGTGTAACAGCAACAGTCATTGCAAGAGTCGCTCATGCGTTAAGTCTGGGAGATCGTGCTCAACTAGTTTGCCGCTTCGGCAAGGACACTGCTCAAATTCAAATTCATCCAAATTAATCTGTTCGGATCTCCTTCTATAAACTCTAGCTCTCCAGTTGTTCCATTAATTCCAGACTCTTCTGATCCCTTTGCCATCGATGTTAGTGTATCGTCATCATCTGTTGTAGATTTTGCCACACCGGGTCCAGTATCATCATCACTTGTTGTAGATTCCATTTCTCCAGCTCCAGTATCATCAATCAGGGGTCCACTATCACCTTTATCAACCAGTTCTCCTAGCAATAGTTGGGAACCTCCTCCCCTTCCTGACATTCACCCGGCCCTCACAAAAGTCCAAAACTAACTTGACAGATGAGGTGCATCTTAACTAGGAATATGAACTATATCTGTAACAATGCTAACTTTATTATGCTAAAGGACAATGTGTAGCGAAGGAATAGCTTCATTTTGTATGATTTACATAATAATATGACATTGTGCATGTAGAATATATTAATAACATTATTCTATTGGTTAGTATAATGATTATAATATTTATTGCCTAAATCACCAAATAAATACTCCATATCATATATTGTATATACGTATACACAATATTATGATCAGATATAACTCATTATAATATAAAAGGCCTAGGGAGTACTGCACATAGTACATTATATATCTCTGAATATCTGCAATTATCCAAGTATAATAATTATATTTTAACAATGTATGAACATAAACCTAGCTGGAGCTCACGAATCAGCACAATCAACATAATAATCAATCATTGAATTACATATAAGACATGTATTCAGAACGTCTCACATCACTTTTACAGGATTAGTTTAGGACTTTTATGTAGCCTTTTATTCCTCTATAAAGAATGTCCACAAAACTGAGTCTCATTCTAATGAACATTAATTACTGAAGGCACAGTCTGATAAGCTGGTGAGGGATCCATTTTAATATCATCACTTCTATCGGGATCTTCATAGATATCTCCACTAGTTCCTGTGTCCTTGACTACTCCACTCCTATTCTTCCTGATACATACAAAGTACATGACAATAGCAGTCACTGACGAGGACACTAGTGATATTACTATGAAGGTGACAGCAACTGATATCCCAACAGGAACACTGTACGAGGATCCTGATAATTCTGATAAGATAAGGAGAGAAACTTAATAGTGTTAAGATTTCTGATTAACAGTATAGCATAATAACAAACCACACATTAGATTATCACATCACTTATCATTTTACTTTACTATACTGTAATACCAACGTACGTACATTATCACAGTAGTAGTGTACCTTGCTCTCTATTGCAGGTCACACCATCCTCTGCTATGGAATATCCTGAAACACAACTACACATGAAACTGCCAACTGTATTTCTACATATCTGACCACATGGAGGCGGGTCAGTCTCACATTCGTTAACATCTAGCAAATTGAGAGAGAATTTGTCAATATACAACAAGTGAGCTGATACTAAGGTACAGTGCATACACTGCAGGCAACCTACCACCTAATGTTGTGAAACCAAACATTGCCATTGAGCTCTGACTGACCACACTCAACACAGCTCTGACATTCACAGTGTACATTGTCATACTTGTGAGATCAGATATGGTAAAGTTAGTGGCAGCTCCCGTGGAAGTCACATTCCTTGTTGTGATCAGGACAGTATCACTGAACACTTCAATCATGTAGGTTATTGGATTATCACTGAGCCCTTCACATAGTCCATTTGGTCTCATCAGTACAATGTCAGCAGTTGTATGTGACACACCACCACTGGTTACTCTTGGTGCTGGAACAACTGCAGTATAGGAAAGATACCATGTGTGTGTGTGTTCGTTGTATATGGATTTGTGCAGCATGTGTGCGTATGCATGTGTGTAAGTGTGTGTGCATATCGTTAATGAATTCCAATGTGATGCAAGTAATAGTTATAATCACAGATCTTAACCCCACTAGATAAGGTTCATGGTTTGGTTGTTCCTAATTTGCAGACCGTCCACGCGGACTGTGGACTGATTATGCAAACGGTGGACAGAGTGTACCAAAATCATCACTGCTTTCAGCCAAGCTCTCCATTGCAGATGAATTTGCATACAACAGAAATAACCGTGCTTTTTCATGAACAAATTTTTCCCCTGCTTACCAGGAGTTTGAAACAGATGACAGGCTGTTCGTTCACCGTGTCGCTGGTGTCATTGTCGTTATAGGCTATATCAGGCTGGTTTGAGTCAAGTTGAATACAGTATTTTCCGAGGCATCCAGGTTGACAGTTGATATATCTCTTTACTGATCTAACGCAAATGCATACAGTTACGGCACTTGGCAAATTTATTACATCGACAACAATACATTGGGAAACTATTCTGTTACGCGGGTAATTGCTAAACAATGTCATAAATCCTGTCGAGAGAAATCGTCTGTCGTCCGCACTTTAAATACTAAAGATATCTTCGTATCTACTGGTCTGCATTTTAGTCAGATATGGGCACTAATTGGTGTTGCTATATACTAAAGTACAGGTCCGCGTCCGCATGGACGGTCCGCATTTTGGGCACAACCTCATGGTTTTCAATAATCAATATCACAGTGATTAACCGATATTATGACATCGCATTACAATTATAAATAGTACTGGAAAGGGCTGTCAACTGTCCACTTGAACAGATTTGTAAATACATACATAGTTACTAAGAGTCTTTTTGTTTCCTTTTCTTAGTTGAAGATCACTTCTAAGCTAATACCTTTCAATTTAGAGGACTCAGATAAAATTAACAAAATGAAACAAATCAGAAAATATATAGGTGTCATGACTCTGTTCCGTAATAGATGTAGTGTCATTAGAATTGAAGAGTTAAGAATTCACAACCTGTGAATTAAAAATTGTAATTTAAGGCACATGGATACTAATTCATTTACTAAATAAATGCATTGCATGTTGATATCTATAAGATAACCTTGACTGAATGGAAAGTCGGTGTCAATGTTACATAGGCAAAGTAATGTGCAGCTAATAATCATAAACAAACCTCAAATAAATTAGAAATAAGGAATAATGATAACTACAATGATTATAATCAGGCACCTCGATATTCCATATCAACATGTTTTACGCAACATCATTTCACTTACTATTGACAACAGAGATATTAGCTGTTGCTGACAGTGGTGTTTGTCCTAAGAGGATACCACCATCATCAAATGCAGTTATCCTACAGGCAACAGAGGACACTCCCAAATTAGTAACATTGAGAATGTTCAGTCGTCCTTCCACTGGTTGCATGTTCACAGCATCAATACATCCAGAAAACATGCTATCCACAGAAGCCTCATTAGGGAATGTTAAAGTACCATCAAAGGTCCATGCTATGGTAAGAGAAGCAACTGTCCCAGTGAATCCTGAATGTGTACATGATATGAATGGAGTTCCTTCTTTCAGTTGTTGGTCACCAAAACAGAATCCACTGCCACTGGCATAGTTAGTACCACTTAGCAATGCTGTTTGACCTAACAATTGTGAAACAGAAAATAATATCAATATCATAACATAAATGTACATATCACTGTACATCGCTAAATGGGATCTGAAGTGAAAATGAAACACCTTAAGAAATAGCAAATGTGGAGGGATTCACATTGCTACTGAAAATAATATCAATATCATAATAATTAAATTTCCATATCAACCAAAGTGAAAATGAAACACCTTCAGAACTAAGCAAATGTTGACGGATTAACGTTTGCAACAGTGCATTTCAATAAACTATAAATTGAAATGATTTGATTTGTAGTTTGCATGATTCCTATACTGATGAGAATTGGGACATTGAGTCAGATTGATGAGACTGTTTAGAGGGTAACAAATCCTAATACCATCATTATTCTGGTGTATAAGTATTATTAGTAACAAATTAAATGCAAACGTAAATAAAGAAACATTAAATACTGTCCAGTTTCAGTTTAACTTTCTCAAGAATATTCATCTACACCCACAGTATAATCCAATGTCATAGTTGGTACCATTGAGCATTGCTGTTTAAAATGTTTAACTTTCTGAAGAATATTCATCTACACCCACAGTATAATCCAATAAGAGATTGGACAGAGGTCATCACACTCTTCATAGTACGTATTTCATGTAAAATATTCATTTGAGGTGATCATCTCATGCTTCATTTTGTCTGTATTTACTATTCAATGGAACATGTACTAAAACACAATATCTATACAATTATTATAATATTAAAATTCACATATGACATAGATGAGTATGTATACCTTGTACTGAAGAATACAGCTGTAGAAACAGTAGAAAAAGGAGATAAACCATTGGTAGGCTGTAGACTTAGCTCTTCATAATTCTGGTGTAATATGTATAACATATGTATATGTTATAATATGTATAACTATGTATAGTTGGAAAATATTACAAAATATACACTGTATGCATGTGGAGAGTTAAGTTTGGAGTAAAAGGATTGCATGCACAACCAGTTCATCTACTTGATAGGAAGTATCAAAGTTTGGACAGTAAGGAAATGAAATTGATCCTTTATTCCTAATAGATTTAGCTCAACCAAATCTTCACTATGTGCTCATACAGCCTTGACCACTCACATGTGAAAGACCTGAGACCAGGCTGTTCTGTACCAAGTTGACTCTGACAGTATGTAAGTGCCTGTTAGTAATGCCTGTACCAAGTTTGCACCAGGACTTGTGCAATCGAACGACTGAGTTGTTCACCTACACAAGAGCAAATTGATGACAAGACGAGAAACAACACCAACCAAATGATTATCATTTCAAGGCTCTGATGCAGAATGATATTCAGTATTTGAATACAGATTAAGTAGCTGAAAATCTGATTGTACTAAATACATACCGGTACCTTGGAGTTTAGAGCCCGTTCCTTCAATATGGCTCGCCACGTGTATACAAATCAATAATTTTAAATTTCAATAGTAATTTACATACTAAAATACTTATTCTATAATACATACATAATATTAATAGTTTTACTACGATACCTACTCGAATAAATTACCTGATTAAAGAATATGAGATATCTTTTGGCAAAATACACCTTGTGATCACTTTCTATAGTAAAGAAAAAAACAAAACAATTTTACGTACACAGATGCATGGGTAGGACTCTCACAGGAATCGGTTGGGCATTAACTTGACACAAAGAGTGGACTCTAACAAAGGAGTCAACTTGAGGCAATGAGTGCACTCCAATAAAGGCCCCAAGTACACACCACTACCAACGTAAGTTCAGCATGAGGACAAACAACAAAAACAAAGGGGTCAACTTTGTACAGTAGTGAAAGATATATCTTGGATAGTTGATGGGATGGAATGAAGAATGAAATACAATTTTGCAATTTTGTCATTCATTGAAGTCATGGTCACGAAAAAGTGGTTAGGTTCAACCCTATACCATGTCATACTGTATTACATCATGTAAATATACAAACATTACTGAGTTTATCATACCGAATTACTGATATGTAGGTAGCCTAGCTAAGGGTACATACGTATATTACACATTTAATATTTAGTACCACTCTGATGAAGTCCTAGATGTACTCATCTCCTGTAGACTCAACAAGACTTTAGACACCACAGTGTACAAAAAGGCCATGGCCACTCATACAGATGAATATTTTGATTTCCAATCCAACTATCCCATTGACCAAAACCGTAGTACGAACCTTAAATCACCGAGCTCAGTACCTACCCTCCACATCCACTACATTTACTGAAGAAGGAAGAAAAATCCCAGGCCCTGAAGATCAACGGATGCCCCAGGTACTTAATCAAAGATCCACCCGAACCCACTCCCCAACCCAGACAAGACAACACCCCAGTTTACCCAAGGATCCCGTCCCCAGAGAAATAGGGCAGGAATAATGTACCAGATACCCTGCAGTAGATGCCCACAATCATCTGCTCTAACTCAAGTTGAAAAATCTACTGTTAATGAACACGTCCGGAATTCGGCAATTTGACTGAACATACTAGCTACGTAAGGTAAACGGGGGTAATTCCGTAAGTGGGGTAATTCCGTAAATTTCGATTTCAACTCACTTTACTGGAGCGAAGGTACGGAGCGATGTCCTGCAATACAGATGTTAGTCAACTTTGACTAGTGCACTGTTAGCCCAGCGGTTACCGATTGTACCGGTCTTCTCTACGTACAAGACAACGCCGAAATAGTCACGCTATTATGCCCACAGTCTAAATGAGATGATTGACAATGTGGTAGAATTCAGGCACAATATATCAACAGTGATCATGAGTACTACCGTTGTATAGCTAAAGTATCAGGCTTGCTATACATCATACGTCAGCTTTACTGTGAGTCCACAACTTCATTTACTGACGACATTTTCGTACCAAATACCATCCACTTCTACGCGCTCAATTGCGTGGGCGGCGATAACCACACAGTGGTTTGGCTACTATTATCTCCAAATGAAGAAGTGTGTCAGGGATGTCAAATAAGATATAATGATGATGATACAATAGTGCTCGAGAATGCCGGAATGGTGTGCTGGCCTTGCAGGAATGCCAAACAGAGAGAATACGTGAAAATGTCCAACATGCACATAGAAGTAGATCATTAGTACTTTTAAGCTGCTTGGAACCTTAATTGTAACTCGTTTTTTACTTCTCCCAAGTGTACAGTGCTCTACAATGACGCGCTCCGACAGTTCCGGAAATTACGGAATTCCCCCAATTCGAATCGGCAGCGTACTTCAAAACCGTGTTCATCAACGACGAAGAGTAACTGGCTCAAATCAGGCACGCTGATTCTACACATGTAGGTGCACTTCCCGTTTAAGATTAACACCTGTATCTTCTAACATCGTTGGTTTATACAGCGTTAAAGTCAATGTATTACGGAATTACCCCCGTTTACCTTACATCACACTAAAGGGTCTAAGAGTCAAGACTCACCTTGAATATCCTGGAACTCCTCAATGAAAGACGATTTTAAAATTGTCTGAAAATATTTCAAAACTTGAACACTTCAATTCGTTTGTGTCACCATAGATAACACAACCGTATCTCCGCCAGGACACAGTCACTGGTATAAGACGCGTCAGCCATATTGTTATTATTCTTACATTCACTGTCACTGTACGAGTGTCCAATCGTTTCTCATTTGGATTCGCGAAACTTAAACTTGACGACTGAGGAAGATGGCTGCCAACACGTGGCTAGTGATGAAAAGGTGATTTAAAACTAGGAGAAACAACGCCACTATTGTTCATGACGGATCACCTAGCACAGAAGATCCACGCCATTTAACGGCTAGCGATGACGTCATATGACGTCTCATCATGTGACTTGTGATTGCGTCATCATTTTATCATGTGACCTACTACTATTAGGATAGTTTTATACATACGTATATACAAATACTAACATGTGTTTTTATTATTGTATGCTTATATAAGAAGCAATTAATAATACTTAATGCTGATTAATAGCATTGCGCAATATTTGGCGGGAGTTTTAAGGCTGCATTTGATCTCCAGCACAGTCAGGATTTTAGGTAAACATTTCTTCACATTTATAAAATTTCTCAATATGATAATTATAATGATATAGATAATAATGATAAATGTTGATATTACAGGGAAGCAGATAAGCTGGTGTATAAGAATTGGTGTTTACAAAATTGACTATAGGTAAGTGGGATTATAATTTGAGAATAAATAATACAGAAAGTAAATTTGAAATACTGTACATGAAACATTACTTGTACAACAGTGAAATAACAAGATGGCCCTGGTAGAAGTTGGTGAGGTGATGTTTGGGGACCAGATAAACCTGATCCAGTGGTTTCAGCAGAAAGGCCTCATCTCGCAGACGAGACAGTGTCATCGCTGTCCACCTGGCACAATGATGGTCTTGACGAGGAAGAGCGACGTTGTAGATGGTTTTAAGTGGAGATGTCCCACCTGTCGCACATTTGCCTCAGTTCGTGGAGGATCTGTGAATGGCCAAGAGAGCTTTTTCCATAAGTCCAAAGTTAGTCTGAAGATTTGGCTTATGATGATCTGGTTCTGGTCGATTGATTTCCCAGTGACCAAGGCTGCAACTCAGGCAAAGATAGCTCAGAGTTCAGCTATCGCATTTTACCAGTGGCTACGAGATGTGTGCTCGTGGAAGCTATTACAATCGCAGATCGTACTTGGAGGGCCAAACAAAGTGGTGCACATTGATGAGTCTCTTTTCAGACACCAACCAAAGGTAAACAACATGTTTCTGAATTGTTGCATGGAGATTAATATATCCTTTAACTACAAAAATCCTTTGAAGAATGGAAGAGGGAGACAAGCTCCAGTAGATGCATGGGTCTTTGGGATGGTGGACACATCTCAGGCACCTTCAATTGGCTACATGGAGTTGGTTCCAAATCGAACAGCTGCTACACTGCTCCCCATTATACAGCAACATGTAGTAGCGGGCACTGATATATACTCTGACCAATGGAGGGCCTATAGCCAGGTATGCCATTAATAAAGTTATAGTTATACTATTGGTGAATACCTTTAAAAGTTTCTTTTCCATTCTTCTCTCCAAACTTTAAGGTTCAATCGTTACCAAACGTCGCTTCTCACTCAACCGTGAATCACTCGCTACACTTTGTAGATCCACAAACGGGTGTTCACACTCAGAACATTGAGTCGTACTGGAACCGGGTGAAGCACAAAATAAAAACGATGAAAGGTGTTCTTGGGGACAAAATCCCCGAATATCTTGATGAGTTTATGTGGCGAGAGAGGCATGGGAGAGATCCCGAGGAAGCTTTTGACAACATTTGCAGAGACATAGCGGCAAGATATCCTCCTCCACATTGATGAAAAGCCGAAGCTACGTAGCTATTTAAAGATGATGATTTCCGCTACCAGTCAAGATGATTTTGATTATCAGTCAATGATGATTCTGATTACAATCTTCCTTCTCCTTGATTCAGTGCCGTAAAATGGATCCGATTGTGATTACAATTAGCATGGAAGACGATAAATGGTAAAAAAAGATACGAGCGACTCCGTGATACTCATCAGAATATGTTACTATAAATAGATTCAATAGGCAGGGAGGTAGGTCACATGATAAAATGATGACGTAATCACAAGTCACATGATGTGAAGTGTCATATGACGTCATCGCTAGCCGTTAAATGGTGTGGATCTTCTGTGCTAGGTGATCCAAACAAACATTCTATGCCACTTATGCAGTCTTTCTTTTCCTTTATTTTGGTTTTGTCGAACCATGGCCTAGACATGCGTGAATTAGAACCATACCTTGCCAGGCAGTAAACACCTGGTGACTGTTTGTTCTATCCGCACGTGATCCCTGACACCTAGGCCTTCTTTTGTGTCACATTTGTTCTTTTATTTGATGATAATGTATTCTCTCCTCCTGTATCAAACTCCCATTTAACTCTCATAGAGCAAACCTGAAAGCTGAAACCAAACCCAAAATTTAGAGGATGATCTGGAGCATAATGATTTTCTCTTTATAAGAATCCCATGGTAAGCGTATCATACCATGTTCACACTATTTAAACAAGAGCTCATGTATGACTGTGTAATCCATTGTTGTGTAACTGTCATTCTCATTTTAGCTGTTGTCACCAACTTTACTTTAACCAAAGCCAGATTGTTACTTCAAGTAAAAACGGTCATGTTTGATTGTGTAGTAAATAACGGCTCTCATCCATCCAATATATGTCAACTGGCATGTACATTCTCAACTCATTGGTATCAATCGCTCTTTCGATGGTAGTGAAGGAGCTTTTCTGAGTAATGGCGGTGCTCCTCTCACTTTCACCTCAGTTACCTGGATAGTCCTGGATGGTAGTATCGTGCTGTGCACAGTGAGAATCAACTCTGCTGAAAGAATAGATCAACGTGATCCACCAGCTACACTAACAGTCTATTGTAATTAGTATATTTTCTTAATATACAATATGTAATTGCTATTATTGTAGCATTAAACTGAATGGAAATGAACACTTATTGCTTGTTGTTGGTATAGGATCCTTTATTGATTCCTCCTGACAACAGGTATCCAACCAATCATACACCACATCCGTATCTTTAAGTGATTTGAACAACAATTTCTGCCCTTTTTAATAATGATTTTTTTTATTTTGGTCATTAAAGAGTGGTTTCTGTTGATCCATCGTTGGGGGATATCTAGATGGCCAGCCATGTTGTGTTCATTTTTGCTGAAATTTAAAATATGTCAGAATAGATTATTTTATGATTACTATATCTATTTTGCATCTACAGTGAGATTTCTGCACATATTGCACACCTGCTAATATAGTTTACAGTCTATTCCATTTATTGTGCATCCATTCATACAGGTGACATTGAATGAGCAGACAAGTACTAATGGGAGGAACCAAATTGAAATGGGTTTGGAATTGAGTGGGCTAATGTTAGTCTGTGTACAAATATTCTCCCTTTCAAATCAAGTTGAAAATGAATTGGAAAACAGCACTCAGGTGGACACTTTGGTTGTTGTACTAAGTTAGTGATGACAGTGGTATTAGTGCAGAATTATCAATAATCTATGCATACATAATTTAGCATTAATATTTCAACCCATTGGTTTCTTCATACATGCAGTTAATACGTAAATGCACATGTGAAGTAATCTTTTTTCAATTCCCCCAGGTGACACTAATGATGAGAATACAAATATGCCAGATGTTGTATCAGTTCCTGTGCTATCACCGGGTGCTGGTATACTTGCTGTCCTTCTCGCAGTAGTCACCATAACCATGGTTATCTTAGCAACTTTTATATGTACAAAGCTTATGGTACAAAGCAATATAAGTACATTCATTGGAATATCTGTATAGTGTATCTGTGTTATGTTACTTTGACAATGACCAGTGTTGTTCATTGCAGGTATTGGGGTACCTTCTGGTTAGGAGAAACCAGTTGAGTTGAAAGGTGCTCAAAAGACTTAGAAGGACAAGAGAGAAGTGTGGATCCCACTCTACAACTAAACCCTTCTTATGAACCTTTGATAGTGTATGAACCAAACTGCATGTGAATCATAACTTTACTATTGTTTTACGTAATTTTGTTTGTTAATATTATTTGTGTGCATAAAATAGACGTAATGAGGTTTCACGATTATACAAAATACCACACTCACGTCCCTGGTCCTTGGTTTCTTGTTTTGATACATGAACAAAGGTAGCTGTAGTCTGAATATGAGCTTCCTAAAAATAGATTACCCCCTCATTGTCAAAGCCACATTATCTTGACCAACTGCTATGATGAATTTGGATGCCCAACTATTATATGTTCCTTGAGAGGTTATTCCTGACTTCAAACTTGTTCCAATGAACTCACTTCCCTTTATAACAACATTTGATAAACTTCATTATTATCTTTATCAACACTTATGGTAAATGTTGCATACATGAAGTAGCTATATACTATATTCAGGTGGAGATTTCTAGGCTCAGTGTCAAATTTCCTACGCTATCCACTCAAATTCTTAGCTTCAGATTCTATAGCAATTGCTGATAGCTCTATGTTACTGTTGAAGATCTCATACTTTCCACTAGGCTCCTATATTCGAATACATCTTCCATGAATATACAAATTATTGATTGTAGAAATATGGACTGAGGTCATTTGGAAATTTTCGACATTTCTAATTTGAAGCATACAGGAATCCGGATTGAGCAGGAGTCCACATGTAGGATACCAATAATCAAGCTGATCTTTTTCATGTGTTACTTTCAAGTGTTTTATCCGAAAATTAGTGGACCTACATATCATAATTGAGTGCAGGATTATGCATTCTCTACTAGGACTCAGTTCAACGATATGAAGACAGTGCATTCAGCCCTTCCACTCACACAATATCTTTCTCCTGTCCATGTGATGTTAGTTGCTCCTCTGATAACTATGTCCGATCTTCTCATAAAATGTCTTCCCTTCAGAAAGATCCATGTTGAATTAGAGGTGGAAAAGATGGTAGAGTTCTTTTGATATCCCTCTAGAGCATTGCAAGATGTTTGTTACCACATTGGTCTGCAGATGTAGCTACCCAGAATATTCTTCCTTGAGAAGATGATTCAGTATTTCAACAAAAGGCTATCATAATGCATACTTTGAGACAATGGAGAATAAAGACATGAGATAAGAGTGCCATTGTAAGTACTCCCTTCTAAGTATAGGATCCTGGAACTGTAATGAAGCTGTGAAGTGTTTTACTGAGGCTAACTTATATATACAGCATTAAGCGCTAGTGAGTTCAACAGTGTGACAGTGTACATGGGTCTGTTTGTTGGTTTCCCTATGTTTGTTACTGGATATTTTGGAACAGGCATGTACACTGTATATATCACAATATATCACAAAAATATTAAATCCATTATCAATTTATTTTTCACAGGCAGAAAAGGCAATCGTGCAGTAATCAAATATCCTTTGCAGAGAAATTCTTCAGTTAGAAAGTGTAGAAGAGGCCATTTCATATACAATGCCGTACCTTCTTAGCACCAGACAAGTGGTGCCACTAATAATCGGAGGGAAAACTTGTTTGACACAATCTACTTTTCAACGTATTAAAGATGGGGTGCTTTACTTAGAGGCATGATAATACAATATTAACATACTGCCAGACCTAGTATGTCAAGTAATGAAATAAAAAGGAACTAGAAATGTTAACTTCAATTTCAATTAAATGATGTCACCTGTGGTACTTTACTGTTCCTGATCTGTTAAAGAATTCTTTGGAAGCAGTTTAGACTTGATGGGATTCTCTGGTTTCTATGTGAAGACCCGACTGTTACTGCTGCCTACATTGGTCTTAGTGAACAATTGAGGGGAGGCTACAGCAATATTTGAAGACCAACTATATTTGAAAGAGGAGTAACAGCCATGCAGTTGAAAATGGTTGAGTCAGCAAAAATACAGTCCTTTGCTGGTAAACTCAGCTAATAGTATTCATGAAATATTCAAACCTGCGTCTCAGCTTACATGAAGATCTCCAAGAGTACTTTATTGGTAAGGAAATAGACAAATTTAAAGGAATGCCACCTTTACTTCTGGACTCAAATTCAGGGGATACACAATATTTATAAACGTACATATCCTTACAGGAGGTCTAGTACTAGCTAGTAACTGTACTGTTAGTGTAGGGAAGCAAACTTATTATGACTTACCATGCATGAACCATGGCTCAGAGGTACAATGGCATCAGACATACACATACGTAAATCATTCATATGTACTATGTTGAGGAGGTAAGTAGTCAAATGGATGCAAATTATTCCTCAAATGAATATCAGTAATAATTAACTGCATCAGTGTTTAGAAAGTGTCACTCGAGTGATGCATTCTATACACTGAAGTGCAAGCTATAATGAGCACACGCACTTACATAGTGGTATACCAACCTACACACTGTACACTATTTGCAGTCATTTTACCACAGGCTGCTCAGTATATATATCATACTTTGGAAACATTGGCAATGTTGCACCAACACAAAGTGATAAAACTATAACACCCTGCAGCTATACTATTTGCCTATGTTGTCTTGCAGGTAGTTTCAAGAATTGTCAAAGCAAAATTAAAAGTTTGAGTGGATACGTAAATAGTATTGCATTGATAAAAAGTGAAATGTACAGAACAAATGGTTCATTTTGAAGGCATTCAACCGGGAATGAGTAAACTGTTGGCAAATGGAGGATGATGAACAAATATTAATTATATAATGAGCTGAAGTTGTTTCAAAGAATCAGGTATCATATTAAGATAATTATTATAATACATATTGTGCAGTGGCCCTCCAACATTATGTCAGAATTGGGATCAGTGAACAATAAAAATATCATACAAATAGGAATATATGCATGTATAGGATTGCTGTATCTGAGATGCTTTGGGAAGACTTCACTTTGCTTACACCATACGTGATTATACCCATTACAGAAGTACGTATAATTGGAAATTCAACCTGCTTGGGGGAAAGGAGAAAAGAGAAAAAACAGCAACTGTGGGACTTGAACCCAGGGTGTCTGACTGTAGCCACAATAACCACTGAGCCACGAAGCCCCCAAAGCAACCAGCTCCCCTCTTTTCATACTGCACCGGTGGTACTGCCTACTGCAGTCTCACACTAGTGAGACCACACAACTGTGTGGCTTTATAATCACAGTGATTATAACTAACTGTGCTTATTTTCTTCATTTCTACATCTAGTACAATCAAATGATCATTGATTGTACTAGATGTAGAAATGAATTGTTAATTCTTTATTTCATAATAATTTCTAATTTCATTTCTTAATTATGAATTAAGAAAAGAAATTAGTAATAGACATTACTATTGTACGGCAAATGGGATGTTCCATTAGAAACCATCTATAAAGGATGGATTGCTAACCATGTATGCATACTTTCAAAATCATGCATTAGTCAGAATTCCATTGAATAAGACCTAAAGTCTTACATGCTATAGATTATACAACAGTTTTGCAAAACACGGTATAAATACATAATATGCAGGGCTGCTTACTTCTTGACAATTATGTGGTCTGATTACTTAACAGTGGCAAGGCATAGTATGTTTCTGTGTGTATGACGTATCACATTTGTTATCACTGTATTTCAAAAGTTGACAAGAAATGTGGCTATAGTTTAATTTATCCGCATTTAATTATATAATGAGACTTTTGTTAGCAAAAATTATAGATTGAGAAGGGATATGTATGCTGGGGGATTAGCTATGTACATGCCTATATATACTGTATATGTATGTACGTACATACGTACATGTACATCATTAACATTATTCACAATATTAGCAAAATTACTCACCAACTGATACAGTAGCCACTCCTTGAACTCTATTATTAGCCAGCTCAATACACTGAATAGTTCCTCCATTGTCTGCAGTAGCAAACCCAGCAATATTGATGGTAGAGGACGAAGTGAAGCCACTTGTATCAGCAGTGTTTATTCTGGCATTCATGGCTGCCTCCAGTCCAGTGTAATGTGTCAGATCTATCCCACTCAATTCACTGATAGTACATCCTGCTCCAACAGTTACACTACAAGTAAAAGTCTGGTGACTACCACAATCCATAGATACCATACCATCAGGTGTCAGTGTACTTAAATTGAGAAGTAATTATTAAGAGTCAATACATCCCTACTGAATAAGTCAGAAAAGTAATATAAAGTAATTTCTCAAGTCCCATGCAATTATACATGCATAGACATACGTATATGTCTTATATATGTAAACCAGTATTGATAACGAGATACCAAGTATTATCGAACAGTAGTTTTTGAAAATGTACAAACAAATGCTATATGTACGAAAACTAACTGGAATTCAGCCTGCTGAGAGAAAGGAGAAAAGCGAAAAACCCGCAACTGCGGGACTCGAACCCAGGGTGTCTGACTAAAGCCGTCATAAACCACTGAGCCACGAAGCCACCACAGAAACCAGCCTCCACAATTCTCTTTTCATACTACACCGGTGGTACTGCTGACTGCAGTCTCACAGCAGGCTGAATTCCACTTAGCTTTCATATCTGTCATACCCCTGCTTACTTATATATATGATCATCTATGATTTTTAAGATTAGATGAAATGATTACACCCACTAAAAACCGAGTAGACTAGGAGTAGTAGTGAAGATATCTAATGAAGTTAGTAAAAGACTGTTAACATTGACTCGCGCAAATCCACGCAGCTGTGCTGTGTGGTCTCACCGGTGTGAGACTGTAGTCAGCAGTACCACCGGTGTAGTATGAAAGGAGAATTGTGGAGACTGGTTTCTGTGGTGGCTTCGTGGTTCAGTGGTTTATGACGGCTTTAGTCAGACACCCTGGGTTCGAGTCCCGCAGTTGCCGGTTTTTCGGTTTTCTCCTTTCTCTCAGCAGGCTGAATTCCACTTAGCTTTCATATCTGTCATACGCCTGCTTACTTATATATATGATCATCTATGATTTAAGATTAGATGAAATGATTGCACCCACTAAAAACCGAGTAGACTAGGAGTAGTAGTGAAGATATCTAACGAAGTTAGTAATTTAAAAAGAACTGTTAACAAATGCTATATGTACTTACTATAGATCATTGCAATTAAACCCAATGTCAGAGATAGGACCTCTACAGCATTTTGCATCTCTCTACAAGAGAGAACTGAGTATCCAAAGATGGAACAGATAGTCTTAATGGCTGGTCAATATACTACTAGATACAAACTGGCTTGTTGCCAACTAAAGTAATAATATCACATAACAGGATAAAAACAATCCTTTTTAGCTACACAACTATGTACTTGAATACACACCAGTTGAGCCATAGTACATTTCTAAACGATTAATTTCAATTTTATAGTACACAGGGCTAAAGGCTCACCCACATTAAATAAGAGTCCATAACCATAACCATAACCATAGTAGTTACCTCTCACATGAGAATGTAATGGTAATCCGAAGGCATCATTATTACGAACAATTTGCTTGATATATATCTGGTTGAGAACAAGCCTAATGCACAGATGTATATAAGCGTTTTGAGATGTTAGATTTTTGCATCCATCAGCCCAAGACATTGCCATAGATATTAAATTTTATTGCTTTATTATGTATAATAGAGTCTCTTATGGATAATGGACCACCCCAGGGTGTTTGTTAATAGTACTTACATTTCTTGATTGACTGGATAGGACAAACTGTAAAGCATGCGAGGTATAGGGCCGCCATTTTTGTTTTCGCGTCATCCCTACATATAGAGTGATTACTTTACCTTTTTACTATATTCATAAGGTAAATGGGGGCAATTCCGTAATTGGGGTAATTTCGATTTCAACTCACTTTACTGAAGCGAAGGTACGGAGCGATGTCCTGCAATATATACCTGCTAGTCAACTTTGACTAGTGCGCTGTTAGCCCAGCGGCTACGATTGTACCGGTCTTCTCTACGTACAAGACAATGCCGAAATCGTTATGCTATTGTGTTCACAGTATAAAATGAGATTATTGACAACGGGGTAGAATTCAGGCACAATATAGTCTTAGACTAGTACTTTTAAGCTGCTTGAAACCTCAATTGTAACTCGTTTTATACTCCTCGCCGTTGTATATACGATGCTCTAAAATGACGCGCTCCAGAAATTACGGAATTCCCCCCATTCGAATCGGCAGCATACTTCAAAACCATGTTCATTAACGACGAAGAAAATTTTAATTTCCAACAGGAAATGCCTCTTCAGCAATCAGCTGGCCTTTCAGGGGGTTCTGCCAGCATAGCATGATGAGAATAAATGTAATCATAGAATTGTCTAGACACTGCAAGTCAGACATGTCAATGTTGAGCGACCACACACAGTGGTATATATTTTTATGGCAAATCATCAATCTCATGCAATGCTGCAGTAGAGTTATACAAAGAGGAGGACCTTTGGAGCATGGTAGAAGCAGTCAAGTGCAAATTTTTGAGGAAATTTGATTTGCTAACATGTCATGATTCAGGCTGGCAGAAAGGAATTGAAAAGAATAACAGAGCTATCTATATAGAGAGATAATCCTCAGCAGAGAACTATATACGTATATCATAACTGCATGATATGACAATGATCAGAAGGAAGGAGAACATAGTCGTGTGAGAGACTCCAGAGGTATAAGAATGGAAGATTCTCATCAAATTAAGAAAGAGCAAGGATTTATGCCATTAGACGGGAGAACGACTTAAAACAATAATATTATTTTCGTCAAAGTGAGGCTGGAATTTGCGACTCCCCTACTTCACTACGGACATATTTTGCTATCTCTATAATATTATGCTCTGATCTCCAGTGACACGGAGTTACATACCTCGTGTGGAGGAATTATACGGAATTCCGATAGAAGTGGACTTCTGAACTGCCCCACAGGAAGATGATATCGTTTTCTGAGAAATTGCGGGTCTTATTCAGCGTATTCTTGTTCGTCGAAGGCAAGTCAAGTGTTCGGCACTATAATTTGGCATAATACGATTGCACAAAACGTATTTCATCATTCGATAATCGGATTTTCCGATAATCCTCGTTCTCTCATCCAATGGCCTAAATTCTTGCTTTTTCATATTCTGGTGAGAATCTTCCATTCATATACCTCAGTTGAATGCCTTCCAAAAACACTATTTGCTTTATGCATTCCAATTTTTATTAAGACGGCACAAGTACATTTCAAGATACCCAGGAAGAACTCAGCTAATACTGTAGATTCTTGAGCAACATATAATTGTATGTGCCAACTTTCTTACACTGTCAATCTTTTCAGTAGGCGTATGCATTAATTTTGTGATTACTTCGTAAACTACGGTTTATTGTTAAGATCATTGTTATCTATGAATCTATATAGCAATTTATAGGTTCTTTATAATCTCACTTCAGGTACACTGATACCCAATGGTACTGTCTTGTTGGATTGTGGTAGTCAACAGACATTTACTTGTAGTGTAACTGGTGCAGCAGCTACGTGGACTATCAGTAGCTTGAATGGGATAAGTGTGACAACTCAAAGTGTACTCATTACAGCCAACAGCAGTACCAGGATCATGACTACTGATACAAGTGTTACCCCATCTTCTACCATCACTATTGATGGGTTCACTACAGCAGACGATGGAGGAACTATTGAATGTTTTGATATTGTTAATAACAATGTTCAAGGAATAGTTACTGTAAGGGTAGGTGAGTGTTTTTATGCTTAGTACATGATTCAGAATGATAAAAAAATAATGTATGAAGGTTAAGCAGTATTGGTATGACCAAATTAAAATGTGTTCTAACTTGAGTACATCATTATCTATAATCGTGTTTAATCTACATACCGTATGATGGAAAAATATCATGTGACCAAATTTTCACAGTTTTCACAGTTGGCCTAACGCCCGCGAAAACAAAATCTGCAAATTAGGCGTTCTTGTTGCTCTATCACGTGACTGTGGTCAACATCCGCGGACTTTTATCCACAAATTTCCATTTTTGGAGCAATCTGCGAAAATTTTGTCCCACGAAAATTTCCCGCTATAAGGTATATTCATAAATGTGTATAGTCTGGTCTGTGCTGGACTGTTAATTTAAAACATGCATGCCTAGCTATATGCAATAGTTGGATTAAGGCAGCCATACAAAATTAATAAGCTCTTCAACTATAGATTAATAATAATTATAATATTAAAAATGTTAATTTGGAAAATGCATGTCCTAGCTATACACAATAATTTCTTTGGGACTTTATCAGGGATTTTGCAAACCTTTAGTTCAAAAAATACTTACCCTCCAAAAAGAACAAGCTGCAGTGATCATCTTTCAACAAAAATGGAGAAATCCCAGAAATAATCCACTCACTGATTTGTAGAATACACACAACACAAAGATTAGCATGTACTGTTGTACAAAGGTATCAGTATATGAATAGTAAGTATGTACCTAATCAATGCCATTTAAAAGTAAAACTGATTTGTTATGGAGGATCACTACTCACTAGGTTAGATTACGACATTGCTTGTGCCCCCTATGAAATAAAATGTTGTCATAATTATGTGTCAAGTTTTCCATAACATGTACATACCATACATTGGTACATAAGGTGTTGTTTGTGTGAGGGGGCCATGCACACAGTGTTATACTATTGCCATCAGTAATGTGGCATCTTGTAACACCTTAGCTTACAATAATGTCATGAAGCGTAAATGTGTACGAATGTACATGTGCCTTTTGCGTGTGGAGATCAGTACTAGAAGAAGTGCTATAGCTGAACTCCAGCAGTGTGTGTTGTCACGTACGCCCTACAGTGCCTCAACTACAATTGTGACATATAACTCGTGTGTGTGTGTGTGTGTGTGTGTGTGTGTGACTGTTACTGTTACTGGTTTAGTCACATACTTATGCATGATGATTCTCCTTCATTATGGTCATAATGTGTGATGTGGCATTCTGTAACACCTCAGCTACAATCATGTCATATAGCTATACTTGTATGTGTACATGTGTGTGCATTGTGTGTGTGTGGTAATTAGTGTTAATCAAGTGCTACAGTTGAAGCTGTGTGATGTTAATGTTACATCCTACAATATCTCAACTACAGTTAATATGCCATGTGGTTGTGTGTGTGAGGGGGGGGTGGTCTGTTAATTTCAAGTGCTGTATACAATTCAAGCCCACTCCATAACCGCTGTGTAACCATTAATAATCCACAGATTTGACTAGAAATTATAACTCTCATCATAGACTTTCCCTCGTTCGTCTCAGTACAGTTTGCTTTGATAAGTAAACAATCCCATTACCAAATAAGGAGATGTTATTTTAAGCTCTAAATTGTTTGAATGAATGGGACATTCCTAGTGAAGATACGTACATGGATCACATCGTAGACAATGTATGTGGGCTTTGTGCTTGTGTACTTGATTGTTTCCCTATAGTTGAATGTTTTTTATTGTGATATTATGTATGTATGTGCAGTAACTGATCATGTACTGAACACATATGTACATTTGATGAGAATGTATTTGTGACCTTGTCAGCATTGTTGATTATGTTCAACTAACATTGGCTTCATACGTATATGTATGTATGCTATTACCAAACAATTCACAGTGATTTATGTATATGCAGTGGACGCATGTACTAACATACTCTGTCTGCATACACATACGTAGTATCTGCTAATGGGTATGAATTTTAGGATTATTTCCATATAATACACCTGTTATGAAGTGGGCTTGAGTTGTGTGTTAGCAAACTCACATGCTTGCATTTACATACACACATATGTAAAAACCAGATTGCAGTTAAGGTACGTATCCGTACATACACACAGTACGCACGTACATAGATAAGTATAGTACTCACATACCCCATACTAAGACTATCCATTTGTGTATCCTATCTGAAATGATCTTAATCACGACTATATGTTGCTTTAGTGCTGGGCGATAATGACATTTTCTCCATATCACGATACCTTAGGAGAGTATCACAATATATGCCTTAGCTGCAATCTGGCTTTTACATATATATGTATTTATGTAAATGCAAGGGTGTGATTTTGTTAACACACAACTCAAACCCACTCCATAACAGCTGTATTAACCGGGAATAATCCTAAAATTCACCTAGCCTAACCAATCACAGCTCTATTATACGCATTATACGTGTATGTAATAATTATTGACAGTCAACCATCTTCACCAATAGTTATGTATGTACTTTTTTGCTAGTTTCATGGTATTGCACTATGTATTCAGAGATGATCATAAGTCCATTAGGTATGGTTTATGGCTTGAAACCTGTTAATTTGACCTGTTGTTACAGAGTGTATGCACAAAGTCACAGTTAAGACTTTGAGTTTTGGGATTTTCACTACTTCATTTTCATTATGTTCTAGTGTGTAATATAATATTTTTGTCTGAAAAGACATCTTGTTGCTTCCTTTTGTACAAAGTAATGAACTATACTTTGCTTTATCACCACTTCAGCATGTTTTAGTAGTATAGGTACGTATGTATGAATGTACATACATGTCCACCTGTAGTAGCTACTCTGACCCCGTATTTTATATGTAACATATGGACTTATACATACGTAGGTAGCCTGCACATTACTAAGTAAGCACTGATGAAGGTCCAATCATGTTCATGTCATGCATGTCTATGGTAAAAGTGGTATTCGCAGAAATGCGGAGAATGAGAAATTGGGCTAGAATTGAAGCTCAACGCCTTTGATAAAGGTAATAATAATCCAACATTCATATAAACCTAATGAAGACGCCCATGTAATTCAAGTGGTATGGGTGGCAGCCCCACAGGTTTTTGAACTCGAATTACTTGTTAGATTGCATTCATTTCGACTTTCGGAATGTTACGCTGCTCCTATATATTAATATGAATAGATATACATATGTGTATATAATGTGTTCCTACGCGTAACCATAACAGTGAATTTATATTACGAGTCCGAATTACCCGCCCTACAGGCGTATTCATCAGTAAACGTGTCATGAAAATGGCGCCTTTCAAGTACGGCGGATAGTACGGTTTCGTTCGAATTGTAGAAGAAAGGCCTAAAACGAAACGCCAACCCCCTTAGTATACTTCACGGGTGCCGCTGAGGAGGATTGGGGAGTTTGACGTCGATCGCATGCGAACTGAAGGAGGAGTTCGCGAACAAACAAACAAATAAACAGAGACCCCGTATATTATAGTAAGATAATTTATATTGTGTAAAAAAATGGCCAATTTCAAAACGTGGAGAATTAGAATTTTTGCACGCAAATTACTTGGTTCTTGTATTGCTTAAGTCAGCTACAAAAGGGCTCAAGTACAGTAAATGATTTAGACTAAGTTAGGAACAATGAGATGAGCTGTTTCTGTATTATCATCAGTACTCACCCAAGACCAACAGTTTCCATAAATAGTAGTTAATCAAGGTAACAACAAACAGTAGCCATTCAACCTTTTCCTTTGATTGACTAATTTCACAACAATGCCATAGTATCCAGTATTCTGCCACTGCTCACCTAGTGGCAGATAAAGTTGTTTATTTGTTATATTTGCTACATAAACCCTACCCTAGGATTGGAATTTTTTGCAACCTTAAATTTATGCGATTTCACTTAAATTACCATAATGCGAATTTTATTAATGCGATTGCTATAAATCATGCTGAATTGTTACTTGTAATATGAGTATATAACGTGCTTACTAGGATTTACTTATAATGCATGTCTGTCAGTATCAGAGTTTATGTTCTGAAATGGATTCTCATTCTCATCATTGGGAACTGTGGCAGTTTCGATGGCATCAACTATCCCATCTTCTTTAAATCCATTTACTATCAACTGTGGTGAGTTTTGCAACTTGTCCGTCATTCTTTCAAGCCATTTGGCACTAATTCCTTTCATGACTGAAAGGCGCTTATCCACCTTCACTTCTGATTCTTGCTGCCCATCATCACATTGCTTCTTTACTTCATCTGCATACCATGCCTAGAACTTGTCCCTTAAATAACGCAAATGTATTCCTGGATTTTTGGGTCATAATCGTCCAGCATGAGTGGGTGCCTACGTCGTTTTGAAGGAATGCTTGTTACCACCGCTGTATCACCTTGTTTTGTATTCTGCTTCACAGTGTCCGGGTACCTCTTCTTAAAGAAGCACACTGTACTCTCCACTAGGTCAGGATGGGTGCTCTTGAACTCCTTAATTGCGTTTGAATTTCCATTTTTGGAAGCATATTTACCGATGGACGCTCTGTCTTCTTCGCTAAACTTGTGTACTTCTTCCCCTTCCTAGATACTTCCTTTGCCGATGCGAGGGCTTCTGCTACAGCTTTGTTCGCTTCATGGGTTGCTCGATTCCCTATCCCAGTTTGTTCGGAGGTAGGTAAAGACGGATTGCGTTGGAAATACCAATAGAGGCTCATGATAACAGATATATCAGAACTGGCGATAACTAGGAATGAAAATTGCGGACATGTATATGTAGCCATCCATTTACGGATATAGTATACAGATAGTTAGTGTAGATGTATAATTATGCTAATTATTATTGTGCGAATCCTTCCAAATTGGCATAATTGCATAAATTAAATGGTCGCATAAATTTCCAGTCCTAGGGTATTTTACAGATCTATAAAAGTAGGTAAAATATTTGGTTTGGGCCCTGTCGTTTGAAGTACATACTGCCAAAATTGAGTGACCAGTGAGTTATGTTTGCCAAATTCTTAGTCTACTTCACTTGATTGCAGGCTCTCCTTGCAGAGCCTTTGAAGATTAAGAACCCCTACAGTTCACACCTCTACAGTAACATAGAATTTAGATGCAGCTACTATAATAGGCTAAATGATATTTGATTGAATATGTAGTGTGTACAAAAGAGGTAGTAATACCATTATATTTGTGTCGTATTCATGCTAACTGTTCCCATTGTGATGTCGTAGCACATCATCACTGAATATGTGTGTCTTCTTGAAAGACAGAGCCATGAGTGAGTGGAATAGACCAGTTGTGTAGAATTTTTGAATGAACTACCACCTTTCTGCTTCTTTGGTATTTTCAGTTGATAATATGTTAAAAACCTGTCAGTTGTCCTCCAAGTACACATACAAAACAAGATGATTACAACTACATAGATATATTGTCACATCTTCGAACTCATTCATGATTACATCATAATATATTATATACCAACACAATTTATTGATGCTTTGTACACACTGTATTTAAGTCCTTAATTGCATTTCACCTTTTGACAGTATTATCGGTTCAAGTGGAATCTATCCTGTAATCCATCAGTACTGTTGCTAGAATCTTAAATATATTAATTTGAGTTCTCTCCATTAACAATAGCCATCCAATATATATATATAGTCTCGAATAACCCGGCCAACCCTAACTATCACTCTTCACTCTTTGAATAGTTGCCACTGTTGAGAATCTGGTAAAGATGCTAGGGTAGAATCCACGAACTAATGGCTCCATCATGATTAATTGTTTAGCAGTTTGTCATGTTGTGAGTCTAATAAATCTGGAATTGTCAGTAATTAAATATTTATACAATTGCACAATTAAAATCTGCAGATGTTTGTGATTATTTTTTGGTAAAATGCGATGCTATCTCTTACAATAAGCAAATGATTGACAGGATTTGGTTGAACACTAAATTGTCTCGTTCATTTTATAGTAAAAGCTAAAATTTAAAGTGTCCACTAATAAGTAAATATTTCTATTCACAGTCATTTGTGTGGGTATCAAGTTTGCATGGGGTTGCTCACTGTTGCCTAGAATATGAAGTATCTTTTTGCTTGGTTTCATTGCCAAACAACTAACTAGTATCTGTCTGAACAAGTTAGCATGACATTAGATGGTATCAGTTAGATGAAAGTTCATTTTACAATCCTCACCATTTTATCACGGTACAATTTGCAGTTGAAATAAACAGTATGCTATAACAATCATGTTTGTAGCAAAGTTACACATTTATGCATTCCATTACAGCATTGTCTACAATGTGAGCATTAAAAACAAGCATTTTACAAAATGCATACTTACTGCACTACAAACTGTATAATAACTGAATCAGATATTAATGACTGTGCCTTACTCTCAACCATTTTGAGCTACTTATTTAGATTGGGACACTAATTTTAAAATCTATTGTTCAATGTGCATGTTCCTGCAGTGCTATATTGTATCAAAGTCCTGTGGAGAACCCTGCAGTATACTTACTAGCTTGCACATGCAGTATGTATATTTGGCATGTGTGCAAATGTGTACATACATGGTCTATTTGTGTATTGTCAGGTGATCTATATCTAATTTAGACTCCATTCAAATTTTGAACTCATGCATTGTGTCCTATGAGAGGGTTAATTGATTCATTGTCTACGTGTAGATACTATGAATTCTTGTTCAATCTGTCTCAATTCATGTGGGAAAAGGGACAGATTAAGAAGTTTGATGTTTTGAATCAGTTTCATGTATGTACAGAAATGAGTTTGTGCACAGAAATTATGGCAAATAGAAGGGTTTGCAAGATGAGGCAAGAGCACACTAATATTTACTATGCTGCATTTATGAGTGTACCTAGTATGTACTTTTGTGATATGTACCCCGATGCGTGGGCGTTTTCAATCAACTACAAAAGCGCCGACAGGAGTACATTCGCGATGTGATGAAAACAGTTTTTGTAAGTGGCATTATTTAATCTAACAAGCTTCGGATAGTTACTGAGCGAACGACGAAACTCGCCGAACCCACGAGCCTTGGAATATTTACCGAGCGAACGAGGAAGCTTGCCGAAGCCAAGAGCCTTAGAATATCTACAGAACGAACGAATGAACGAAATAGGAAACTTGCCAAAACAACGAGCCTTAGAATATCTACAGAACGAACGAACGGATGAAATAGGAAACTTGCCAAAACAACGAGCCTAGGAGTATTTACTTTACTGAACGAAAGAGGAAACTTGCTGAAACGAGCCTGAGGATAAAATTTACTGAACGAACAACGATTGCTGCAGTGTTATTAGGCCTTCTTGCTGCTCTTCGTTGAAAACCTCAATCGATAGGCCTACCAGCCCACGTAAATGAATGTGCCTACGGGGTACATACTAGTCATTCCCCGCTAAATGTTAGGAATAGATTGGCTGAGGGCGCAGCCCGAGGCTAATCTATTCTTAACACTTAGTGCATCCGCACAGTACACACCGAAAGCGGGGTATAACTACTACATGTACATACGTATGTGTACATGGATATTAATGTGGTGAAAAGGTGTATATGTACAGTGTACGTATATTATGGATGTGCATTAGGTTACAAAAAACGTTTAAATTAGTACCTGCTAAAATTTATAGCCTTAAGATAGTTTTAGGCTGTGTGGTTTCAAGTGATATTGTTGGATATACGTATAACTCCACTTTATAAAAACTTCGTTTGATTTTCTAATAAGGCTTGCATCAAGCACTTGCTGGTAGTTAATCAATCCTTGATGTAACAATAAACAGTAGCCATGCATCTTACATCTATTTAGCTTTGATTTACTAATTTCCCAACAATGTCATATTATACAGTCACTAACCATTCACCTAGTGACAGGTGAAGTTGTTTATTTGTCAACATGAACCCTATAAAAGTAACTAAAAATTTGGTTTGTCCCCTTCATGGCAATCACATATCTTATAAATGTGCTAAGAAGACCTGAAGTGAAGTACAGTCTGCAAAACTTTGAGTGACAATTATGTCATTAAGTTTGCCAAATTCTTAGTCTACTTGACTTGATTGCAGACTCTCCTCGTAGAGACTTTGAAGGTTAAGATACCCTACAGCTCACTGGCACACCTCCCTAATAGGCTCAATGACATTAGTGTATAGTGTGTGTGCTAAAGAGGTAGTAATACCTTTAGATTTGTGTCATATTCATACCTAGCTGTTCCCATTGTGATTTCGTATTACATCATCACTGAATATGTGTGTCTTCATGAAAGGCAGAGCCATGAGTGAGTGGAATAGACCAGCTGTGTAGAATTTGAATGGCTTAAACTACTCTCTTTGTTGCTGATTTGGTATTTTCAGCAAATAAGTTGAAACCTTCTTGTCAGTTTTCCTTCAAGTACATGTACAAAACAAGATGATTACAGCTACATTGATATATTGTCTTATTCTTCCTACTCATTATACCACATACTGTATATCCTAACACAACTTATTCATGCAGTACACACTGTATTGATTTTGAAATATTTGAAACCAGTTTATTGCTAATCACCATGATAGCCAATGCTTTTTGCTTTTATTTCATATTTTGCTCTTTAATAGTGAAAAGCCTGTTGAATCTGCTAAAAATGTAGTACCCTGGGCTACATTTTTTATTTATGTACATGTGTTTCTCATTTCAGCCACTCCTCCATGTCCATCAAATGTCAACAGTGAATTGAATGATGAGTGCACTAGTGTTAATGTTACCTGGGAGCAACTTGATACTCCTCCAGTCACATTTACTACAGTCACCTACTGTCCTGCATCATCACCAAACTGTGGGAATAGCATCAACTGTACCAGTCCATGTACTATTGATGGACTTACTTCAACTGAAGAGTACAACTTTACAGTTATTCCAAATAACAATTGTGGACATGCTACTGGATGCCGAATGGTCACACCTGTGAGAGGTCAGTACTGTTGCTATAGAATCTTGATTAATATAAAAATTAATTATGGTTTATAAGCCTACATTTTGAGTGTTGGTCCACTCGAACGAAAGTATTTATGTTCACAGTTCTCTGTGAGGGTATCTAGTTCGGGGTTGCTCACTGTTGCCAAGAATATTATGTAGGAGTATCTTTTTGCTTGGTTTCATTGCCAAGCAACTAACTACTATTTGTCTGAACAAGGTAGCATGACATTAGATGTTATCAGTTAGATGAAAGTGTATCATTTCACTAACCTCACCATTTTATCCCAGTACATTATGCAATTGAAATGAACAGAATGTTATAACAATCATGTTTTCAACCAAGTTGCAAATTATCACATTCAATTACAACAATGCTCACAATGCAAACAGTAAAAATGAGCAATTCTCTAAATACATCATTCAAATAATACAATATGAAAGCAATACTACTTCAGTGAGTAGTACAAAAGGACACAACTCTGTATAGACCCAAGTACTGTCACTGAGATACTAATTGTATCTCTCCTGGGTGAGCTACAGAAGATACTAACACTGTTGTTTCTAATGTGTCCATATCTCTACTGTATCTCACCCAGAAGAGAAGCCACATTACATATCACCTTGTGTTTCTCATTTTAGCTATTTCTTCATGTCCAACTGTGCTGTACATTGTACTCTCTGTACTAAATTGGGTGACAGCTGCTCTAGTGCTAATATTACCTGGCAACAATCACCTAATGCTTCTGTCACTTTTATTATAGTCACTCACTGTCCTACATCACCAAACTCATGGAGATTGAATGAACTGTACCAATAGTTCATGTACTGCTGTCAGGAGATTGCTTGCTCCACAGTCACCACCCATTAAGTTTTCAGCATTCTTTTCAGATAATTGTGTGTTCCTTAGCTGATAATCACATAGTAGTGTATACATACATATGTGTAAGTATAGATCTTAGACACGTTACTGACTGAAAGTAAGGCATTTATCATCTATTGTCAAGGAAATTAATAGTTATCACCAGTGTAACCTAATTGTCCCTTCCGAAAAAAGGGCGAATCAATGAGATAGGATATATGCTACATCATTATTGTCTCCATTACTTCATGCATACCCATATCCTTCACGGTCTGCTAGGTTCACCAAAGAGAAAATTTCAGGATTTTCTTTTATTTTTTTTTCCTGTTTGTCTCATGGCATTTTATGTAAATTGGATAAATATAATGTGACCTCCAAACCAATTATTAGGGCCATAGCCACTGGTTCTGTTGGTATGGTATCAACTGGACCACTTTGAGGGCAGCACCAAAATAATAAATATTAAATAAAAACTTAAAAAACACCACAGAAACACTAGCCGAGTACCATGCATAGTTATGAAAAAGGGAGAAAGAACACTATAAAAGTAATTAATTTTTTGAGGTTATGATGGAAATTTTCAGGTTTGGTTTGGAGTGGTATTCTTTGAAGAGAATCCAAATGTCCAGCTGCCCACTAAAAATGTGAAACGTGTGCACACAAGTATATATGTGTGTCAGTAATTGTTTTGTATACATACGTACATGGTTAGGGTGTGTGTCTGTGTGTATATGCTATTATATGAATGTATACAAAATCTAAAATATGTACTAGACTTTTCTGTTTTATTCTCATAATCCTTTCTGCTGCATATGACACAGTGTTGCTATAGTGTGTTTATAAAACGATTTTGATTATCCTGTACATTATCATGTATTTCCATTTGTTTCAGGAATACCTCAGCTTGGGACTGTTGGTGTAGACGTTATGACAGATACAAGTGTAGAGGTTATCTGGGAACTGCTTTCTAGTACTACTCTGGCCACATTTAATGTCACCTACTGTCCCACATCATCAACAACAGACGGTGGGAATAGTACAATTTGCACCAGTCCATGTGAAATTGATGGACTAGTCACTGGTGCAGAGTATAATTTTACAGTTACCCCATCTAACAACTGTGGAGTGGGCGCTGCGAAATATGTAACACATGTCATTACTCCTACAAGTAAGTTTATCAATTGTTTACATGTACATATTAATTTATAAAGTATGCATAGATAGATATTTTTGGGTAGTATTCATATTAACTGTGTTAAGTCAGTTGCCACCCCCACATTATCATACAGAAACTTCACTCCATGGGTTCAATTTTGTACTTCAAGAGTAATTGAAATGCCAAAAGAACTCTAAAGATTCCACATTAAGTCTTTTGGAAGACTACTCGATCTAATAAAGTAGGAGTGGTTTCCAGTAATACGCCCACTCAATTATTTCTGGTGATGTATCGATTAATTAATTGGTTACAATGCACTGATAGTCGAATGTCTGTGGCCATTAAGTTATGTACAGTTGTGTACGATAATTATGAAAATATAACCATAATAGTATGTTAGCAATGTGAATAATAATAATAATGTGGATTATTTGCGGCTAAATGCTTATTTCAATGGCCCTTGTAGTATTCTGTGTGTTAATCAGCACAAATATGAGCGTTAAATATATAAGATGTTATGTTTGCCACCAGGTGACCAAGTTAAAACACCTACACAACAATTCCACCCAAAGCATACTATCTGGTTATAATAGTTTAACAGTCCATCTCAAGTGTACATACATGACACTGATATGATGTACTATAGTACAGTACCTGGAAATGGAGGAGACAGGAATCTGTCAATCATTGAAGGTTAACTGTTGAAATTATCATATTTTGGTTAACTGTTATGATAAACGGTTATTTTGTGAGATTGAAAGTTCAAGATTACATATAAATAGGTTACACATGTACATAGGTAAATCTGAAGTACCAATTTCAATTGTAAAATGGATTTCTATAGGCATTCCACCACAGTATACCTTACCCTTAACGTTGTATGTAAAGGACATGTTTAGAAGCTTGCATGCTAGAAGAATCATTGTCAGGTACATTTGTGTCATCTATAATTTACATTATAATTCATGAAAAAGGTTGACAGATTTTGTAGTACACAGTGTTCCAACTTGGAGTGCAAATCCAACGAAGAGAATGTCATCACCTAGCGCCAACTATAATATGAGGTTTTTTGAATGCTGTTGGGGACTACCAAGCAATTTGGGCGTGTTGAAATACATGTAGAATGAAAACACTAAATTAATGAATTGAAATGTGCGGACCATGTACTCCTAAATATAATCCTATACAGGGGATACTGGTCATTCATGCAATGCAGCATCCTCTGTGGCTATTTTGTTGCGGTATACTATCAACTGATATCATTCTTAGTGGTGTAGCAGACTATATTCCAATATATACAGTAATACTTTCTGACGAGGGGGAATTCACATCTGTTTCAGCAATAAACTAATCTTTTGATGTACATATATTCATAGTCCTTTATTGCACTTAGTCACCTCAAGTTTTAATTACTTAATTTTTATTTTTGAGTATATATCTCCTTCTATACCTTCTCAATTGCTACTGCAGCTCCATTTCCAACTCCAACTCCAACTCTCGGACTCCTTATTGATATGTTTGCATTGTACTGAATTACTGCATGCATGTACTCACCATGTCTGACAGCATCTGTTGAATGTGTAATGAAAACACTAAACTAATGAATTGGAATGAGCAGACCATGTATTTGAATAGAACTATCCTATATCAGTATACTGGCCAATTGTGAAATGGCAGGGTCCACTCTAACTGTTTTGTTTGGATAAATTATTCGTATTACCTACATGTATCCCCTGGTGCATGAGTGATTGACATGTTGTTTGAAGATAAAGGTGTGCTGTCTCAGGTGGTACAACACAGGTCAGATATAACAGCACACAGGTCACCAGACATGCAAGTTCCATTGTTAGATTTGTGTTGAGTGAGAACCAGACAGGAAATAGGTAATACATTTATGACATATCACATATGATATTTTATATTGGACTATGATACAACTACGTATGTATGTGGTATGTTGCGTGGGTGACTTCAAAGGAAAAGCAGTGCACACATTAGTGATGTATGCACACTTCCCTGATGTACGCACACTTCATTCGATGTTGCATTGTGGACAATTGGTCCTTTCCTTTTCACACGTCTACTAGTCATTGCTCAATCAAAGGTGCGCCCACGCAACATACCACAAAATAATTAAAGTACCTCTGGAGAAGCTGTAGCGGATACAGACACCTTTGCCTAAGTGACACCCCTCGGTATCAATTAGGAAAAGGTGTCTATATACCCGCTACAGCTTCTCCAGAGGTACTTTAGCTATTACATAAATTGCATATACCAGACACAAATTTATTTGTATCCTGCCTCTAGTTGTACTGCAGCACAACTAGGCAGTATATAACAGTATATAACTTTACATATGTAGTTTACAGTAAAACACTTTAGAAACAGTAGAGATAGATCATTTATTCTTCATACTTCCTCTTAACAGTTTAGTTGTACTATAATATTGTATTTTTTTTCCATTTTGCATATTCTCCCCACAGTTGTCATTGTGGTACCGATTGTTGCAGCCATCATACTGGTGGTCCTTGTTGTCATCAATATTGTTATTGTGGTTGTCATCTGTTGTATGAAGAAAAAGCATGGTGTGAAAGGTATGTAAAGGTGCTTGGTTATTGCTTACGGCACACGACAAGATTTGTTTACTGGCATACTACTATCCATGAGAATGGTTGCTCCTAAATGTGGTTATTCTGTGCAATTTGTTCACACGTGTATACGGTGTATGTGGGAAGCTTTTTGCCTCATGAACTTCCACATGTACACAATAAAGTATAAAGGTTGAAGTTTGATCACTGCCCTGTACACACTATATTACACACAAGGATAAAATGCTGGGTATTTTATATTCACATTATATATATATATATATATATAATAATAATATCATATATTATATACTATGTTCACATTGTAATAAAATACGTACTTCAGCCATTCCAGCATTCCATATAATGCATTTATACAAACATGGCGAGCATGTTACATCTAGAATGGGTCACAATGTGTGAATTCATTCGAACATGAATACAATCATCATAAGTGTATGTTATATAATAATATTAATAATAATTTTTACAATTGGCTTGTAATTGTTATAATTCCACAATGTCGTGTAAGCACATGAAATTAGTGTGTTGCTTTTTTCCATGATTATAGTATGTCCTTGTATCAAAAAGAAAGGAAACGAGAAAGGAGGAGATGGAGATGTTATCTATGAAGATCCAGAAAATAACAATGATACTATTAAAATGCAGTCTTCTCCTGCTTATCAGACTGTGTCTACAGTGTGTGGTACTAAAGATGACTACTATTATTCTGGAATGACTGATGATGTCAAAATGGAGCCTTCTCCTGCCTATCAGACTATGTCTTAAGGTGTCTTGATGAAATTTAATTTTTGATGGGGCAATAAAATTTCGCAAAGATTATCTATAGTTGACCATTTTCCATAATTATTACAATGTAGGACATTTATACATGATTTCTTGATACAATGTATTACAATAACCTGATGATGATGTGATGATTAACTTGAGCTGCATGATTGATATAAGGAAAGTACATGTACAGGACTATACAAAAAATTGAGAGTGAGCTATGTATATATTATAATATTATTCATTCAATTGCATTTATAAATGTATATATACTCCGCTCAAATATATATTTAATATGCACACAGTTTCAGCCTGTATATATGACATAGGTTTAATATAATATATAATATTATTAATATCGGTTATTGTATTATATTATGGAATTGAAAATGACCCTGATATCAAACTTTATAAGGGTATTCATTTTAACATAATAATATATTATGCATACATGCATATGGAATCTGCATGCTGCCGCTGTTAAAATGGGTATTCAGTGTTCGCATGTGGGGGTCTTAGCACCCGAAAAGCAGTTAGACATCAATACCTTTGTGCTGGCTTTTAGGAACCTTCGTAGATTTCTTATCTTAAATATGTACATGTTATACTTACTGTTGAAAAGTATGTATTTATTTTAGTATTGAGTCCCCGATTGACATGATGAAGCTGGACAATGGAGTGTGACTTTTAAATTGTGGTCGATTGTTTTAATTAGCGAAGGGTGCTTAGTTGATACTGCACACTTGCGGTCACAAAAGTGTGCAGTATCAGAAGCAAATGCACAGTTTTGCCCTTTGATCCTCCCCTTAACTATACAACAAATTATTATAGTACAAGTAGGATTATTTTCTACCGACTTTAACACCCTACGTAAAAGTCGCCGCTTGGCCGTGAAATCTTCAATTCTTCCCAAACAGGGCAAGGCTTATCTTCCACGTTTCCGTGGTTATCTTCTAGGCATCAAAAATAGTCCTCGGTAGAAAGGACAGTGGTTAATAAGGGATTTTTGACCAGAATCGGTAATATTCATTTTTTTGCCAATGTGCTAGAAGGCCTTTACGGAGAATACCACTCCTCATCAGTAGCACTGGGCAATGTTCTGAGTAGTCAATCTCAGCTAAGCAGAGTATTGGCTGGGCTTTTTTAGCCTATCAGGTCGTTGTCTGTAGGGTTCAGTGTAGTACAAGTAGAGGATTATTTTCTACCGACTTTAACACCCTACGTAAAAGTCGCCGCTTGGCCGTGAAATCTTCAACTACCAAGCCTATGAATGAACAAAAATACGTAGGGTCTTCATAGAAGTTCCACACATTCCACTATTGAGAGTCACAGTGAAGTTATAGTCAGTGTCTAGTGTGAGACCAGTGATATGACATGGACTGGATGTACATGCACCACAATCTGTTGATGATATACAGCTAACTGCACTGGTAATATCTGAAGGAGTATCTGGTTTGTCCCACTGTAAAGTAATCACAGTGCAGTCGTGATCTACAGTTGTAGCAGTAGCGTTACTTGGAGGAGGGAGAGGTTCTGTAGAATTACAAAGAGAGATCAGATTGACACATGTACTTGTCTACTAGTAGTGAAGGATTATTTGTTTATCCCTGCACAATATACGTGTGTATGTACGTATATATATATATATTATTTAAAATGTGTTGTATTTATTGAGATAATGTGAGTTGTGAACCTAATTTCAGATACAAATAATCCTGAAAGATGTTATAAAATTCCATAGTATACCACAGTTTTCCTCAGAGTCTTTTAAGGAATTTGCACACAAACAGGAACCCTTCAAGACATTCTGTATGTACAGCACATACCTACTCTATTCGTCCTACATAGAGTACACCCTATCTGTTACATATGGAATGTGGTCAAAATGTACAATGCAACAACACTGGTTAACATATTATGCACTGTGTATGGTGCAAGCATTAGTACTTAAACCAATGTTTGGGTATATACATATGATACAATGAGTTATAAAAATACTAGAAAGTATGTACTAAACATTAGGAATTGTCTGAAGGATAGTCAAGAATTTATAAATTGAAACTTCACATAACATGTGATAGACCTTTAATTTAGCATACAATTCCTAGTGTATAAGTTCCTTCCAATATTCTTATTGAATGCTGGGTCTAGGTAACAATTACTGCATATACCTCCAGTTGATAAATATGTAGGTAATTTACATATTTGCCATTACAAAACGTTCATCAATGACAGCTAGAAACCCAATAAAATAAAATAAAATGTATGTACATACATATATTATATAGTTGCCAATTTACAATCTCTCAGCACACATAATGGCACTACTCATTGACAACTACTACAAATCATAAGACACACCCATACTGGACTGAGAATACATGACTACTACTGGAACAGCTAGTGGGTTCAACAGTCTGACTGTGTGAGTCTGTTTGTTAGTTTACACCCATGCTTGGTACTGGACATTTTTGGATCAGGCATGCACTGTATATACATTGTTTATATCGCATGCAATGTATCACTATTGTATTGAAACAATAGCACTTCATTTTCACAGGCATATAATAGAAAGGTAACTTAAAAAGTTAATCAATAATCAAATTTTCTTTGCAGGGAAATCTTCAGTTAGATAGTGTATTTTTAATCCATGTACAGTGTATTGTGTTCGATAGTTATCATTATAGTTTAAATATGAACATGTCAGTTTAATGCCATATTATAGTGGATGTTAAACAATGTTTTAGCCATGTGATTGTAGAATGATAAGAAATCAATACAATTTTTTTACACTATAATTATGGTAAACTGTGGTGACTTAGCCAGAACGATACTAAGTCTTATTGAAATACAGGTAAACTATGGGGATAAATTGCAATGGAACTTTCATATATTATACGTAATAACGGAAATACAATCAGAACAGCTAGCTATTGTAGTTGGAATAAATATCTGAAATGATGGTGTAGTGAACTCAGTAAACTTATGTTACAGTAGTGCATGTGTAGTGTTACTTGTGTGATTATTATGATTCACGTGTCTATTGCGTGTTTGTCTATATTCTGATTGGATTCTATTTTGAGTGGCCATGTTGTTCTGGTTGTCTCTCTCGTTTGTTGATTCGATTCAATGGTTATTTGATCAATTGCGTTCATTTGGCATTCACTCGGCGCAACGTAATATTGAAGACGAGGAGAAGCATGACTACAGAACACAGATCTTTTGGACAGTTTTGGGCATCGCGGAGGAATGGCCCTCGTACGTTGAACGGCTACAGTTTTACTTGGCAGCCAACGATGTTGACGGTGACCGAAAGAAGCGTGCAATCCTGCTATCTTGTTGCGGCTCGGCTACGTACAGCTTATTCAGAAGTCTGGTAGTGCGAAGCAAGCCCGATGAGGTATCCCTTCAAGCCATTATCGACAAAGTGAATGCGCATTACAACCCGCGACCATCAGCTATCATACAGCGATTCAAATTCAACTCTAGATCGCAACAACCAGGGGAATCGCTCCCTACTTACGTTGCAGAACTGAGGAAACTATCAGAATTCTGTGAGTATGGCGACCAGTTAGACCAAATGCTCCGTGACCGTCTTGTATGTGGCATAGCAGACACCCACTGATGGCAACAATTGCTCGCAGAGGATGAACTGACCTTTGATAAGGCTTTCAAGTTAGTACAAGCAATGGAGGTGGACGAACATGACTCCAAGCAGCTCAAACCGTCAGAGACAGCGTCCAGCCTACCAATCCAGAAAGTGGAGAATCAGTTTCACTCTGGCAAAAAAGCCTCTAAGGGTAAGCCATGTTATCATTGTGGTGGCATGCATGATTCTCGCCAGTGTTGATTCCAGCATGTGAATTGTAATTTTTGTGGCAAGAAAGGTCACATAAAGAAAGTCTGTCGTAGTAAACCTACTTCCACAGTAGGTCAGTCACGGGGGGAAGCCACAGTACACACAACTGAAGCTGTCACTCCAGCCGAGGATACTACAGAGTATTACTTATGTCCTGTCCGAGATTCCCAAGCCTCCCCTTTGCAAACGGTTGTCCTTATCAACGACAAGCCAGTTTCCATGGAAGTAGATACGGGAGCAGCAGTTACGGTCATCAGCAAACACCAGGTAGCCCAGATCTACCCAACACTTCCCCTGCTCCAACCAACACCAGTTAAACTCCGCACATATACAGGATCTGAGATACCTGTAGCTGGTACCTTAATGGTGAAGGTACAGCATCAACAGCAGTCAATCGAGCTTCCAGTCATCGTGCTGGAAGGGTCAGGACCCTATTTGTTAGGCCAAGATTGGTTAGCACACATCCGTCTAGACTGGCAAGCTATGTTCTCAACTCACCTAGACGAGTCATTGTCGAACTTGATCAAGCGCCATGAGTCGGTATTTCAAGCAGGGTTGGGTACCATCAAGGACCTCAAGGCAACACTCCAATGCAAGCCGGAAGTTTCTCCACGGTTCTTCAAGTACTGCTCCATTCCCCATGCAATGCGTGCTGCAGTTGAGAAAGAGCTTGACCGCTTGGAGGAGGAGGGAAACATTGTTCCAGTGTAACACTCTGATTGGGCTGCCCCAATTGTACCCGTGCCAAAAGCTGATGGCTCCGTCAGGATCTGTGGCGATTTCAAGTTGACCGCAAATGCAGCTACTAACCTAGAGGTTTACCCCCTGCCCAGAATCGAAGACATATTTGTGTCTTTATCGGGAGGGAAACAATTCTCTAAGTTGGATTTGGCTCAGACATATTTGCAGCTGTCCTTGGCAGAGGAGTTGCAGCCACTCGTCACTATCAACACCCACAAGGGTTTGTATAGGTACCAGACCTTTTGGGGTCGCCTCTGCTCCTGCAATTTTCCAGCGTACAATGGAAACATTGTTACAGGGCATCCCCAATGTCTCGGTGTACGTATCTCGATGATATACTCATCACAGGCATTTCAACAGCCGACCACCTAAGGAATATGGATGAGGTTTTACAGCGACTGGAAAATGCTGGAATGAGACTAAAGAAGGAAAAAAGTGCCTACCTCGTGGATGAAATCGAATACTTGGGCCACAAAATCACGAAGGAGGGGCTATGGCCCATGGAAAGCAAGGTCCCTGCTAAAGCCCACGCACTAGTCCTTACATGAGTTAGTGAGCTTCGCTCTTTTTTAGGCCTCATTAACTATTACGGGAAGTTTGTGCCACACCTGTCAACGACTGCCGCCCCCCTCTACAGTCTACTGCAAAAGAACACTCCATGGCATTGGAGTACAGCCCAGCAGTCAGCCTTCGATGGAATCAAGGGTCTTTTGTAGTCTTCAGATCTCCTTGTACATTTTGATCCACACAAGGAGATAATCCTGTCGTGTGATGCCTCTCAATCCCTACGGATTAGGGGCCGTCCTATATCATCGCATGGAGGATGATACTGAGCGATCCATCGCTTATGCCTCTCGAACCCTGGCTCCAGCAGAAAGGAAATACTCCCAGTTGGATAAAGAGGCCTTGGCCATCATCTTTGGTGTAAAACACTTCCACCAGTATGTTTACGGTCACACCTTCACAATTCAATCTGACCATAAGCCTCTCCAATACATCTTTGATGAATCGAAACCAGTTCCATCAATGACCTCTGCTAGAGTCCAAAGATGTCACAAAGCCGGGAAAGACCATGGCAATGCAGATGGTCTAAGTCGGTTACCCTTGCCGGAAGCCCCTGTTCAGGTACCACAACCAGCAGAGCTCATCAATCTAATGGAAAGACTGGATTCGACACCAGTGTCTTCCCAAGACATCCAGACGCACACATCTCAGGATAGATAAAGATGTAGAGAACAGTGTCAAATCGTGCATACCTTGTCTGGAGAGCCGCAAGTCTCCTCCACAGGCACCCCTTCACCCGTGGGAATGGCCTGAAAAGCCTTGGGTTAGGATTCACATGGAAAATGCTGGCCCATTCATGGGACATATGTTTCTAGTCATAGTCGATGCCCATTCCAAATGGATGGAGGTTTACCTGATGACATCATCTTCATCACAAGTTACGATCGAGAAGCTGAGAATGTGTTTTGCCTCTCTTGGACTGCCAGAACAGCTTGTGTCTGACAATGGTCCTTCCTTTGTCTCTGTTGATTTCCAGCAGTTTATGAAGAAGAATGGGATACGGCATATCCGCACATCACTGCACCATCCTTCATCTAATGGTCAAGCTGAAAGAGCCGTCCAGACCTTCTAATCCAATATGAAGAGGTTCACGGAAGGTACAGTGTTCACAAAGGTGACGTGCTTTCTTCTCCATTACCGCACCACACCACATTCTGTGACTGGCCAATCTCCAGCTGAATTGATGTTCAATAGGAAAATGAGAACTCGATTGGATTTGTTGAAACCTAACTTGGGAAGCTATGTTCGCTCACAACAGGAGAATCAGAAGTCCATCCACGATCAGCATACCAAACAAAGAGAGTTTGCCGTTGGAGTCCAGATATTCGCGAGAAACTTCGGTCCTGGGAACTCCTGGTTACCTGGCAAGGTTGTGCAGCAGAGAGGACCCCTATCTTACTTAGTGAAGTTGGAGGATGGTCGTTACTTTCGGGGTCATCTTGCTCATCTCAGAATCCGTACTTGCTCGGGTTCTACTATGGCATCTGAGACGAGCTCATATCTCCCATGGCCAGATGTAACAACTCCTAATAGTTGCCGTCAGCCTACGGTTCCAACACAGCCGACTCCACCCCCACTCAGACGTTCCAGTCGTCCAAGTAACCCACCGGACCATTACGGCATTGCCATAAGTCATTAGCCAAAAAGGGAGGAATGTAGTGAACTCAGTAAACTTATGTTACAGTAGCGCATGTGTAGTGTTACTTGTGTAATTATTCTATCACGTGTCTATTGCGTGTTTGTCTGTATTCTGTTTGGATTCTATTTTGAGTGGCCATGTTGTTCTGGTTGTCTCTCTCGTTTGTTGATTCAATTCAATGGTTATTTGATCAATTACGTTCATTTGGCGTTCACTCGGCACAACGTAATAAATGGAGAAACAGAGATTAATGAGATATGGTTGAATTACAGTTACACTACGACTGAACTATGATATTCTACTATTACAGTAGAATTACAGTAACTTACAAATCTTTGGTCAGACTACAATATGATTTCAAAATGTGCTATGAGACTATTATGTTACTGTGCATCGATGATTACTGTAGCAATATGTTTCAGAAAATTAATGTTGGCTTTGATGCCTACTGTACATATTTACACCTTTGTAGACAGTCATGAATGATCATACCCGTGGTATGGCAAATGGATGCATGCATTCTTTCAAAATCATGTATTCCTCAAAATTCTCTTGAATCAGATCTGTTCTTACATGCTAGAAATTAATGAACCATTATGCAAAGCATACTACGAATATCAATAAAGTATAACCCTACTGTGAGAGCTGTGATTAGTTAGGCTAGGTAAATTTTTGGGTTATTCACAGACAATACAGCTGTTATGGAGTGGGCTTGAGTTGTGTGTTGATAAACACACTGCACTTGCATGTATATACATCTGTAAAAGCCAGATTGAAGTTAATAAGGTATTGTAGGTAATGATGAGCAATTTATAACTATATTCATTGTGGGATTATTTCTGAATCAATAGTAAAATTGCTATTATGATAAGGATAGTGCATGGGGCCCTATCACGGCAGTCAGAAATGACCTAACCCACTAGCTTACATTCATCCTGAGTGCTTTACAAAGACAGTTGGCCCAAATGATGAATGACATATTTCCTATTGAAGATTGGATTTCAATCTTGCACTCAACTTTCATATTTTCATTCATTGATCTTCAATTAGATTGTTTCAATTTAGTCTACTGTGTTGTGTTATGCGTTTCTTTGTGGAGTTTATAATTCATTATTGGAAATCAAATATCGTGATACAATAAGTATTCATATGAGATTATTGTGCTCATTATTTGTGCATTCTACACCTATAGGTGACAAATGACTCTGATAAAAGACCAGTTTTCAAGAAAAATCGTGTGTTTCTTGCATTATATTTATTATTAAAGTCTGCATTAATAAGGTCAACTCACCATGTTGTTTTTGATCTTGTAAGGATTTTATTCATCTAAATTTTATTCTCATGACGTTTACATAGCAGCCGCCATTTGCGATTAAAGTGACAATGATGTATGCTATACATTAATGTGGGAATATCTCATCATAGTCTATAATCCTCGAGAAACATTGCTAACCAACCCCAAACCACCAAAATTGTCAACCCAGAAACATATAGAGTACATGCGGAGTACTCTATTATTGAATAATAGAGTACTCTCTCTAGATCTGTAGATTAGTTTAAGAATAAGTTAGCTATGGCTATTCTACAAAAGTTACAGACTGGGATAGGGATTACTTATACATTTTTCTGTTGACATTACCTATGATGTAGACTCACCTACTGTTATACTAGCCATTCACTGACCGCTATTATCATTCAGGTTATAATGCACCGAATAGTTCCTCCATCATCTGATATAGTAAACCCAATGATATTGATGGTGGGGGATTGAGTGATATCCCTAGCGTCTGTAGCAGGAATGGTTGGCCTCTAAAAGTACATGGTCACTTGTTACAATTATCCCACTCAATCCACTGATAGTTCATACAGTTGATGGACCAGTCACACTGTCAAGTAAAATTCTCTTGGCTACCACAATCCAGCGGGACCGGACCATCTGGTGTCAGTGTACCTCGAAGAATACAGATAACACAGTAGATTTCAATGGATCAGGTTTGTCTGGTCGTAATATCCACACCACATGTACAATGGGACATTTTATCCACTAAAATTAGCATTTGACAAAGAATCATCTATACCTAGAAAAAATTTCCATGGTAGGATTGTAAAATTGAATTATTAAAAACGTATTGTGTAATCATATGCCGATCTACAGTGCCTAACACTTGACTTACCTTCGATGACGAAAAATGCGCTAAACACGACACACATTCTCACCGAAAACGATATCAAAATTCCGTATAATTCCTCCCCACTTCGTTTGGTAGTCCGTAAAATTCCTCCACACGAAGTACGAAGTATAAATGTGGCATATTACGTGTAGTTACGTCGTTCTATATGTATCATGTCTACAAGAGGGTGTTGATTTATAGCCATGAAATGTCTGCCGACATGAACGTCATAATGGCTGTGCATTTCGATGTCCCCAACGTTAACGTAGACTACGAATCGCCGACTTTACAGAATATTAATCGGAAAATATGTTCCGCAGGAAAATTGAAAGACATTGTTCTTGTGATGCGAAGCCAACGAATGTCGTCCCAAGACGAAATCCGGATCCAGGGGCACTCGACGAAGGAAAATCTTTTAGCCGTCGTGGCATAGCGAGTAAGTGTGCTAGACTTGAATGATAAACTAAGTCCGATACCTTACAGTTGCCCCTATCCGACATGTGGTACGAATCGCCCTTTGACCTAATAGACGTTTGCTGCGAATGATCGAAATTTGACATATTGGCCTAAAAAGAACACAAAAATTTCATTGAGACACCTTCGACCAATTAAGAACGTGGGCGACCTCGATGAGACTGCCCGTACGACGGAAACAATTAACCTAGCGTATTTGTATGCGTATTTCAGCAGAACTTATTTTGAGTGAAGGTGTAGTTTACAGAAATCATCTTCCCGTGAAAAGAATAATACCTCGTTACCGTCCATACTGAAGTATTGTTAAAAAAGAACAGCAGCGATGGCCGAATCCGGGATTCCCGTCACCAGTTATTATCGAAATGTTGTTGTTTTCGGCAGGGTAGGCGTAGGAGCTTCGGTTGCCAATGCTCTCATCAAGAAAGAGATTTTTGACGAAAAATTTTCAGAAGTCCCAGTTTACAATACGCCTGCCAAGAATGAATGCAAGACTGAAAAAATCGGTAATGTTGTGTACAAAATACAATTGATCGATACATATGCTAAGGGAAAATCTACAGTGAACTCAGCCGCAGATGTACAGAGAATCGAAGCGTTGTGCACCAGTAGTTTATCGGAAGGAATTAACTTGATTGTTTTCGCCCTCTCCCATGATGATTTGGAAGCACAGGAAATAGCGGCCTTTATAACTGTCATAGAGAATATGCAGAAGTCAGCGGTGGAAGAAGTTGCTACCGTACTGCTTCGTGTTCATCCAAAGGGAATGAAGGAAATTAAAAAGGGAGAAATAGAGCATAATTATCGCGAAAGTGAAATAACCCAGAAATTAGCAATTGTTGTGAAGAAATTTTATGCGATTGCTATTGCTGAAAAGGACGAAAATCCGGAGGCTGCAGAAAAGTACAAGGAAACGTATGAAGAAACGGCAACACCATTGAAGTCTCTAATTGACAAATCAAAGGAAATGTGGTATGCCAGTGAATTATTTCAGGCTAAACTGGTGGAGCAACCTTCAAAGCAAGACCATTCACCTAAATCGTCAAAGCCTGGTTGGATTGCTTCCTTTTTGGGGAAAAAATGAATTTGAACAATAAATTTTAGTGCTAGCAAACATCATAATCCTTGTCAATGCAAATTCTTTTGAATAATGATTAAATATTGAGTATTTGTTACAGGCTCATCTGTCTAGTTAGAGACAGGTTCAGAATCAGTTTCTCTATTGATAACACAGTAAACATGTTCTGACCTAGATAGTTAAATTCTCATTAGGCCACAGTCTGAATATGCAGCTGTTTTATCACATCTGTCAGGTTCAACAGTAAATATACCTGTTTACTGTTGAAACCTGCCAATTCTCAGAGCATTAACCCAAATAATCCCTTGAAACAGCTGAAACCTAGGGAGGTGACAATTATGTTCAGGCACATTTTGAATAAATTCTAGTTGCCAGCTGTCTGAATAACAACCTGCTTATGAACAAAGTTAGCTTGGGTCCCACATATTCCCAGAGAATCTTCTGATCTTGCATGAATGTTGCTTGTTTTGTGTCTGTAATAATAGCCCAAATTTGGGTTGTTGCTAACTCCCCAAATTTGGGTTTTCCTGCATACCCAAGTTTTGTGTTTACTGTTAATTTTCACAACAGTTTACATAAAATCAGTGAAACAGTAAATATTTGAGAACTGTTGAAACAGAAATTAACCACATATTTCTGAACATGTTAGCATAAAATCAATGGTAGTAATAACTACATACACAAATAATATTAGTCAGCAAGTTGAACATCCATATAATGTCAATGGATAAATTTTGTGTATGCTATACCTTTTAGGTATACATATAAATGTAGTCCCATATTATTATATAATATTTGTCACAGACCATACTATAATGACCTAGAATAGGTGATATTATTACTAGGCTGTTGATATTTATTGGCTCTTACATATTTAACTAGTTCTCAAGAATTAATCATAATAATTCATTATTATTGACAAAAAAGGTTGGACTATAGGTACATGACTTGTTTACTCTAGGTGGAATGTGATCTTTCAAGCAGACCATTATGAATGATACAAGTTAATATATTCATAAATTTCCTAATTATGAAATCTTATTTTAAATTAATCTTATTTCTAAACTACTACATCACGACCTGTTAATTGTTAAGTTTACAGAATACTGCATCCACTGGTAACTTGCTTCTCTTTAATAACTCTCACGATCTCCTCGACCATGTCACTACCAAGGGTCATTTCTGAGCAACTGAATATCAGCTGACGTAGCGATTCCACGTCGTCCAGTGTTCTCTTCGAAGGCTCCTCATCTTCGTCTCCATCCAACGGAGGAAAGTCGACTGGATAGATTCCTTTTTTCACGAAAGAGGAAATATTACGCGTGCTACTATCCTTGGTAAACAGATCGAGATATTCCTGACGAGCTTTTGTCCCCATCGCGCAATGAGTGATGACCAAGGCCGAAAATTCCGACACCTCTCTTTTGAACTCCTTTATAATGATATCAAACGTCTGTCTCTCCTCATCAGTGAAACGCCCTTTTTTGAAGACGAAGAGAACAAGATTGATCCCGTCGGGGCATTTGTCTATTAGGTACGTTCTGAGTTTATCAACAATGGCATCGTTGGTAATTTTGCTCTCGCCCGTATCGAAGAGTCCAACGGTATCCACCATTTTTATTTTGTAAGTAACATCGACATACTCCAGATCCACCATTGTGTGTGTTTGCCTTTTTGTAACGGCCCGAAGGGAGTCAGAGACTTTAAAGACATCATCACCGATAATTTTGTTGGCTACTGTAGACTTCCCTGCTCCAGTCTTTCCGACAACGATAATGTTGCGGTATTCCGTTCTAGCTGGCTTTGAACGAGTACTGCTTGCCATATTAACGTAGTTAATCAGCTACAAGTGAACAGATAAGTCTTAGTAACCAGAATACGCATTTTCCAATCTTATATACTCTATATATGGACATTACGGTGACTCCGGAACTATTGTTATTGTTAGCAAATTTTGCGTGCAGCCTAATTATAATTATCATGCGCATTCAAATATGGATACGGACACTGAAACTGACAGGTATTTTTCTCTAATAGTAGAGAATCTACTGACTCCCAATAAACTGTTATATAACTATCATGTAGTCTATCCAGTCGGCAACATGCTCTTATAGCTTTTTGTAGTGCTCTGCTAGAGACAACCGATTAGGACAAAGGCGTCAGCTAGGTAGACTATGGAGTTGAAAAGAGATTGATCGATGAGATTGAGATTGAAAATGTTGTTCTTTAAGGAAACCCAATCCTCTGTGACAGAACAAATTATGAGCAGGGATCTTCCGACTTGAGACCGACAACGTGTAATGCATGGTATACCAATGAATGTATATTTGGAATCGGTAGGTTCTCTAATTTTTCGAGTATTGGCTAATTTGGGTGCTCTAACTTAAGTGGTATCCGATAATGGATTTTATTGATACACTATGTATCTACAATGTTTTTGCTTGTTTCCTAGTTAACACTCAGGCCTCTCTTGTTATCAAACATCATTACTGATGCGTGATTGTACCAATTTTGCAAGTAATTGTGGTCTCACCTCCATGCATATTTGATATTAATGGTAGGGTATATAAATACCTACAACCAATGTATATTTAGAGCATTCTGAATGGTGAAATCCCATCTAGATTACTGCACATGCTTTGAAAAATTGTTGTCCTTACAATCAATGAACCTTATTGAGTACTCTACCCAGAGTGTGGTCATAAGTATTTTAAGTGTCAATGAACAGTATTGTCATGTATATTTATTTCCTTATATCAAGAGAGATGTTTCATTGACGCATTTGATACTCTAATATATATTGTGCAACGTTAAAATTTCAAGAATTTGGACACTTTACAATAGTTTATTGGTGAAATCCTTAAAAGCCAAATATCATGCAAAACACACTGACATGAAATATCCATACAAATTGCAAAATTAATAACCCCAAAATGCTTGTCTGAGAGTAAGAAAATTTTCTGCCATGAAATACTTTCACTTTACAGTATAGCCAGGTCTATATTCATGTCATGTCAAAATACAGATTAGACAACCCGATCTATATCTGTCATCCTGGAGTATACAGTTACTGTACATTTATACCAGTTTGTGTGTGTGTGTGTGTGTGTGTGTGTGTGTGTGTGTGTGTGTGTGTGTGTGTGTGTACATCATGTATGTGCAATTCACATTTTTCAGGTAGGTCTGTGCTATATTGGCAATATGCTTACTATCCTCAACATTTCCTCTCATAACAATTACATTACCGATTCATCCGAAGATGTTAGCAAATCGACCGAAGCGATCGAATCGGGTGATTCGGCAATTTCCATGGACCGAAGCGATCAAATTGGGCGATTTGGCCGCAGCGAAAAGTGTCCTTATGGGCCACCATAGTAATTCTTCGATCAACCAGTTGCTTGTACGATTTCTGATTCAGTTTCACTGGAGACAAAATATTGCATAAAACTCTGTACACGTACGCTTTGCTGCCTATCATGCTCAGCATAACTGCGGTCATCCTCGATTCCGTTAGCTTCCATAACAATATGAACTTGCTCTAGGAACAATTCGATGGATTCCTGCTCTGGATTAAACTCTCCGACATTTCCTATAGAGTATGCCATTGCCTTATCCCATCCTCGTCGCCACTTGACGATATCTTTCCTTTTCGAAGAAAAACAACGAACCAGATCAACTGCCAACTTCAATCAATTATTATTCATCGGTTTTATGAAAATAATGGGGACGTGCAAATCTACATGAAATTATAATGCTCTAAAAGCACACGTGACACCACACATGTCAATCATTACCAAACACAACAGTAACTACCTAGCTATGTCCAGCTGTGATCACCATGGTTCTTCAGCTGCTTTATAACTATTTGTGTTTGCATGTGTTTGCCCAGGTATTTTTTTTCTTATATTACCTGTTTTCATTTGGACTGGTACCGTGTCTACCTCTTGTTCTCCTGACTGTCTTCAACATGGTTCGCTTTTGGGTTAACTATCTGTGTTTGTCTCCATTCATATGTCTTGTTACTACTTATTTCCAGCTGTGCTTTTCCAGGTTGTTTCCCTGGTTTGTTCCCACTTGTGTTCAAATTGACTGTTTGTTGAATAGGTTCTACTTGTGATGCATGTGTTCAGCTGAGTTGTTTCTTTTGTTGCTTGCTCCTTTTAAACATACAATAGCTAATAGTAAACAGAATCAATGAGAGGAGACTTCACAGCAAATCACGTTAATAATCTGCAGGTAATACCTTACCGATGCTTTCTCTTAGATTAGGGAGGGATGTCATTTGGTGACTATTATTGCAGATAGTGTAGATCCCCAGTTGTGATAATGCATATAATATTATGATATTATGATGGTTATGGTTATGGTTATAGAATCTTATTCAATGTGGGTGAGCCTTTAGCCCTGGGGGCTACTATAATAGGATATGATGCAGTAAATTTACCATAACAGCACAATATTAGTGCCAGTAATAACGATAAAATTCAGAAACTTTTAGTCCATTATGCAATATACCTCACTCATACATTTTGCCATGCACTTTCTTGATTCAGACCCCTAATGACATCACAGGGTATGCGTCTGATTTGTGAGACTGATGGAGTTTGAAGAAAGGTAAGCATCACTAAATTTATTTCATTCTTGAGTTATGTCAACTGTACAAGTATACCCAATCGTTCATCATATTAGATGTAACATAGCTAGTGGGGTTTGCAAAACTATTAACTTATCATCTGAGGAATGTGACTGCCAGCACATGTCAAGTGCTGAAAAGGTGCACGTGATTAAAAATGAGGACAAAGTTACCCACTGTTATTCACAAAAATGAATAGGACTATGACAGAAAGAGTGCATACGCAAAAAGATTAGGATCAACTGCGAAGACGGTAGTGACAAATACAATCCCCTATACTGAATACTGAACCAAAAATAGAAGCCTTGGCCAAGCATCCAGTTACACCAGTAATTGAAATCACTTCCTAAGTCTAAATAATGTAAGAGACAGAGTGCATAGTAAAAACTCTTCAAAAATAGCATTGTATGTATCTTGCAATAAATGAAATTATGTTCAGATAAGTATACAATCCAATCAGCACTATAACATAAACTGCATTCTAATTTACCACCATATACAATATTCCAGGTAGCCATTTGGGTACCCCCACAAGGTCACTGATGTTCAATTACCGTTATATATATATATATATATATAAAGACTGATAATTGCTTGAAGTGAACCAATATTATCATTATCAATATCTGTAGATCTTCACTGTAATCATGGAGCATTATCAGTACGTTGAGTCTACAGATACACAATCGATAAACTAGATATGCATAATTTAAATTTGATAGTTCCAGCAATTTCAAACCACTCAGCAAGTTGCACTAGGTTTGCATGCTCTTTGGACAGACATGTCAGCTAGTATATTGCTCAATTAATAATACATCAATTTTGTTGTTTGCTTACACATCAAATGGAAACTATGACACAGTAAACTTCTAAATAATGTACTGGGGAGTGTTAGCATTACCAGTCTTACTGTTCTAATGAAGTTCGCATTTATTTCCAGGGTTTTTGTTGCCCACTACCATTGTTTAAACATGATTTCCACCAATTTGAAATTCCAATCACTGACAACCTACAGCTACATGGTTGATTTGTTATTATAAAACCAAACGTATGGAGATAGTGGTCAACAGAATACTGTATGGGAAAGTTATTGGTAAAGAAATTTCATCAATCATTATTCACCATCAAACAACTTCAAGCCTATCCACCATCTTCACTCTGGACTGCTTTCTCTGCTTTTTCTTTTTCTTTGAATAAAAATGGTAGATGACAGGTCAAAAGAAAGTAATTACAATGTCATATTTCTCACTTGTAGGAGCCACTATTATCATGAATTTAAATAATTTGGTCATGTACCATAACAGTGGTAACTTTACATACCTTTCACATCATGTTTTTCTTCATACAACAAATGACAACCACAATAACAATGATGACAATAAGGACCACGTGTATGGTGGCTGCAACAATCGCCACCAAAATGATAACTATGGGGAGAATACACAATAATAGTAAATATTACTTTAAATTTCTGTAAACCTCAACTATTAAGGGTTATTAAGTATGTATGAGGAATAAATGATCAATTGTACTGTTTCTAAATTCTACTGTTTACTGCAAAACTACATAGGTAATGGTATATACTACCTAGTTGTGCTGCAGTACAACTAGGCAGAAAGCAATTGCAACTACCATGTGTCCTGGTATATACAATTTATACATAAGACTTAGTAGTTGTACGTATAGTAAATAATACCATACACAATGGAAAGCGAATACCAATTTGCATACCTGGTTCTTACTCAATTAAATCTAACAATGGAACTTGTCTGGTGACCTGTACTAATATATCTGACCTCTGCTGTACACACCACATATTATATAAGTTCACCTTCTTCTTTGATCCACATGTCAATCAACCATGTACCAGGACACAATATATAATATGTTATGATTTATGATTCAAACCTTCAACTTATGGCAAAAAAATGGATTGTCCAGGATGACCTTTTACGATAGTTCAATTTATCTTTTGTTAATTTTATTTGTAAGCAATAAATTATCAATTGACAAATGGATATGTATACCGGAATTGTCTATGTCTAAGTCGGTGTGGTGTCATATTCAATTTTAGGTGAAAAGAACGGATCCAGTGGCCATATTGATGAATAACAGAGGCGTGGTGTCATATTAAAGGTAGGGGTATAGAGGTCAGATCTGAGGTCCTTTCCAGAATCAAATATTATAGGTCAGAAGAGGATCCCGGATTTAACCCCAACCCTAACCCTAATTACCGCCCCACCTCTAACTCTAACCCTCACCTCTAACCCTAACCCCTACCTCTAACTCTAACCATAGCCCTATGTCCCTATCTCCCTACCCTAACAGAACAGTATGACATCACCATGCTGATATTATCAATCAATATGGCCAATGGGTCCATTCTTTTTACCTGATACGTCTTATGATTATGCAATTCGTATTTTATAATTCAATTTTTCGACAATCCTAACATCGAGATCATTTCTATGTAGATGTTTCTTGTCATTCATGTAATTTTATGCAATTTATATTTCTGACAAATTACATCACTGGATTTACACTGAACCACCCGAAAATAGACCGAAGTCTCTATCAGCTGGGGGACCAAGGTCCTATTTTAATGGTAACCAGTGATTACCTCCCCTTCAGTCATCCAGATCATCAAAGGAACCACAGACAGCTGTTTCGCTCTCATTTCAGCTCATCAGTGTGGTAAACCCTGTACATCATCAGTTGGATGACTGTCCTCATCTTTTCCATTCCGACACACAAGTGAACACTTGTGGGATAACGGTGACTGTGCACTCTGATGATGGGATGATGAATATACCTCCCCCCCGTCATTAATATTTCTGTTCACTTCATTTTCATTGTTGTTCTTATAAACCAATAACTTTTCAGAGGATACGGTGTGGAATTTGAAGTTATTCTTCATCAATGAAACTAGTATAATTCATACCTCATTTGTATCATAAATTTCCACCTTTTCTTTTTCAGTATGTGTTCATGCGTGGATGTATGTTGTGTACATGAGAATGTGTACATGTTGGTACATGTACATGTGTTTGTATGTGCATGCATTAGTGTATGACATTGCATATAATAATTTGTGCAATCATTCATTCATTTCTTGATATATAGTATGTTTAGTGTGTGTGCATGTGTGTGCATGTGTGTGCATGTGTGTGTGCATGTTGTACCCGTGTGTACGTTTGTGTGTGCAAGTATTTGTGTGGAGTGTGTGCATGTGTGCATGTTTGCTGTAGAATGGGAGATAGGAACAACTTGTAAGTCCAGTAAGTACACTGCAAGTCAGGCATGTTAATGTTGAAGCTAAAGCTGAGGTATATTTTATGGGAAACTAGTAAGTGAGCCCAGGCTAGAGCCAAGAATGTCCTTTTTCGACAATCGGTACGTGGTCCCCATAGTAAATCCTACGCATGACACCCTTCGCGACCATTTCCGTTCTTCATGACGTCAATGCGCAATCGGTCTATTATATATAATATAGATCATCACTCTCATTCAATGCTGCAGCAGAGTTATACTGAGAGGAGGACTTCTGGAGCATGGTAGAAGCAGTCAAGTGCAAGTTCATAAGGAAATTTGATTTGCTAGTAAGCCATGATTTCAGGCTGACAGAAAGGAATTGGGAAGAAGAATAGAGCTATATATCTATATAGAGAGACAATTTTCAGCAGAGAACTACGTATATCATGACTTTTATGACAATGATCAGAACGAAGGAGAATATAGTCATGTGAGAGACTCCAGAGGTATAGGAATGGAAGATTCTCATCGGATTAAGAAAGAGCAAGGATTTATGCCATAGGACGGGAGGACGACTTAAAACAATAATATCATTTTCGTTAAGGTGAGGCTGGACTTTGCGACTCCCCTTCTTCATTAATTACGGACATATTTTGCTATCTCTGATCATGGAATACTCTAGTGACACGGAGTTGCATACTTCGTGTGGAGGAATTATACGGAATTCCGAAAGAAGTGGACTTGTGAACTGCCCCACAGGGAGATGATATCGTTTTGTGAGAAATTACGGGTGTTATTCAGCGTATTCTTGGTCGTCGAAGGCAAGTCAAGTGTTCATCACTATAATTTGTCATAATACGATTAGACTACACAATACGTATTTTATCATTCGATTTTACGACAGTCCTCGTTCTCTCATCCAATGGCTAAATTCTTGCTCTTTCATAATCTGGTGAGAATTTTCCATTTCTATACCTCAGTTGAATGCCTTCTAAAAACACTATTAAATATTGTTTCATATGTTCCAATTTTCATTAAGACGACACACGTACAGTTCAAGATACCAAGGAAGAACACAGCTAATACTGTAGATTCTTGAACAACATATTTATGTGCCAACTTTCTTATACTGTCAATATTTTCAGTGTCTACATTAATTTTGTGATTACATTGTAAACTACGGTTTTATTGTTGAGATTGTCATCTATGAATCTGTATAGCAATTTATAGTTTATTTATAATCTCCCTTCTGAATCAGGTACACTCATACCAAATGGTACCATCTTATTGGATTGTGGCAGTCAACAGACATTTACTTGTAGTGTAACTAGTGCAGTAGCTAGTTGGACTATCAGTGGATTGAGTGGGATAAGTGTGACACGTGACACTGCACTCATTGCAGCCAACAATACCAGGATCATGACTACTGATACAAGTGTTACCTCATCTTCCACCATCACTATTAGTGGGTTCACTACAGCAGACGATGGAGGAACTATTGAATGTTTTGATTTTATTAATCACAATTTTCATGGGATGGTGTCTATAAGAGTAGGTGAGTGTTTTCTTATGCTTAGTACATGATCCTGAAAGATAAATAATTCATGTATGAAGGTTAAGCGGTATTGGTATGACCAAATTAAAATGTTTTCAATCTTGAGTACATCATCTATAATCATGTTTAATCTACGTACATTCATAGATATGTATTGTCTGGTCTGTGCCGGACTGTCAATTTAAAACATGCATGCCTGGCTATATGCAATAGTTGGATTAAAGCAGCCATACAAATCAGCTCTTCAACTATAGATGGTTTAATAATAACAATATAATTTTAATAATGTTAATTTGAAAAATGCATGCCTTAGCTATACACAATAATTTCTTTGGGAACTTATTTAGGGATTTTGCAAACATTTAATTCGAACGTATCCTCCAAAAAGAATGAGCTGCAGTGATAATCTTCCAACAAAAATGGAGAAGTCCCAAGAATAATCCACTTGTTGATTAACAGAATACACACAATACAGAAATTAGCATGTATATGGTACTGTTGTACGAAGGTATATGTATATGTATGGTATGTATGTACCTAATCAATGTTATTTAAAAGTAAATCTGATTTGTTATGAAGGATTGCTATTCACTAGGTTAGATTACGACATTGCTTGTGCCCCTATAAAATAAAATGTTGTCATAATTATGTATCAAGTCTTCCGAGACATGTACGTGTGTGCTGTATGCTACATGATTAGATCCAGTGGACTTGATATCTACATACTTTTGTATAGTATTATTATTGCTATAAACATATTGTGCACTTAACGCAATATTCCGGTGCCCCGTTATGCCCTTCAACTATGGTTGCTCTTGCCAATGCTGATATAGTTACTGTTACATGGCAACAACCTCCTTATTCCCCTCCAGCCATATCTACTACGGTCACCTACTATCCATCATCAGCACCAAACTGTACAAGCAGTACAGACTGTACCACTAATCCATGTATCATCAGTGGACTAGGCCCTAGTACTATGTATATTTTCACAATTACTCAGAGTAACAGCTGTAGATTAATTTCTGGATGTACTGGTGAAAACTCTACTGCTGAAATAGCTTGTAAGTATGTGTCCGACATTGTGGGTGTCGTCACAGATGCCATCACACTTACATCAATTCTTATAAAATGTCTTGCAAGGCTAGGTGTGGGTTCGTACATATTTCAATGTACAATGATTGATAATAACATTTTACTTTGCTCAAGGAATCAGCAATTGGTTACGTTCACAGGAGAATAATAAGAACTTTTAATATTCATCTTTATTAGGTATTTTTCTAATTTCAGCTACATTTTGGAGAATTGTATTTGCTAGAAGAAAGGGACAGAATTTTTAAACTATTTGAAAGCACTTGGAGTAGTGCTATGATTGTAATCGAATATGAAGCTATGGTACCTTTTGTATGTTTTAATTGGCTTAAATCTGTTTGTCCGCAGTAGCTACTTGTAAATAGCATGCTTCAAACTGTGACCCACCCAGAGATGTAACAAAAATGATTTTGAGTTTTGGTAGTATTTCACCATGTACTGTAGTTTTTATTTTGTTTCAGTATTTAGTGTCTAATATGGAGATCTTGTTGCTTCAATATGTACGTGGAAGATACCCTCTGAACCAACACTGATTTTCCACTACTTTCGAAGTATCAAGTATTGTATATATGTACAAATGTATTATATCTACCCGTAGTAGCTACTACGTATGACCTCGTGGCTTTCACGTGTTACAAATGAGACACCACAAAGTGCCAGAGTTTATCTGTTACATATTTGACATAAATGGGAATGTGATACCACAGGGTCATGAACCTACGTACATAATGTAAACATTGCTGGTAGTTGTGTTTCCAGTTTACTTCTACTCAAACAGTTGTCTCCACTGTAAACCATTCTCTTCTGTTCAATACCTGTAAGTACTATAGATAGTTGTTTTGAGGAAACTATGAATTTATTTGCAGCGTATATTCAAAACTTTTATTATTCAGAATCTTCAACAGATAGGATTTTCAATGATTTTCAAAGAGACAATGCTCCAAGCAACTCACCCACATTTGCATGATCTACTACCTGCGCAAACCTGGAAAAAAAATAATATCGTATGCGTAGATGTATGATTGTTGATAGGCTACTCTTAAATCACAGGGTATACTGACCAAATTCCATAGTTTAGGTGTATGAGTGATCACTGTTGAGAGAATTGTAAGAAAGATAACTTTAATTAGAAGATATACGCAGGAAAAAACTACCGTTCTTTGACACGAGTCAAGTTTAGTATGTAGCAATCCGGGCATGGTGGCCATAAAATGAGCTCTCAAAAACTGGCATTTCAGCTGAATCGGATATTTGCGGTGCTCAAAGGAGGACAATGTAAGCAAGATACTCAGATTTGCGACTGATGAATTCTTGCACTAAAACTTATTGGAGTATATTGTAACTAGCAAGAACATCTATCACCGAATATTTTCGAATGTTATGCCGATTAGAGCTGCTATTAGAGTAAATGGAATTCACAAAGATTTCAAAGTACTGTTGTCATGTTCCTGAACATTTTAACATTCTTATGATTTATTCTGACTCTTTTGTTTCAAATTTGCCAAACTATTGAGAAAATTGTAGGTATGCTAAAATAACTGACGGATGCCATATTATAATCACCACGTAACTTTGCCGCCACTGTATACTGAAAGTATGAAGTGTACAAATGCTATCAGCAGCTACCAAATGTACACAAACATATTAAGCATAAATATGAACTAACATAAGATTCCTCTGCATGATACTGTGTGCGATACATAAGTAGAAGATGCAAACGAGATTTGTGATTGTCTTGTGCAGTCATTCATGGAATTTATGTGCGGTAAAATTTGAGTATGTGTAGAATGACAAGAATTTGAAAGTGTGCTGATATGAACTGTGTGTTTACTACGGGTGTAATAAAAAGGAGTATATACAGATGGGTATATTGCATATGTGCACAACCAAAGTACAGGCATGTTCTACATCTGCATGAATGGAAGCTAATCTTCATACGTAACTCCCCAGATTATATACTTTAGTGTGTGGCAGGTTGCACATGTACATGTGTACATACCGAATGTTAACAAACCTGCCTTGCAGTGGTTCATCCTTCTTACCTACATAGTGTACACTTCAATTTTTGAATCTCTTAAAACTACAAATAACTAATGCCCTATGTACGTACACATATCACATTGATCATTAATTCACCATCACATACTGAGTATTCCATTATCTTGGTGAGTGGTATGTGGTGTCACACTTCAAAAGATGGACTGATACCTTTCGTTGCTCTTCATTATTACATGTAGACTGATTATCAACATTTTATGTTGATTATATGCAGCTACCACAGTTACTAATCTGGGGGTGTCTTTTAGGAAAGTGGGTGAGATGTGTGAGAATGATTTTTGAAGGGAGGAGAATGAACATGAGTAATAAGGTCATCACTAATATTTCATAGTGTAAATACTTAACCCTTAGGCTATACACTCTCATCTCATGGCTCCACACCATACACTGCCTTCCTGCTTACGCTCTATGAATGAAATCACGATAATAACTTATGCATGAGTCAGATGTGGATATGAGATATGTGTACATAAGAATTCTATACAAATTATACTTAGTCTATTGCATTGAGTAAGTTCAATACATACAGTAAATGCGTACATTATAGTAGAAGAAACGCACTGTATATTTAATAATTATTCACAGTCAACCATCTTTACCAATAGTTATGTACGTACTTGTTTACTAGTTTCATGGTATTGCACTATGTATTCAGAGATGATCATGAGTCCATTAAGTATAGTTTATGACTTGAAACCTGTTAATTGTGACCTGTTGTTACAGAGTGTGTACACACTGTCACAGATAAGACTTTGAGTTTTAGGATTTTTTTCATTACTTCATTTTTATGATGTTTTAGTGTGTATTATAATATTGTCTGAGATGAAATCTTGTACGTTGCTTCATTTTATAGAAGGTAACCAATGAACTATACTTTGTTTTATCACCACTTTCAGCATATTTTAGTATAATAGGTATGTATGAATGTACGTATTTGTCCCCCTGTAGTAGCTAATACTTAACTACCTCTTTGTTGCTTATTTGGTGTTTTCAGTAGGTAATGAGGTAAATATTTGTCATCAGTTGCCATAAATGTATCTACATGTACAAAATGAGATGGTTACAGCTACATAGATACATTTCTGTATTGTCTAAAATTATTGTATCACATATACCCAAACACAACTATTTCATGCGATGTACACACTGTGTTGACATTATGGCATTTTAACGTTTGACAATATTATTGAGTGAGGTATATGTATCTTGTACTGTACATAATAATGACCAAGACAACCTTACCTTATCTAAGGTAATCTTGCTACTGTAACAGAGGCCACAGCTGTTACTTTCACTTTTTATTTTTGCTTTTGTTGATAGAAGAATCTCTTAAATCTGCTAAAATTGTAGTAACCCAAGCTACTTCCTTAATTTACATACAAATTTAACTTACGTTTCTCATTTCAGCCACTCCTTTATGTCCATCAAATGTCAACAGTGAATTGAAAGATGAGTGCACTAGTGTTAATGTACCTGGTAGCAACGTGATACTCCTCCAGTCACATTCAGCACTGTCACCTACTGTCCTACTTCATCACCAAACTGTGGGGATAGCATCAACTGTACCACTCCATGTACCATTAATAAACTAGATCCTGATACAGAGTATCAGTTTACAGTTATTCCAAACAACAACTGTGGAACCCATATACTGGTGTGTATTGTGAGAATGTGCCAGTCCGATTAGTCCCTTCTTTAGTTACCCAGTACCTTGTGGGGATGAGGAATGGACCAGGTGTGTTACTCCTCAGGATCAGGTTCACCGTTCTTATTTGATGTTTGAACAACTAAATTCCTATAATATGGCTTCCTTCACTCTACATGGTTCCAATTTATCTTACTAATATATAGCACAGCTCATGAATTTCATTTGATAACACACTCAATCCATTCTCCTTTCAGAACTTCCTTCCTGCCCAACAGGTTTCTCAGCAAACAGGGATGGTGATTCCACTAATGCTACCGTCGCCTATCAACTAGCCAATCCTCCTCCAGGCACATCTACTACAGTCAACTACTGTCCTAAATCATCTAACTGTACCACCAGTATGACCTGTACCACTAGTCCATGTACTTATTAGTGGACTGGATCCTTGTGTGGAGTACAACTTGTCAGCTACTTCAACCAACAACTGTGGAGATGCTACTGGATGTACTAGTATGGTTGTTGCTTCTCAAGGTCAGTCATATGTAGTTATGTGGTTGCTTTGAAATATCCTTCACACCAGTTACACGTCATAATAATCGATAAATGTAATAATTTTTATATGTGATGCATGATGGTCATTATTATCCATTGTACGTATATGACAATTCATTCCATCTACATTACTAGCACACGCCTCCCAGAATGGCTACATACATGCACATATATATTTGAATGGAAGAACACACACACACACAAATACACACGCACACAATACAAACATTCATATACATACATCAACACATGTACTCACATACGTGCACATATTCTCTAGTTAAGTGTATTTGTCTTGCTGGGTACATGGCAGATACACTTAGGTATATCCCCATGTACCAAGCAAAGGCGGGGTACAAAAAATGTATCCTGCCAAAGCTATCAAAAGTAAATTGGCTATATGAATGTATATGACGATTTAAGCAAATAAAAAAGACTTGGAAATGACACTAAATCATTTAGTCAGAGGCAAATTAATGACCGGGTACTCTCCCCTATTGCCTTCATTCCACATATTAAATACATAATAATAAATCATAAATCAATAATTTAATGAGGTCAATAATATTGAGTATATAATGTAGTCGATGTTTTCAAATGCATACTTACACCCAGATGTAGCCAATTAAATAATCGTGTATTTGCAATTTTACTAGTTTGTCTCCATAGTAACACAATACTCTGCATACACCAGCCATACACAAGTTATTCACAAAATGATCAAAATCATCCTCATTGGTAACTCAATTCAAAAAAAAAAACATGCAAGCCAACGGTTCAAAGGTTATTTATTCTACTGCCATATCTGCAAATCACTACGGTGATATGTTTGAGCATGTGTGATGCACGTTAACTATGCCACCTCTAGGTGAGGATATGAGAAATAAACAGTTAGCTGTAGACCATGAGGGTGGAGAGCTAATATGTACATGTATATGTATATCATGGTGCAGTGGTAGAAGATGGGTGGATCAAAGGGAAATGCCACCATGTTAGCCCATTTCCTTTGATATTTCCCAGGTCATGATTGATGTCCTTACCAATTAATCATTAACCTAGCGATGCTTGTTCACACTCCAATCACAACAATGCCCTTCGTGCGTATAACAGAATACAATAGCAAAACTGCAGTAATGATTACAGTGAATTCTCATTAATCCGCCACCACTTTATCCATCAAACCTTTCAATCTGCCACAATTCCCACTACCAATATAATGTAAAAGAACTGACAATATCTAGTTAATCTGCCAAACCTGTTAATCCACCATTTTTTGGTAAATTAATTGTAGTAGATTAATGAGAATTCACTGTAGTATAGAAACACACAACACTGTATGGACACAAAACTAAATACTACCATCATGGCACAATGATTGTATCCCTCCTGGGTGGGCTATAACAGATACTGACAATTTTGTATCTAATGTTACTGTACTGCTGTATCCCACCCAGAAGGTTGAATCTAGACCATAATATTTTAATTGTATGTAACAGTTTTATTTCTGTTAATCAGATCCTAAACATATGCATATAAGTATTATGCATTTCAGTAATTGTTTTGTGTGTTATATACGTACATACATGGTTAGGTTGTGTGTCTGTGTGTACATGTGTTTATATGAATGAGACACAATCTGAAATATGTACTAGACTTGCTATTTTATTCTCGGAATCCTTTCTGTTGTGTATGAACAGAGTTGCAATATTGTGTTTATAAAATGATTTTGATTACCCTGTACATTATCATGTATTTCCAATTGGTTCAGGAATACCTCAGCTTGGGACTGTTGGTGTAGAAGTTATGACAGATACAAGTGTAGAGGTTACCTGGGAACAACTTTCTAATACTACTCTGGCCACATTTACAGTCACCTACTGTCCCACATCAACACCAGACTGTGGGACTATTGCATATTGCACTTGTCCATGTGGAATTGACGGACTAGTCTCCGGTGCAGAGTATAATTTTACAGTTACCCCATTTAACAACTGTGGAGTGGGTGATGCAAAATCTGTAACACGTGGTATTACTATTATTACAAGTAGGTTTATCTATTGTTTACTTGTACATATTTTAAAGTATGCATAAATAATTATATTTTTGGGTAGTATTCCTATTAACTGTGTTAAGTCGGTTGCCATCCCCACCTTATCATACAGAGCCTTCAATCCAGTGGTTCAATTTTGTACTTCAAGAGTAACTGGAATATTCCTGTTTTGGACTTAGAAACTTTTTAATTCTCAATCTTTTTTTTTATGTTGTTGAGAGTTAGGAACATCACCAATGTTACGCCTGGGCCCAACTTAACTCATACTAGCCTTGCACAGGCCATGTGCACTAATCTCCCTCTCTGTATCATTTTTGTGTTGTGTTCATATGTTCACCTTCTCAATCATTACTGCAGGTCCTGGTACAACAGAACTTTACGGACTCTCTATTGGTATGTTTGCATTGTACTGAATTACTGCATGTACTTACCATGTGTTACAGCATGTGTTGGAGTATATGTGTCATGAAAACACTAAACTAATGAATTATAATGAGTAAACCATGTATTAGAATATAATATACTGGGATACTGGCCATTCGTGCAATGGCAACATTAATTCTCTGTGGCTAATTGTTAGGATAAATTATTTATGTATACCTATGTGTACCCTGGTGTATGAGTGATTGACAGATGGATTGAAGAGAAAGGTGTGCTGCCACAGGTGGTACAGCACAGGTCAGATATATCAGTACAGGTCACCAGACAACTCCATTGTTAGGTTAATTGAGTGAGAACCAGGCAGGAAATTGGAGAACGTTCTATTGTGTATGATATTTTATATTGAACTATGCGTACAGCTATGTGTAAATTTTATATCAGCTATAATGATTACTTATGTACTTTTACAATAAAACAATTTAGAAACAATACAGATAGATCTTTTATCCTATGTTCTGTATTCTCCCCATAGTTATCATTGTGGTGCCGATTGTTGCAGCCATCATACTGGTGGTCCTTGTTGTCATCATTGTTATTGTGGTTGTCATTTGGTGTATGAAGAAAAAGCATGGTGTGAAAGGTATGTAAAGGTGCTTGGTTACTGCTTACGTTACATGACGGAATTTGTCTACTTGCATCTGCAAGAATACATAGTTTCTCCTAATTCTGGTGATTCTGCATAATTAGCCCAACCGTTAACATGGTGTAAGCCGGAAGCTTCTGTCTTGTGAATGTCCCATGTAAACAATGAAGTGTAAAGGGTGAAGTTTAATCACAGCCCTGTACACACTATATTACACATGAGGGTACAATGCTGGGTATATGCTCACATTGCAATAGCACACTAGCCATTCCAGCATTCCATATAAAACATTCATACGAAAGAATATGTGAACCAACTCTCACCACCATATCTTCTACAATTTCGTAAACTGATTTTTTTGTACTATAAAGACAGTATTGCCTCTATATCATTTTCAATATCTGATATACGTATTATTATATGTTTACAATATTACATGTACCCAATACCTAGGTAATTTGTAATAAAAATGCTTTGTTATATTCTTTGTACTGCGTACTTTTGATGGCATGCAACTAAGGCTTCTTTTATGTAAAAGATAAACAGGAATTGATGCTATTTGATGATTCTTCACTTTCAAATAATATATAAAATGTCATTACTGTACAGATCATAAGAAAGGTAAATTGGTGTCGGTTACCCTGTAATCAATTAACTGTTAGTGATAATGGAATACTGGGTGGGAGTAACACAATGTCCCTTAACTGTTAATTCATGAATGAATAGTCTGTTAACCAGTCACTTGTTTATCAAACGACCTCACTTAATTGTTACATCTAGAATGAGTGGGAATGTGCCAAATCATTCGAACATAAATTCAAACATCATAAGTCTATGTGATACATATTAATAGTAGTGCTGGGCGCTAATGACCTTTTCTGCATATCACGATACCTTAGGAGAGTATCACAATATACCTGAAGTATTGGTGGAATTTAAATTATTGGGAATCAAAGTGACACTTTCATTGAATTGACATTACCCTGCAAGTAATACTAATAGCATAAGCAAAAAGAAACAGCACGCAAGTTACACAGCTAATTAAAACTCAAATTAGTAAACACATTTCTATTGCAGATAATATGTTGTATTGAGCTATGCGCATATTTGCAGTATAAATTGTCTATCATTCACCACGCCAGGATATAAGGTATTCACTTCGCCCTCGGTAATCAATTAGCACATTATATCTGCTACAGCACACCTAGGCAGGATATAACTATTACATGTATTATTATTATATACATTATATCTATATTATATATATGTATATTATATATATATATATATATTATATACATTATTATTATATGCATATGCAGCGCTTTTCTGTATCTATTCTGCTACTTTTCAGTGCTTACCTTGCGGCGGTCGACGAGCTTCCATACTTACTCTCAAACCCAAAATATTTCCATACTTCGCTGGTAGCACCAGGTAGAGGTGACAGATTATATTTACGAAGTTCCTCACCGGCAGCCATTTCCCTTCACAACGTGCACTGTTTATACATTCCTAAAAATATTTCTGTGCACTGTATATATAATACATTAATAGTGGTTTTAAGAATTAGCTTGTAATTGTGATAATTCTACAATGTGGTGTAAGTACATAAAATATATGACTTTTGTTTTTTGTGATTATAGCCTGTCTTTGTCTCAAAAAGGAAGAAAAAGAGAATGGTGGAGATGGAGATGTTGTCTATGAAGATCCGGAAAAACGCAATGATACTATTTTATTATTATTAGATATTACAGTGCTTTGGTAGGGTTTCCCCAAAACAGCACTACACATATATATAAGTAAATGTACATACATAGATAAACACTCAGGTGAAAATAAAATTAAATAACGAGGACAAACTCCAAGGGAGTGACATAAGAAAGTAGCAGGTACATCGAAATCTATAGATAAGGCTGGCTAAACTAACAAATCTTCCCGCAATCTCCACATAGCAATCACTCGCTTGACCACTTCATTATCCCTGATTGAATTCAACTATTATAATGCAGTCTTCTCCTGCTTATCAGACTGTGTCTTCAGTATGTGGTAGTAAAGATGACTATTATTATCCTGTAGTGACTGATGATGTCAAAATGGAGCCTTCTCCTGCTTATCAGACTGTGTTCTAATGTGCCTTAAATTTCTGTTCGACTATGTAATTTAGGGACACTGGGACACATATTATATAAAATTTTGTACCATGTAGCTAGTTGACCGTTTTCTGCAATAATATTATTATGTACAAACTATAAGACATTTATTTATACATGATTTGTAAAGCTCTCAATTGATAATAGTACAATAACCTGCATGATGCTGATGATGAATTCCTTGTGAGCTGCATGATATGAGTATAATAATTATAGGACTATACATATAATATTGAGAGCATTCATAATATATATGCAGTTGCAGCCTGTATGACAAATGTACTATTATAATGAATATTGGTTTATTGTATTAAATTGAAAATATACATGAATTTTGAAAGGGTACGTACACACTCTTCATTTCAAAACAATAATATACATCCATGGTCATTATTGTATAATATTATGAACATTAATATTATGTATGACCGAAATATTTCATGATCATCTCTGTATGCAATGATTGTGTCTGGATCTCTTTGGTACTGTGCAGTGTGCAATGGTTTGCAAGGACTGAAAGAAAGTCTATTAATTCAGTCAGTCAATTTTATGGACAGGTACAGATTTTTTTATTGTTATTGCTATTTTGAGTTAGAGTATTATTTATTTAATGTGAATAATGTATTGTATATATATATATATATATATATATATATATATATATATATATGTTTGGCTGGTTTAGTGAAGTTTTGTTCAATGAATGCAGGGAAAAGTAAATGCATTCATTTCTACTCAATACAGTACATGTTGCCAGTTGGTCAAATGGTGGATTGATCATTGTGTGTCAGTAGGTAGGTACTTTGATTTATAGCCCAGATTACATCCTCTGTTTCTCAGTGTGTACATACAGTCCAGGCTTTTATGTTATATATAGTATGTTATGTACGTACGTAGTTGTTATGCTCTCTATTATAAAATACGACTATATTATATTATTTTATATTTTATTATACATTATGTCATAAATCGTATGCTGAAAGTGGAACCCAAAGTAAGCTGTGATGTTATTGGATTAAAGTGTTCTGTTTAGAGAGCTTCCACAAACAAGTGGTCACCTGACACACAGTTAATAAGTTCTTTGAGGCTTGCGTTCATTTAGTCCACTACAGCTCAAAACTTACAGCTTATATTGAAATTAAAATAGCTTGTCATTTGTTGTGAAGCACCACTTGACAATGTGTACATGTAGTGTCACCTTAATATAGCTAGTAGTGCATGGATGAAATATGAGAACATGTCTGTGTAGTGAGTGTATTGTACCAGTTACTGTGTCCTATATAGACTTGTAGAGCCAGACCCTCACCAAGATCATTGGATAGATATAAGGTATGTATTTCCGTATATCACTTTGGTAATTCTAAGGTATATAAGATATATGAAGGGTATAATATATAAACAATATTAGATATGGTATAGGCCTGGTATATGAATCCAAATACGTTTATACCTTTGAACAACTCTATAGCTGACCTATTCCTACAACCCTGAAGTATTCTGCAGATATGAATGTAGTTTTGTGTGTGTATGTGTGTGGTATATAAGTGTGTAAACATGCACAAGTATGGAAGATAACTTTCAGGGAAGTGGCAGGCTAATCCATATTTGAAATAATATTGGATGATAAAATAGCCAATGGTGGATTCTCTTCTGATTTCTTTGTATTTTATGTAAATGCAGGAATTGAGTTCTAACTGTATGTCATACTTATAATAATAATACTTTTCATACATGATGTCAGGTGTACACATTGTGCATGATGTAAAGATGAAGGAGAGAGGTTCAATCATTTTGCCCTCAAAGACAGCTAGATCCTTATAGCATCTGACCTCCAAAGGCCCTTTGTACAGATTTGTTTAAGGATGACAGAACATCATCCCAACAGGAGGCTTCACTTGGCTAACTGTCCAACCTGTTTCTACTCTTGGTCTCCCTATGGAGATAGATACCGTCCAAGTTGCTGTTTTCTGAGGCTGGGGACTAGCCTTTGTGTTCCTCACCTCCGTTGTGGAATGCATTTTGATGAGTCACAAGTTCATGGCCTGGGTTGCCAAAGATTAAAATGTCATTCTTTGGGCCTTGTCCACTGCCAATGAACATACATAGAGTGCTAATAAGACACAGTCCAGCATAGTCAGGCCTTTATAAGAGTATGGCTCTATAAGACTATACAGGACATAGTCACTGGTATAACACACTCAATGTGCTGCTATGTTCCCACGCTCTATTCACACACTACTGGCTATATATGGTGACACTCAACCTACACATTGTCTTGTGCTACTTCACAGACAACAAAAGACAAGTATTTTCAATTTCAATAGAAGTTATGAAAATAGCTGTAGTCAAGTGAATATATACAAACACAATCCTCAAAGAACTACACTATGTGTCAGGTGAACATCAATTCACTTATATATACTGTGTAATGTCTCCAAACAGAACCCTTCAATCCAGAAATGTATAGGTTCATATAGTCATAGTCTGGACTGTACATACTGAGAAACAGAGAATAGTTTGTATTGTCTATATTATGATATTATACTGTGCTCTGAAATTGTAATAAACAATACAATAGAAAATCAGTAGTTGATAACCCTGAACTTAGCAGAGCCTATTATACACTCTTTAATTGTATTTTCATGATCAAATTTTGTCCAATATTGCTAGAAATGTTATGTAAAAATAAACTAATAATATTCTTGCTGCATGTTATTTTCCATTGAACATTACCATTCTTTAAATTATCATCAATCTCTTTTACTTTAGTCTTTTATTTTATGTATTGTGATTTACTGGGTGCTTAGAATAGTAGCCTCTGGCTAAAGGTTAAATAAACTATCCTAGCTTATCCTATCCTATATCACAGTTTTCCTCATAAAGTGTTGACTTATAAGGAAAATTTACACAGAGAGCATTAGGAACCCTTCAACACAATCTGTATGTACAGCAAATACATACACTATTCTTCCTATACAGCGTACACCATACCTAAACCAAAGAATGTAGTCAAAATGTACAATGTAACAACACTGGTTACCATAATATTATGCACTGTGTATGGTGCAAGCAATAGTACTTAAGCCTGTGTTTGGGTATATGTGATACAATGAGTTGGGAGACTACAAAATGGATGAACTTATTGTGTACATGTGCGTAATTTCACTAAACATTAGTAAAACTAATAATCACTAAATTGAATACAGTCAATGCTGTACCCCGGTACATCGTGATTGTACTCCAGTCGTCCTCTGATCTTAAGTGACAATATCACTTATCGAGATGCATAAATGTATGTACAATTGTACTGAACAATGTACCAGAAATATGTAATTGAAAGGACAGCCAAGAGTTTATGAATTTGAACTTCACACCACATATGATAGACTCTCGAATAAGCACACAATTCCCTGTGTATTGGTTCCATCCAATATACATATAAATTCTGTTACTAGGCAACAGGTTCTGCACACTCCACCAGTTGGTAATCAGGTAATTTAAATATTTGCCCTTATAATAATGATAAAAACCAAAATTAATATACAACATTAAAGATACAATATACACTCCGTATATAATACAGTATGTATTGTAGTTGCAAATTTAGCACACATAATGGCACTACTCACAAAACAGAGGACACACCCATACTGGACTGAGAATACATACATATGAGCACTACCGAAACAGCTAGTGGGTTCAACAGTCCGACGTGTGGGTCTGTTTGCCTATGTGCTTGTTACTGGACATTTTTGAAACAGACATTTGCATGCATTGTATACATGCTAAATTGCGTGCGTTGCAATCTATCACCATTAAATTGAAAACGTTAAAAATTCATTTTTACATTCAGAAAAGGCAATCAGTAATCAAATGTCCTTTGCAGATAAATCTTCAGTTAGATAGGGTAGAACAGGCCATTTCATATACAATGACATACCTTTTTAGCACCAGACAAGTGACATTAGGGTTTAGAGGAAGAAGGTGGTGGATGCAATCTACTTTCTATAATATGTTACATGTAGTAGATAAATTCCTTCTTGGGTTGGTACATGGTAAATGTACTTAGTGCAGAAGACTAATTGACCAAGAATGCAGCAAGAGAATTGAGAATACTCCTTGTATTTGTTATAAGCTGGTTCTTTTAGTATAAGTAAAAGAATCAAAATTGATATTTGCAAAATCTGTGAAAAACGTCCCACAGAAATAATTGTAAGTAACCTTCTACCTTGTAGCTTGTACATATTAGAGATCAAGGTTGTATCTGCTAGTAATGAATTCGAAGATAATTTGAATATCGATTGCTTCAGACATGCCGTCTAATCGTCCTTATCGCAAAGTACATACTTCATAGTACGTACAATTTGCCAACTTATAGAGGCCTAAAATAATGATCCTTATTCGAAGTCACAATTTCAGTACTTCAAAGTTTCTGAGCTGGGAGTCCAATAACTGATGTCGGATTATCGACTGTTTATTCTATACACCTTTATAGGGATGAAAAGAGATGATTACAAGCTTAAGATAATGTGAAAGATGATAACTTCATAATTAAGTGAAACCAAATTTAATGTTCACCTTAAATTTTACCCACATATACGTACCTTAACTTTAAAATTTCTTGAAGAGAACACAAAATTGCATATAGAATATCACGGAGAACTTACCTTTTTTCAATTCCATGCATATGATACAATACAATGATCAATTTTAGTATTGCACAGTACATTTAATTGTCATACAGGCTGCATACACAATATTATGCAGCCTGTATGTACATATATATGTATATATATATATATATATATATATATATATATATATATATATATATATATATATATATATATATATTTTTTTTATTTTTTTTTTTTTTTATTATTATTATTATAAATATATACATAACATACAATAATAATAAAATGTGAATTCAAACACTACAACACCCTAGGACAGATACAGCATTAAAATTTTGGATGCACACACTGATTTGTTGACATAACTTTAAATAAGACAATGGGTCACTTGAAATGAGGCGTGCTCGTTTTGCGAGATCATGAATGAAATCAAGAGCGTCTGAACCAAAAGCTCCTGTTGATTCAAATGCAATCGGTTGAAAGTGATGGTTGTTTGATAACTCATTATACAGGTTGCGTTTCTTAGAGGCAGCCAAGTTTGCAACGGAACCAGCTTCACGTGAGGCCATGGTGATGTTGGATGGAGCATACGAATCCCAACAAGTCACATCCCACACCAAGGCTCGACCCTTCGCCCAAGGGGTGACAGGATGAAACATCCTTGGATGCTTTACAGAAAAAACATCCACCCTCGCATCCAGATACCTCCCTACCTCAGTCGTGTCCCTCTGATTCTCCTGGCCTAGTGATATCTTCCGTTTCAGTCCGTAAAGCTGTCTATTCTTTCCCCTCAGTCTCTGCAGGAGGCCAGGACGGTCTACTTCCTCAACATCTGAAGGATCTCCTGTGCCCTAGCCTAGGTGTGGGCTCCTCCAACCTACTTACCTCTCTGACGGACTTCACCAACATGGTCATTGCAGGAGGTGTCCCTGTCCCTGCTCGCCCGTACTTTTTTGGAGCGAAGCTAATTGGTCTCAATAAGGCTGATGGGGGCATACGCCCTATCACTGTAGGTTGCACTTTACGGAGGCTAGTTGCCAAGTGTGCTTGCGCAGAGGTGAAAGAGGAGCTCAGCTCTTTTCTCTATCCAAGGCAGCTGGGTTTTGGTGTCCCATTAGGTGCAGAATCTGCCGTCCATGCAGCTAGGTCTTATGTGCAAGGATTGGATGAGAACAGCTTCCTGGTGAAGCTCGACTTTCAAAACGCATTTAACAGCATTCGCCGAGATCTGATGTTGGCCAACACTCTGGAGAAAGCCCCAGCCATATACCCACTTGCCTTTTCCGCATACTGTCAGCCTTCCTTGTTGTTTTTTGACAAGTACACCATAAATTCATGTGAGGGTGTCCAACAGGGGGACCCTTTAGGCCCCCTTTTATTCTGTATCGCCTTACATGATTTAATCTGTTCACTGAAATCGGAGCTGGTAGTATTCTATCTAGATGATGGATCCATTGGGGGGTCTTTGGATGATGTGTCCGCAGACTTGCATTATTTGGAAAGTAATGCTCATTTTCTTGGGCTTACACTCAACCAAAGCAAGTCAGAATTCATCTGTTCCAACAACTCTCATAGAGAAGAATTTGTCACCTTATTCCCCTCCATCCGCGAAATATCAGGACACAAGGTGACCCTCTTGGGATCTCCCATTGGCTCCATTGAGTCAATCAATTTCATTCTGGAAAAGAAAATCTTTGAGCTTCGAACCCTCGGTGAGAGGCTGAAGCTTTTGAACACCCACGATGCCCTCTGCCTGCTCCGGAATGCCTTTTCCCTCCCTAAACTTCTGTACACTCTTAGAACGTCACCTTGCTTCCAATCAACCCTTCTTACCACCTTTGATGAATTGCAGAGGTCACTTCTTGAGAGCATATGCAATATTGAGCTTAGTGACTTAAGCTGGAAGCAGGCTTCCTTACCGATCTCGGCTGGTGGCATTGGGATAAGGAGTGCAGTCATGTTGGCACCATCTGCCTTTTTGGCTTCTGCTTCGGGCTGTACATCTATTTCCCTTGCCATCCTCCCTGAGAGGCTCCACTCCCAGGTCATTCCTTTCAGGTCAGATGCACTCTGCTCCTGGAAGTCTGCCTTTTCCCCACAGTCCTCTGTCGCACCACCTAATGGAGCTCATGCTTGCAAACAGAAGTATTGGGATTCCCCCATTGTGGATGGCTGTTTTGCATCTCTCCTTTCTAGTGCAGATGCAGGCACAAGAGTACGACTGCTGGCATCCAGTCAGAAGGAGGCCTCGGCTTGGCTAACTGCTCCACCAGCTTCTGCACTTGGTCTCCGTATGGGGAATGAAACCATCCGAGTTGCCATTGGCCTGAGGCTGGGTACTGCCCTCTGCGTTCCTCACACTTGTCCACTTTGTGGAATGCATGTTGATGAGTCCGGAGTGCATGGCTTGAGTTGCAGAAGATCGAAGGGAAGAATACCTCGGCATGCAGCACTCAACGATATCATTTTTCGAGCCTTGTCCAGTGCCAATATGCCCTCCATCTTGGAACCACAAGGACTATGTCGTTTAGATGGCAAAAGACCAGATGGCATAACTGTCACCCCTTGGGCGAAGGGTCGAGCCTTGGTGTGGGATGTGACTTGTTGGGATTCGTATGCTCCATCCAACATCACCATGGCCTCACGTGAAGCTGGTTCCGTTGCAAACTTGGCTGCCTCTAAGAAACGCAACCTGTATAATGAGTTATCAAACAACCATCACTTTCAACCGATTGCATTTGAATCAACAGGAGCTTTTGGTTCAGACGCTCTTGATTTCATTCATGATCTCGCAAAACGAGCACGCCTCATTTCAAGTGACCCATTGTCTTATTTAAAGTTATGTCAACAAATCAGTGTGTGCATCCAAAATTTTAATGCTGTATCTGTCCTAGGGTGTTGTAGTGTTGAATTCACATTTTATTATTATTATTATATATATATATATATATATATATATATATATATATATATATATATATATACATAATATTATATAGCTAGATAGATAGATATGACTATATAATTATGAACAAGACTGTGTATGATTTCAATTGACTGTATGCTCTTTATATATATAAATATAATTATTATATAGTCCTGTACGATGTCATGTAATTTTTCTCGATCATATCACGTAGCTCACACGTGAATCATCACATCATCATCAGTAATGAGAGCTTTACAAATCATTTATAAATGTATTATGTTGTAATAATTACAAAAATGCTCAAATAGTTACTTAGTACAAAATATTATTGTCCTATCAAAAATTTCATAGTCAAACTAAAAATTAAGGCACATTAAGACACAGTCTGATAAGCAGGAGAAGGCTCCATTTTGACATCATCAGTCATCCCAGAATAATAACAGTCATCATTAGTACCACACACTGAAGACACAGTCTGATAAGCAGGAGAAGACTGCATTTTAATAGTATCATTGTTTTTCTCTGGATCTTCATAGATAACATCTCGATCTCCACCATTCTCTTTCGCTTTCTTTCTGATACAAGGACATGCTATAATCACAGAAAAACAACACAGTAATCTTATGTACATGCATGATATTGTTGATTTATTGTTTACATCCCAAAGATAAGCATCACATACACTAGCTATGATGTCCAAATGAATTGACAATTTTTCTATATGTAACAAGTGACGTCATCCGAGTAACACATTACCGGTTAACAGATTATCTGCTAATCAATCAACTGTTAATGGATATTGCATTACTTCCAGCTGATATTCCATTATCACTAACGTTAAATGATTACAGGGTAACTGCAAGATTTCAATAGAAAAAGTTTTCATTACACACCTATCAAGTTTTGCAAGCATTGCCTAAAGAAGCCCAAGAGGGCGAAACGTTGCAATTAATTTGCAAACAAGTGACGTGCATAATTGTCCAAATAAATAGACATCGATTGATAGATTTCTTTCTTCTTCTGTGGAGTTATTATAGAAACGCATTATTTCAATGTAAATATACATAATATTATTATGTATAATTATTATACATATGTATATTTACATTGTAATAATGCGTTATGTGCACTACAACATGCACATTACTATTAAATAATAATGTGCATGCTGCAGTAATTGAACTTCGACCTTTACACTTTATTGTTTATGAAGCAAAGAGTTTTCCATATACCACATACTCATGCAGACAAATTACATGGCATGACTGCAACTGGGAATAACAAATTCTCGCAGATGCGCATAGACAAATTTAGTCATGTATTGTAACAGTGGTAACCATGTACTTTTACATACCTTTCACACCATGTTTTCTCTTCATACACCAAATGACAACCACAATAACAATGATGACACCAAGGACCACCAGTATGATGGCTGCAACAATTGGCACCACAATGGCAACTATGGAGAGAATTAGCAAAAGAGGATATTATTACATTAATTAAAACTCAACTGATAAAAAATGAAGAATAAATAATTTAAAATAATTGTACTACAATAAACGAGGCAGGATACAACTAACTTGTGTACTGGTATAGACTACTTTTTCATAGCTGTGCACATAGTACAATGTAATATATCATACATGATAATAAAAAGCATTTACCAATTTACTCCCTGGCTTTCACTGAACGAAACCTAACAATAGAAATCATCTGGTGACCCATGCTGATATACCTGACTTGTGCTGTACCACACACGTATATCAGTACACCATTCTCTATGATCCACCTATCGCCCATGCTCCAGGATACAAGTAAGTATACATAATAATTCATCCAAACAAAACAGGCACAGAGAATGATGTCATTGCATGATGATGATGCAGTATCCCAGTATAGGATGGTTATGTTCCAATATATTTTCTTCTCAATCCAAAATTAGTTTAGTATTTCATTACACATTCATTTCAAAACAACATTGTAAGTACATCCAATTTAGTACAATGCAAACATACCAATAGGGAATTCAGAAAGTGGAGCTCCAGTCGGAGGTAAATCTGCATGATTGGTGAAGATATTTACTTAATAAATTAAATTGCATATTTACAAGGTCACTTAATCCATAACAGGTTTGTGAATGGAAAGAGGGTTGTTTGGCCAATTAACATGTTATATGAATAAGTTCAATGAAATCTCTATACACAGAAATTTTACACAGCTGTTGAAAGTTGAGTAAAATAAATTTTCTGGGGCTGGATTTTTCATTGATTTCCACTGGCAGAAGCAACCTAAAAGTAAATACTCTACTAGTGGACCGTATGCCAATGATAAGTAATTAAGCAAAATAATTAATATTTTTTTGTGTAAGAACTTTTGAGATGTTATGGAACAGAACAGAATTAGTAAACCTCACTAAACTGATCAGCAACAAATTACCAGGTTAATGTACACATGTAAAATGAAGACTTTAAAGGATCAGGTATTGTTTCAAGAGATTACTGCATGAAATGATCAACTGAAGACAGGTAATAACCAAAATATCCAAAGATATACTCTAAACTTACATAATATGTACATAGCAGTAATAGTAAACTAATGTAAACTTACCTGTATAATTTGTAGTAGCACTTGCAGAACTTGGACTACCTGGTCCACAGTTGTTGTTTGGGGTAACTGTAAAATTATATGTTGTGTTAGAGGCTAGTCCTCTGATAGTACATGTCCCACAGTTTGGTGATGGTGGCATACAGTTAACTGCAACAGATGTCACTGGAGGATTGTTAGAAGGTTGATCCCAGGTGATTTGTACACTGGTGTCTTCAATCAGCTGTGCATCAACATTCATGAGCTGTGAAGGTACATCTAAATCAATGGAAAATTCAACATACATGGCACAAGGAAAACTACTCAATAAAAGTAATAACAATACTGTGAGATAAAAACAACAATGGGATTTGATCATTAAGAATATAAACAACATGCAATGTCTGTTTCATATTTTAAAAATATGGTCTAGATTCAACTTCAAGAAGACACAGTGAAGGTCGAGAAAGAAAACGAAATTGTAATGAATTAAGAAAATAAAAGAAAACAGTTCAGTAGTTAAGTTTTAACCGTGCATCGATTAGGTGTAAAATAATATTAGTGGGAAAAAGGACCAGAAAATATCATAGGCAGGTCCATTGTAGGAGTATAAATGATATCGTTTAAATATAATTGACCATACATTTCATTATAATAGATTGGCGTACGTATGCAAATACTTGAAAAGGATTGCATTATCAATAGTGTCATGCATGACCATGGACAAATATTGTAGACAATAGAAGTCCATTTTTTTCAAATGCTCAAAAGGTACACCACATGAAATGGGCATATGGTGCATGGTATCAGAGCAGTGAATATACTCTGACAGTGCTTTATGTATTGGATTAGAAGTAACTAAAGCAAGTGAATGAAAACACTAAATTTGAAGTACTCAAAATGTTGTAAATAACTAAATGCAGCATGTAGCTAAATGCATAAAGCATATATTACATCCCAATCATAAAACACAACGTGCATAATATTATCATATTCAGTAATATGTTCAAACTACCCAATGTAATCTAAGGTATGCTTAATTTACAATATTATTTGGCCAATATTCATGAAGTGGTGCACATTTACAATGTGGTATGTACCCCGATGCGTGGGCGTTTTCAATCAACTACAAAAGCGCCGAATGGAGTACATTCGTGATGTACTGGGGTACATTTGTGATGTACCCCAGTTTTTGTAAGTGGCATTATTTAATCTAACAAGCTTCGAATAGTTACTGAGCGAACGACGAAACTCGCCGAATCCACGAGCCTCGAAATATTTACCGAGCGAACGAGGAAGATTGCCGAACCCAAAAGCCTCAGAATATTTTACGAACGAACCAGGGAAACTTACCAAACCCACGAACCTTAGAATATTCACCGAACGAATGAGGAAACTTGCCAGAACCAGGAGCCTTAGAATATCTACAGAATGAACGAACGAACAAAATAGGAAACTTGCCAAAACAACGAGCCTAGGAGTATTAACTTTACCAAACAAAAGAGGAAACTTGCTGAAACGAGCCTGAGAGTATAAAATTTACCGAACGAACGACGATTGCTGCAGTGTTATTAGGCCTACCTGCTGCTCTTCATTGAAAACCTCAATCGATAGGCCTACCAGCCCGCGTAAATGAATGTGCCTACGGGGTATAACTACTACATATGTTTCCAATGTGAGCTGGGTATATATGTTCACATGTGAAGTGCCCCACATTCATAGTAACCTATGCAGGTCTATGATATTGCCCCACATTAACAAGGTGGCTACAACAGTGGTCCACATGCATTGGCACACAGGTAACATCATGAAAGCAGGTACACTTGACAAGTGCTAGGCTTCCATGTTCGTTATATAACATATTCAGGACTGGTATAGTCAAGTTCATAGTTCACAAATTGATTTTGATTTGATTTTAAGGATGTACACACTAAGTATACTCTTATGAGAGAATATTATACTCACAATTATGAAATTGTTATGAAACAATACACTCTGATGAGCATTTTAATTGACCAACAGGACAATTACATAATTGCTCATCAGTAACATGGTGATGTGTTACACATGCATACACATCATGTTTGATCAATATTTCAAAATTATGAGAAAAACAACATATAGGGTCTCACCCATTGTTCTAGCTGTAGTAGTATTCATAGACGTTCCACACATTCCACTATTGAGAGTCACAGTGAAGTTATAGTCAGTGTTCAGTGTGAGACCAGTGATATCACATGGACTGAATGTACATGATGCATCACAAGATGTTGATGGTGTACAGCTAACTGCACTGGTAATATCTGAAGGAGTATCTGGTTTGTTCCACTGTAAAGTAATCACAGTGCAGTCGTGACCTACAGTTGTAGCAGTAGTGTTACTTGGAGGAGGAAGACGTTCTGCAGAATTACAAGGAGGAATCAGATTGATGCATGTGATCGTATTATTTATATTATATTTTATATAGTATTATTTTATCCCTGTGTATACTCTATGTAAGTAAAATGTGTTGCGATTATTGAGATATTGCAAGTTGTAAACCAAATCTCAGTTACCAATCATCATGACATATACATATGTATCATATAATGCCATAGGATACCACAGTTTTCCTCGATCATAACATTTTTTGCACAGAAAGCATTAGGAACTCTTCAACACATCCTGTATGTTCAGAACATACCTACTCCATTCTTACTTAATAGAGTACACCTTATCTGAAGCAAAGACTATAGTGAAAATGTACAATGTAACAACACTGGTTAAAATATGCACTGTGTATGATGCAAGCATTAGCAGTTACGCGTATGTTTGGGTATATTATGATACAATGAGTTAAGAGAATACAAATTTGTAAATACTTATTTTGTACATGTATATAATAGTACTGAACATAAAATAGAAATTGTCTGAAGGACAGTCAAGAGTTTATGAATTTGAACTTCACACTACTTATGTAACAGAGGGTCAACTAAGCATACAATTCCCTGAGTACTGGTTCCGTCCAGTATACGTATATATATATATATATATATATATATAATATATTATATATATTTATATATGATTTAGTTATACCCCGCCTTTGCTGGGTACATGGCAGATATACTTGAGTGTCGGGAAGTGATATGCTGAGGGCAAAGCACAAGGTTATTGCTTCCTGACATTCAAGTATATCCCCATGTACCCAGCAAATGTGGGGTAAAACAAGTATGTATCCTGCCAAAATGATTGAAAGCACATTGGCGTTATGAAAACAGACGAGAATTTTTATGAGGAAAGATTACTTTAAGAACTGAAAACGACAGTAAAACTTTAGTTAGAGGCAAGTTAACAATAACTGATTGAGTACCCATCAACTCTCTAATACCTAGCAAGAAAAGAGGTGAGCGGATAATGATGACAGCGATTGTTTCTCTGAGCTTAACGACTTGGATAAGTGGACAAACCCTTATGTGCCCAAAACGCCACCAAGAGAACCAAATGGGCTGAGTGACTATTATTCAGCCTAACCTGAACCACGAAGTCTTCAACCTGAATGACTGATTGATTCATGTTAAAATCGTTCTCGATTTTGCTGCCCTTCTGAAAACACAGCAGTTTTGTGCGTTGAATTTGTGTTTCTTCAACTGAATTGGTTTGGTCCTTAGCATTTGTGACATTGTGTCTCAGTATTGCTGGTGCATCGATTGACAAGTGCGGTGGTAATTGATAACTTCCTTTCAATTAAGAAAACACTATATCAGTATTGAAGTCAAAAATATAGTCAGTGTTATTGAAGTTAAGTGACAATATCACCAATCGGGATACATATAATAATATTATGTATACATAATTTTGTTACTAGCTATAGGCAACAAGCTCTGCTTACTTCTCCAGTTAATAATCAGGTAATTCACATAATTGCCCTTACAAAGGTTTAATAATTATCAAAACCGAATATACAACATTAAACGTACCATAAACATACTGCATACATGTAAAAAGATTTCTGAAAAATGAAAAAGGAATGAAAATAAGACTTGTACAAAAAGTGACAAACCAAGGTAGAGAAAATTGGAATAAGCAAACAATTGGAATGAGCAGACCATGCATGCCATAGGAACATAACAATCCTGACATCTACAGCAGACTGTGGTCAAGTACATTACAAAATGCCATTTCTGCTTTAGATGTTAAAATTATTATGTTCCTATGGTATGACCTGCTCATTCCAACTGTTTGCTAACAGTAGGTGACTGTAGTGGATGCGACTGAAGGAGGACTAAGTTGCTCCCAGGTAACATTAATACTAGTGCACTCATCATTCAATTCACTGTTGACATTTGTTGGACATAAAGGAGTGGATGAGATTAGAAGCATAAGAAAATGTATGTAAATTAAGGATGTAGCTTGGGTAACTAATTTGAGCAGATTTAAGAGATTCTTTCACCAACTAAAGAAGGAATAACATGTATTTTGAGTTCAAAACTTGTGGGACTGCCGCCCCTGCACTTGAAATTACTTGGTAGTCTTTCTTGGATTCAGAAGAACCTTCGCTGAAGTTATTACATCGCCAGAGCTTCAGTGCATGAACTCTAGCCCAATTTCTAATTGCTAGCATTTGAAACCGGCCATCTTCATTTCGCGCAATATAAATTATGATATAATTTCATCGTTGCAGTTATGCGTAGGAACACATGTTATATATATAGTACATGTTGCAAGTTAGTAGTTCGATTTCCAAGATCCAAGAGAACGGGTTGCAGTTTGCCACACTGTAATGTGCGGATTATGATATGTTGCGGATATACATAATGTTGTAAGATGGCCGATATGCAGAAGTTGAAACTGTACTGAGTACCAAGATATCTGAATGCAGTTAGTAGTCCTACCGTTATATGCACCAAATGATCAAACACATGGATCAAATATTATTGAAGTGGTAATTTAACACGAAAAAAGACCAAGAACAATAAATGCAGTATAGAGTAATAGAAATCGACAGGAATTGAAGACATGCATCGTATGCACTTTAGTAGTTTTAAAATTGTTCTCTTCCAGTGGCTCTCTCCTGTTATTCTATTTCCGCAATCCATCTCGACTATGACATTTCAATAGAACAACCGAATTTCACTATAACACTAATGATAGTTCTATGGAAATTCTCCATTATGTAGTACTATAAGGTACTTCAGGGATAAAAATTGGCCAATAAAATGAGAGTTTTAGAGCTTAAAGTACACAGAGGTTTGCCTCACACCTACAATTCCTGTTAAATAGACAAATTAATTGATAATTGATTTATTGATAATTTATTTTAACCTACTGTGGCCAACGACGTCAAGAGATGCCTATAATGAGTTATCAGAGAGAGTGAGCTGTTGTGTTGAATAGGCTAAGTAGCAATCAGTTAACAACAACCGATTAGCTTTGGAAGGAATCGTAGCAACACGGCGGGCTGCCATTTCAAGTCCTTTGAAAACACCTTCAACCGGAAAATTTCTGCAATTCTCAGCACAAATTTCTTGCAGAAATCCCATAGGACAAGCGCAGATATCTGGTACTAACATGTAACACGTACCGTACATATAATATATATTTGTATATATCGGACGAGCGTTACATACCGAAAGGTGAAATGAAAATAATGTGGCAGCCCCCGCAGGCCATATATATGTATTAGTTATACCCCGCCTTTGCTGGGTACATTGGCGATATGAATGAAGACGAGGAACCATTTCTCGAGGAGCTTGAAACGGCAATTAATCCATTCACCAGAAGCAAACTAACGATGGACGAGTACATCTTTATCGCAATCATTCCACAATCACGACAATCCAGCGGGCACCTCCGGGTTACAGTCAGCCAATGACAGCGTTAACCTCTGTGAAAACGACCCTCCAAGCAAGAAAAGATGCGGCAACAGTGAGGCCAACAATCGTTTTTCGGAACCTGTAACCAACCTAGAAGATTGGACAAAGCCATATATCCCTAAGACACTGCCAAGAGTACAAAATGGGCTCAAAAGAACTTTTTGGCTTGGTTAGAAGCCAGAAAAGAGCCAGACACACCTTCTAGCGATATTTTGGAGACTTGCGATGATCCCAATGCTTTGTCCGAGTGCCTCTGCAAGTTCATTCTTGAACCAGGACAGCTAAAGGTGATCATTACGCACCTAGAACGCTGAATATGATTTTAGCGGGGACTGCACCGATATGTACAGGACAAAAATCCAAACAAAGTGCAGATGAACTTTATGCAGAAAGACAATCCAGCATTTAAAAGTCTCCATTGCACCTGTGACCATTTATATAGACAACTGAGGTCGAAGGAATGGGATTAAATCCGAAGCAAGCACAAATAATCACTGCCGAAGAAGAAAATAAGCTTTGGGAATCAGGTGTTCTTGGTACAGATAGCCCAAGAGCTTTACTAAACACAGTATTCTTCTACAATGGTAGAAATTTCCTGCTTTTTACACTTGTCTCAATTCCAGCGTTATTCTAACCCAGACCGCTACGAGTATACAGAATCAGGTTCGAAGAAGGTGGTTTAGAAGACATTCAAGCCCAAAGGAGGAATAAAATAGTGCCGATTTAGAAAAATCCTTCGGCAGGAAACAGGTGCCATGTCACCCTTTTGAACCTTTACATCTCGAAAATTCCTCCTGAATCAATGCAACACGATTTTTTTTACCTCAAACCCAAGAAGAATTTCGAGGATGGAGTTTGGTATGCAAATCAGGTCCTGGGGAAAAATGAACTAGCACGAATGGTTCCAAAAATGTTTCAAGAAGCATAAATGACAGAGAAAGCTACGAATCATAGCATTAGGGCCACTGGTACCACTGAAATGTATCAATGTGGAGTACCAGAGAATGTCATCAGAAAATGTCATCAAAAATGAACTGGCCACAAATCTCTGGATGGTTAACTCTTTAATGGGATATAGGTACATAGGGTATTACAGTGGGACCCCTGTAATCAGGACACCTTGGGTCAGTCTCTGTGTCCTGATTATAGGGGTGTCCTTATTTCAGGGGTTATGTACTTTGGATTGAAATTAATGGACATAATGAACTATGGATGCGAAGGCGTAATTCCGCGGCCATGTTGGGTGGCAAAAGGACACGTATATAGGGAGCAATACAAAATTTGTCTAGTTGTACGAGTTCTAGACACTTCATTGTCGAACTAAACCTCTAATTTCTTAGAAACATGAGCTGATATGGTACAATCCAAATTGTCAGCATAACAAATACTTCCTAACAATCACATTTTGACCTCGAAATCACCCTGCACGTATGGATTGCCAGGACCAAAGGTATTGGTGGACAAACAGGAGAATTTCTTACAGCCTCAGAAACTTTGATTTGTCTACTTTATTGTGTATATTTCAATACTGATTTGTATACACTGGTTCATATTTTCCCATTCGTTTTACAAAAGTCCGTTTTTCAAGGGGCACTTTACATACATTACAATACGGAATAAGTAGGTTCCAGGATTATGCATCTGCTTTAGTGTGGTGTCTGTATTTTAGGGGGCTGAATTATAGGGGTGCCACTGTAGCTATTTTTTAGTTTTAATGAGACTCAAAAATTGAAGTGTACATAATAAAGGGATGAAGGATTTACCACTGCAAGACAGGTTTGTTAACAATTGGTATGTACATATGTACATGTGCAGCCTGTCACACACTAAAGTATTTAATCTAGGAAGTTACGTATGAAGATTAGCTCCATTCATGTAGACGTAGAATGTGCCTGTACTTTAGTTGTGCACATATGTAATATACCCATCTGTATATACTCCTTTTCATTACACCTGCAGTAAACACACAGTTCACATCAGCACACTTGCAAATTCCAGTCATGCCACACACACTCAAATTTCACCTCACATAAATTCCATGCATAACTGCACAAGACAATCACAAATCTCCTTTGCATCTTCTTCTTATGTATCGCACACAGTATCATGCAGGGGAATCTTATGTTTGTTCACATTCATGAATTGTATACATTTGGTATCTGCTGATAGCATTTGTACATTTTATATTTTTCAATGTATTGTAGTTGAATACAGCACATAGTACTGATACCATTGAGTTATAGGTACAGTGCATACCTTCTTAGCTTAATTATGTACACACATGGTCAGTATATTGCACATACAATATAGAAAAACAAACACTAAAACAGAAGAGGATGCATGCTAGGGAGAGGATAATGTTAACTACAGAGTTGTCCATATTATAGTACACACCGGTATTAAACAGACGAGAATGGTTTGTAGTGGAGACACCTGTCTGAGTGAAGGAGAACTGAAAACACAACTACCAGCAATGTTTACATAATAACAGAAATATAATACCTAATACTACCATAGACATGCATCACGTAAACATGATTGGCCTGTCAGTAGTGCTTACTTAGTAATACTAATAATTAATGTGAAGGCTACCTACGTATAAGTCCATATGTTACATATAAACTATGAGATCAGAGTAGCTACAACAGGTGGACATGTACATTCGCACATATTTACGGTACTAAGAATATGCTGAAAGTGGTGATAAAGCAAAGTACAATACATTGGTTATCTTCTACAGAATGAAGTAACAAGATGTTGTTCTCAAACGATATTTTGTACATTACACACTAAAACATAATGAAAATTCTTTATATATATACTTTGAATGTATCACAATTAATTAATTTAATGCAAACCAAATTTTGCTACCAATCACTTCATGAAACATGTCTTAAAATTCCCTAGGATACCACAGTTTCCTCATGAAGGAACATTAATAAATTAATTGGTTGCTATGGTAACCAAGTGACACTAATCAATTGATTGGCAAGTGTGCACATATCACAGGAACTGTGCACATATCACATATATGTGCACATTTTTGCCTTTGATACGCCTACGCAAAAGGATACAAATATATATAAAGTATTCCGCAGGATTCTCCATAGGATTTTGTTACAACATAGCAGTAACTAGCACATTAGGACAATAGGTAGAATATAGGTAGAATGATTTTGTATGTGACGTCGATCAGGTTAAAATGACAGATACTTGATAGAGTGCAGACATAACTGGGAATATGGCTACTGCTACACAGCTTGTGTGAATGAGAGTAGAATTGTGGCCATTTGGATTTCCTCGAAATTTAGTTGTGCACATTGTGAAATATTGCTAATTGACAGATCTGTGCTGCAGCTGCTTTTTAGATGAGAAATCCGAATAGCCACAATTATATCCTCATTTTGTGTGTTTGGCAGTCTGATTGTGTGGGTCTGGTATGTACGATTCAAATTATTCTTCTACTAGTAAGTGAGCCCGCCAAAGGCGGGCTCACCTGCTACGGCGAGTCGTGCGCATCTTCGCTGGTGGCAACAGAGGGTAGTTGCTATAACGACGGTAAGTTTAAAATTCGATCGTTGGACGACAGCCAATCGAGTCACCCGATAACCGGAAGTCACTGGCACGATAATTAAAAATGGCCATCAGCCACGAAGGAAAAACCGGAAATCGACCGTTCTCCTCATGGACAGTTGAACGGTTGATTTTAACCAGTGGAGGACACTTCTCAAACCGTACTTCGTAATCCTTGAGAGTTTGGTGGCGCCCTGTGCAGTAGTTTTTGCCCGAATTGCGAACAAACAAACAAACGAACTGAATTATATATATAGATAACAGGGGAGAATCCTGGCATACACCACAGCTACAAGTAATTTTGTAAGTCTCTATTTCTCTGTAAACTCAATCAACTGCTGATTGCCCTTCAACATGAGAGTGAGTGAAATCTGATACTTACATACATACAGTATGTACGTAAACCATGTAAATTTATAATATTATGAGGTTTTTAATTGCTATGCTTAACATAAGAGTTCGGCTGTTGTGGAAACATCTGTATGAGTTGACATGAACTGAAATCACAGCTACCAGCAGTGTTTACATAACAACAGAAATACAGGTAAGCACCTATGTACATTTATTAAGAGATAGGAAAGCAAGTCCGTACCTAATAAATGTGCAGACCAATCAACTGATGTAGTACTCTACATTGGAAGGCTCAAAATAATTGGTACTGACAATCTGCTAACAATTGATGGACTGGTGTAGACAGTTGGACATTGTAGTGGCTATAAATGGGATGGAATGGGTAAGCTGTTGCTAGGTAACAGTGAAACTAAATGATCTACAACAACACTAAAAGAGGACATAGTTATTGTAAACAGGAAAAAATGATTACAAACAGAACAATGTTGTTTACAGATGGCCAAAAACAACCCACCCTTTTTTATAGCTTATGTATGCAGTAATAGTGTTAAGGGCCATTAGGTACACTAAAACATTGAAAAGAAGAAAACTACACACACAGGTAACTGTGAAAGCCAGTGTACCCAATGTAACAATGAAGAGCAAGTAAGGAATCAGTCTATCTTTTGAAGTACTGTATATGTCCTAAAAAACCAGGTAAATAGGTATGAAAAAATGAACAACATACTACAAGGCAAGGTTGTTCATTGTGTACATCCGTACATGTAACCTATACACAGTTATGTAACTCATGATCAACTTACTAGAGAATAATGTGGAATAGCTTCCATTTACATAGCTGTAGAATGTGCACTGTACTTGACTTGTGCATGTATGCAATGTATACATCTGTAGTTGAATACAACATGTAATAGTGATACAATCGATGAGTTGCATATGTACATTCTTAGCACATATACACACATGGTCACTATATTGCACATATAACAAAAAACCTGAGAACATAATAATTACTACAACAAAAAACCTGAGAACAAACCAGTATACATGGTAGGAGGGGAATAATGACAACTACAGAGCTGTCTACAATGTTATCGTACACACCAGTAGTAAACAGAAGAGGATGTTTGTAGTGGAGGCACCTTTCTGAGTGAAAGTGAATTGAAAACACAACTACCACCAGTGTTTACATAACAACAGAAATTCAGGTAATACTCTTGTATGAATGGGGTACAGTCCCATTAGATTGATTTACTTGTTATTCCCCACTCACAAATGTTATAAACGAAGATATATGTAATACTAATGAACTATACAAATGACTCTTCGCCAGCCTGAGCTCATGATGATGGTACATACTTAGGTGTGTCTAAATGTGTCCCACATGTTCAGTGCAATTTCTCTGGATAGACCCTGTAGAGTTAATACTAGATATACATACACAAGTAGACTACATGCAGTATTAATGTGCAAAACGTTATAAGGTGAAATGAATGAAAATACAAATAATGTATATTCATGCATTAAACATAGCAACAAATAAACAATAATTTTATCAGACTATAATTTGCAGTATTGGGTCTTTATGTTAATGAATAGGTGCATTACATAAACTCTTACTAGATATTTATATACACGTTCTTAGAGGAATGCCTGCCTAACTTCACAGCTGGATGTTTGAATATAATGTGGAATTGTGCATTACACAGACCATTTGTAAAATGTACACTATTCACTATTTTCTCAGGTTAATCACTCACCAACTGATATAGTAGCTGTTCCCTGATCACTGTTATCCTCTGCATTAATACACTGAACAGTTCCTCCATTGTCACTCATAGTAAAATCAGCAATAGTGATAGTGGATATTGGTACAATAGCACCCGTACTAGTAGTGATCCTAGGATTTCTGTTAGCTGTTGTTAATCCATTGGAACCTATTGCAGATATGTTAAGTAGTCCCATGATAGTCCATCCAACTTGTGAGTAGGTGGTGATACCAGTCACATTACAAGTAAAGGTCTGTTGGCCACCACAATCCACAGCGACTGTACCACTGGGTGTCAGAGTACCTGAATAATTTTGCAAACATTAAAAAAAATACCAAAACTCGATCATACGCAAGATTTAAACAAGTAAATATAGTTATACAATATGGCCTATAGTTTGGCTCGTTACGCTGGCAGTGCAGAGGCATAAATTACCTATAGACATGGTTAAAAAGGGTAAATTGCACTGAACACTCTTAACATTGCTCTTAGGGTATCGATACGAGTTCACTGACAGTTTTTATAGATATGTATTTCAATAAATTATTGAAGACACCTATCCATTGTTCAATATTATCAATAGCTAAATAAAAACACCAAGTTCAAGTAGCAACATTTCACCAAATATAAGGTGGACTATCAGCTTTTTGGACTTTTTAATAATAATTTTGGGTAATATATATTGAAATAAGTGTTAAGTAAGTAAAACACCGTGTAATAACTGCTGAGCCAGGAGACAAAACTTAATTGATCTCAATTAATACCCAATCATGGATATTGACAGATGCACATCAACAGCTTTTGAAAGCAGCCACCATGAGAACATTAATTTTGTTAAAACAGGTACATCATGGAACTTTGTGGTGACATGGTTTATCTACATAAGTATACAACAATAAAAATGATGGGAAAACCTAATACTACTTTGAAGGTTCATAATGACAGTAAAAGGACAGTAACTACTTATACATTACATCAACACATAACCATAACAATGGGATGGGGAAGACGTCCCTCAAAACAGGTCACTTCAATATGTTTTCGGATCCCAGAGTGCCATGCAGTCTACAGGATGATCGTGTATCATGGATGCACGATGACAGATCACAGCCTCTCCACCAGTACAGGGTTTGTTGTAATGCTGACCACACTTCTTGGGCAGCAATACGTCTATAGACAGTGGTGGCAAGGGGTCCCATTCCCCCACTAGTTGGGAAGACGAGAGGAGGGAACGTCCTCTGATCTGTTTCTCGATAATAGAATAAGCTACGTATTATATAAGATTAATAATTGATGATTTTTTAGCGAATATTGCGCTGGTTTCTGATGAAAAAGTTGAAAATCCTAAATATACAATCTAACACTCTCACCTCGAACACCATACGGTGAAAAAAGGACTAAACTAAAAAATATCCACAACATTAGTGGCAACTTTTGACTGAACTGGCCATGGGATGGTGAGACTGAAAGAGGGAGAGGCCCCAACTCCGTAAACTATGCTTATAGCTCCGCATTCTTAGTAATCTTGTGTCCACTGCCCAGAATTGATCAGCTTGGATTAAGCCATAACAGTTTGAGCCTATGGTTTGAGTATTCATAATTAAACAGAACACCTACGGGATCTTCAATGTCTTTCGATCGAAAGTTCAGTTTTTACTACATATTGATACTTTATGGAGTAACTACAAGCATAGGTAAGTGGAATTATAGACACACTACACGTAGGAGAATATAGGACGTATTACAGTGAATTTAATGTTTTGATACAGCATGGATATCTATCCTGTTCTAATTTATATACTCGTGCACAGGCAGATGCACCATGCAATACAAAATCTGGAGATATTAATGACTAACGTCGGTTTCGTGGTGCGTCTTACGTAGTACGTTATTATAACAAGCCATCTCACAATCTTCTGGCAGTAATGGAATATCTTAATTCCACCGAAAGCGCCGTCCTTATACTCACCACATTAATATTATACTCCGGTGTATCAGATTTGCACAGTTGTCGGTACCTCTGATATTCTATAGATACATTTGTTTGATCATAATACTAGAATATTAGTGTAAACGTATATTATGATATAATCATGTCCATTATGTATGTCAGTTGAACATGCAGTTGGTGTGACATTGAATGTGTGTTAGATGTGACTTAGTCTCGCTGGCTTATTAGGCTTGTCCCTCACTAGTGGTGAGTTTATAGAATATTCTACATGATCACATGCCTTTGTTTTTATGTAATGCATCAATTCCTGGATTATTGGATTATTGGATGGATGGTTATGTATGCAATACTATGCATGTATTATAATGTCTGCTATTTCTGACAACCATTTGACCTATATGTCGATTTTGTTTAAAGCCCAACAATAAGGGTTGTGCAGATATGGTATCAGCTGTATCATTGCTGAGACAGCCAATAGTAAATTACACATTCACATATTATTCAATTTGTTATCATGTGTTAGTCATTTTCCTTTGAGCTTACTATGTTATGAAAATGTCCAAGACAAGACTGCTTATTCTGAATCCTTTTGAAATCAATGAATTAGGACTCTAATTCAATTATTTGTAACCTGAGAAGTATTTATGTTTTCTCATTGAAGTAAATCCAGTATAGCTCCCATACCATCTTGTGAACAAACTATTGGATCAGCTATCCGTATCATATATCTATGTCTCGTTATCAACAATCATCTAAATTGTGACAAACATAATTTTGCACCAAACATGATAGGGACAAGGTTGCATGAGATGGACTATCATGGGACTGGTAGATGTTAGGTGCCTTAGACTTAACCATGGGCTATTTGTCTATATTATCTTATTGGAATCTTGTGTATGAACTGACTCTTTGAATGTTTGCCTAATTTTCAGGTACGCTGACACCCAGTGGTACAGTCTCTGTGGACTGTGGTAGATCAGAGACCTTCACTTGTGATGTGACTGGTATTGGAACGAACCCAATTGCTGGATGGATAATCATAAACCTCGACAATATAGATGCACAAGGTACCAATGGGGTATTAACAGCAGCCAACAATGGTAGGATCAGTACCACTGCTACAGATGGCAACACACCAACATCCACTATCATTATTCATGATTTTACAATGAATGACAACTATGGAACTGTTCAGTGTATTAATACAGGGGATGGCAGTGAGCAAGGAATGGCTACTATAACAGTTGGTGAGAGGCTACATGCAGTAAATGTGTATTAAATATGACTTCTGATCATATGCTATATGTCGAACGAGTGCATGAGATCATTGTTCACGGAAAGTTTGGTACATAAATTCATGTTAAAGAGTGCATCACCAAACTGTGGGGATAGTATTAACTATCTGTCATTGCACCATTAATAGACTAGATCATGATACAGAGTATCAGTTTACAGTTATTCCAAACAACAACTGTGGAAGCCATATACCAGTGTGTATTGTGAGAATAGACTAGTCTGAATAGTCCTTTCTTTAGTGGCCTAGTACCTTGTGGGGATGTGGAATGGACCAGGTGTGTTACACCTTGGGGTCAGGTTTACCGTTCTTATTTGTTGTTTGAACAACTAAATTCATGTAATGTGATTTCCTTCACTCTACACGGTTCCAATTTAACTTACTAATAGTACAGTTCATGAATTTTATTTAATAACACACTGAATCCATTTTCATTTCAGAACCTCCTTCCTGCCCTACAAGTTTCTCAGCAAACAGGGATGGTGATTTCACTAATGCTACCGTCACCTATCAACTAGCCACTACTCCTCCAGTCACATCCACTACAGTCACCTACTGTCCTACATCACAAAACTGTACGGATAGTATGAACTGTACCACTAGTCCATGTACTATTAGTGGACTAGATCCTTGTGTGGAGTACAACTTGACAGCTATTCCAACCAACAACTGTGGAAATGCTACTGGATGTACTGGGAATAGTATGGTTGTTGCTTCTCAAGGTCAGTCATATGTAGTTATGTTGTTACTTTAACATCTTGATATAGTAAAACTTCACACCAGATATGCATTATCATAATCACTGAACATAATTTATAAGTGATACATGATAGCCATTACTACTAATATTATGCATTGTACATGGCAATTTATCCCATTAACAGCACACACCTCCCACTCGCCACATAATGCAAACACACAAATGCAAGAACACACGTACGTATGCATACGAACACACACAAACACGTACTCAAACACATACATAATGTGTACACGCACAGACGTACATACACACATGCACATGTACTTAAACACACAGTCATATTATGTATACACACACAAACGTACACACACACACGCGCGCGCGCGCGGACACGCACACACACACACGGACACAAACACACAAGTACACGCGCACACACACACACACACACACACACACACACACACACACACACACACACACACACAAACACGGACACACACACACACGTACACACACACGTACACACACACACACACACACACACACACACACACACACACACACACGTACACACACACACACACACACACACACAGACACGTACACACACACACACACACACACACACACACAAACACGGACACACACACACACGTACACACACACGTACACACACACACACACACACACACACACACACACACACACACACACACACACACACACACACACAGACACGTACACACACACACACACACACACAGACACGTACACACACACACACACACACACACACACACACACACACACACACACACACACACACACACACACACATACAAACACACAGATGTACACACCCACACTCAGTGTGTCATATTTATACACACACAAACATACACACACACAGACACACACAAACACATACATGTATGTGTACACATGCCTCTGGATACGATCCTTGTTTTTCATCCCCTCACTTGTAGGTCTTCCTTCATGTCCCTTAAGTGTGGTAGCTGTTGCACGTGACGACAATGATGCTATTACTGTTACCTGGCAACAACCTTTTGATACTCCACCAGTCACGTCCAATACAGTCACCTACTGTCCTACATCATCACCAAACTGTGGGGATAGTATGAACTGTACCAGTCCATGTACTATTAGTGGACTAGATCCTGGTACAGAGTATCAGTTTACAGTAATTCCAAACAACAACTGTGGAAGTCCTACTGGATGTACTGGGAATAATGCTACTGCTCTAACAGCTTGTTATTGTGAGCATCAATTTGTTTGTATATGTACTCTGTAAGTATGTGTGTACATTGCCAGAACTGCAAGAGTGTCTGTAGGGGAGGTTTGCACTATTCCAACAAACCCCCAGCCTATGGGCCTAACTTATAATTTGTATGTGCATATGTGTATGTGTCTACTAGCTTGTATCATAAGTCTTACTTCATAGCAATTAGCTGAGGTGCTCACCCATTGGGTTACGCTCCCGATTCATGAATTAGGATTGTTTGCCAATGTAAAATTACTGTTTGACTGTGTGTCAAATATGGCTATGTTGAAGCAATATATTATAAGCATTTGATGTATAAAAATATAGCAATGTGTGATTATCATTGCTCGATACAACTCTACAGAATTACTTTGTGTATATAATTTATAGCAACTCTACGTACTTCAATATAAAAGGTACATACCTATGTGACTAGCATACGTCCAAGAGTTATGTCTACCATGCATACCAATGTTGTACTCATGTTACCAAATATCAACAAGAATATTGTGATTCCTTTTATAGGTATATGCCCATCCCTACCATCAACTGTGGAAGCACCACTTCTAGCTGGCATTATCCCATCAGTTGTACTCCTGTTGTCCCACATCATTGCGGTAATGGTTACTTTCCTCATGACCAGATACTGCTGCAATAGTTTATCTCAAAAGAGTTCTCCTCCAAAGCACGATGATGTCTATGAACAAGTGGAGGGATCGAATGCTTATAAAGATATTCCAATGTCCACTAATCCAGCTTATGGTCCAGTGATTCAGAAGTAGGAGGACAAGACATCGTGTATATAATCTATTATATTGTTTTTACATGACATTTGTTGAGGCATCAAAAGTGATGGTTGTAGTTTGTTTGTGTGTGTGTGTGTGTGTGTGTGTGTGTGTGTGTGTGTGTGTGTGTGTGTGTGTGTGTGTGTGTATCACTATTACTCAAATATACATGTTTACAACAAATAATCATTAAACTTGATGTAGCTTGTTCACCTGGTCTTATTCAGTTGGTATTGAATTAGTCGATCGCGAGTAAAGGTTTAATTAAAAGCCATGAAGGTATTGAAGATACTACTATCATAGGCAGTGGCACGATGAATATCGAATTCGAAAAAAAAACAAGGGAAAAAATATGAGCGCGGACGCAGTATCGAACTTGAGTTCTCTCACATACAGTGTGTACACACAGAGTATCACTGCTATGTGAACCAGCCACCCACGCAGAGAAATACGTCTATTTAAACTCAATCTACATCCGTACACGACATCGGGAAAATTCATAGGCTTAAGATTCAAATGAAAAGCAGTCATTCGCATCACTATCACATATCGACATTCCAAATTATGTAATGTCTGGTATACACATTAGAATAGTGAATATACAAAATTACAGCTACATGACTATCATAATGGAATCATGTTAGTTCTCAAGTTTAGGACAGCACAACAATCATGAAACTAATGATATACAGTAAATCACCACTAATCCACCACAATTTGCGATTAAAACTAATGGGACTCAACGAGTTTGTCAGGTTAACCAGATATTAATATCTAGACAATCTGACATCTTCTGATCTGTTCATTAGTACTTTATTATATTTGTATTGGGGTATTGCATGGTGGTGGTGGATGAAAGGTTTGGTGGATGAAGTGGTGCAGATTAACAAGAGTTCACTGTAACTGTACAAATAATCATACAATGTTGCATGCAACAATCTTACATCTGTACTTATGCATACTTGTAATTTACATATTTGTACTACTCATGCAATTACTATACTGTACACACACACACACACACACACACACACACACACATGCACAAGATTAGTTAGTTAGGTAATAAGTATTTGAGTTCATAGTCATTTAATCACGTAACTAGTCTGGGGTTGTCAAATAATAATTGACTGATTCAGACAGATAGTTGTCTGGCAACAGAAACAAAGCAAAAAGATGAAGAAAGTTTGTACATTATTTTACATCATGGTTTGATTATTATGCATGAAACCATAACCATAAAAAATGTCTCATAATATATGCAAAGCACAGATAAAAAGCCTTGTTTATAGTTTTTTTTTTTTTCAAATAGACACCAGGGCTACTTTTTTCTGCTGGTTGAGAGTGTGCACGTGGCTATTTGTCTAGGGCAGCATTCATTGATTTGGGTGCTCAAAACGTTAGGTTACAAGTTCAAAATACAGCCTCGACGTATGGTGAAATTTCCTTTTTTTTTCTGCCATTCTTAGATTTTGTTTCCACATAACCTCATGGACACAAGTTATATAAGTGTATTTGCCTTGCTGGGTACATGGCAGATACACTCAAGTATATCCCCATGTACCAAGCAAAGACAGGGTACAACAAATATGTATCCTGCCAATGATATCAAAAGTACATTGGCTGTATGAATGCAGACGAGGATTATAACAAAGAAAAAAGAGCTAAAAAGGACACTAAATCTTTAATTAGAAGCAAATTAATAATGATCGAGTACTCTCCCCTATTGCTATCATTCCACATATTAAATAATAATAAATCATCAATCGGTAATGAGGTCAGTGATATTGGGTATATACTGTAGTTGGTGTTTTCAAATGCATACTTACACCCAGATGTAGCCAATTGCAATTAAATAATTGTCTTTTGGCACTTTTAGTATTAATTTTTGTCTCCATAGTAACACAATAATTTGCGTACACCTGCCATACACAAGTAAGACCTATTAGTACACTAAACATTAAAGTATCAAGTTTATTAGCAGATATGCAGGGTTTTTTTTTCCATTTTATATGTCCATTGGCTGTTCTCCTTTACAAAATGATCAAAATCTCCCCATGGGAGACTTGAATAAAAAAATGCAATCCAACGATTCAGAGGTTATATATTCTACTGTCATATCTGCAAATAACTACTGTAGTATGTTTGAGAATATGTGATACCAGTGTTCCTATACCCCCTCTAGGTCAGGATATGAGAAATAAACAGTTAGCTTGTGGCGTACAGACATTAACTGTATGTGTTAATGTATCATGTGTGCTTGTACTTATTTTATGCATGGGTGATTTTTGTATCTCGCGCTGTATGTCACGTGCTAACATACACCGCATACACGCATGCGCATACAACACACACGTGTAGCCTCGTGGTAGAGTTTAGACTAGGTAGTGAGTGAATTGCTGATAATTGAATTTTTGTTCATTGTTTTCGTGACATCGTTGGAAGTGGCCTCTATCTCTCGCGGAGATTACCACACCGCCACATTGGTGACCCCTGACGTCCAAGAATAGTATCGTTCAGCTCTACTACGCGCCTATCGTCTATTGCCTCTATCGCCTGTTGGCTGCGCCGGTTATTGTTTATTGTCTCTTTTACTGTCTATCGTCTAACATCTATTGCCTCTGCCTCTTAGCGCCTGTTTCGTCCAGTTATCGGTCTACCGTTTAGCACATCGATCCTCATCATCGAGGGATGGCAGAACAGCCCGAGAACCAACAGCAGGACCAGCCTGTCCCACAACCCCTCCAGGAACAAGGTGTTGTTTCCGCCGTGGCCTTGAAGATCCCGCCCTTCTGGCCCTCCGATCCTGCTGTGTGGTTTGCACAAGTCGAGGCCCAATTTTCCACCAAGGGAGTAGTACAACAGCGCACACGGTTCGACCACGTGGTAGCTGCACTCGCCCCAGACGTCATCACGGAAGTTAGGGATGTAATTTTACACCCTCCAGCGGATCGCCCATACGACCGGCTTAAAGAAGCCCTTATCCAACGGACGGAAGCATCCGAGCAGCGCCGCCTTCAACAACTCCTGACCGCCGAGGAACTAGGTGACCGCAAGCCCTCTCAGTTACTGCGTCACATGCAGCATCTGTTGGGCGACTCTGGCCCCGCGCCCGACAGCGCCTTCGTGAGGCAACTGTTCTTACAACGCCTGCCACCATCAGTCCGCATGGTCCTCGCGTCTTCGTCTGCTGATCTCTCCTTACAACAGCTAGCTGAGTTGGCGGACAGGATCCTCGAAGTGTCACATGTACCAACAGTTGCGCCCGTTACTGAAAATGTCAGCGAGATGCGTCAACTCACCTCCACCCTCACACGCCTCGTAGCTGCACTTGACGCCACCCTCGGCCATTCTCGGGAGCCATCTGATAGTCGTCGCCAGTCTCGTCCATCTCGATCACCATCGCGACCTCCATCTCGTCAACAGTCTCGCTCCTCTAGCCCAGCTGGTTTATGCTGGTACCATCGTCGTTTTGGCTCCAACGCCCGGAAGTGCCGACCTCCATGCCAGCATTCGGGAAACGACCAGGCCAGTCGCTAGTGGCGACGAGTGCCACTGGCCCCACCCGTAGTAGTCGCCTATTTTTTATTAAAGACCGTACGTCCGGTGAGAAGTTTTTGGTGGACACCGGAGCTGAGGTAAGTGTACTACCTCCTTCAGGACCACCAAGCTCACGTCAACCCACCGGCTACTCTCTTCAGGCTGCCAACCACTCCTCCATCGCTACTTACGGGACACGCTCGTTGACACTCGATCTGGGACTACGCCGCACTTTTCGATGGATCTTCGTTATCGCTGATGTCCGACACGCCATTCTTGGTGCTGATTTTCTTCACCACTTTGGTCTATCCGTTGATGTCCGGCAATCGCGATTGACAGACAACCTCACGCACCTGCAAGTCCTCGGCATCTCCACACGTACTGTGTCTGATGGTCCGACTCTGCCGTGCCTTGATTCTCAAGATCCATACGCCGCTGTGCTCGCCGAGTTCCCGGAACTTCTTCGTCCACGCGCCACCGATCAACCAACCCAGCATGCTGTTACTCACCACATCCGTACCACCGGACCACCTGTTTCCGCACGCCCTCGCCGCCTGCATTCAGATCGTCTACGTGTTGCCAAACAAGAGTTCGACCACATGTTGGATCTAGGTATCATTCGTCCATCTTCCAGTTGCTGGTCATCGCCGCTCCACATGGTTCCTAAGTCCTCTGGTGATTGGCGCCCTTGTGGTGACTATCGCGCACTCAACCGCATTACAGAGCCAGATCGTTATCCTATTCCACACGTCCAGGATTTCGCTTCTTCGCTTCACGGAGCTACTGTTTTCTCGAAGATCGACCTAGTGCGCGCGTATCATCAGATACCGGTGGAACCGTCAGACATCCCCAAGACCGCCATCACCACCCCATTCGGCCTCTACGAGTTCACCAGCATGCCCTTCGGCCTACGCAACGCAGCGCAGACCTTCCAACGTTTTATGGACCAGGTGCTTCATGGACTTCCCTTTGCCTATGACTATATCGACGACATCCTAGTTGCTAGTGCTACAGAGGAAGAACACCTGGAACATTTACGTGAGGTCTGTCGCCGTCTAGCTGCAAATGGTATCGTAATCAACCCCAACAAGTGTGTGCTGGGTGTAGAATCGCTAGAGTTTCTCGGACACCAGGTGGACCAGCACGGTATCCGGCCTCTGGAGGAGAAGGTTAACGCAGTACGCCATTTCCCACGACCGACATCTCAAAGGAAGTTACGCCAGTTTCTCGGATTAGTCAACTTCTACCATCGTTTTATCCCGGGATGTGCGCGTATTTTACAACCTCTTCACAGCTTGCTGACTGGATCCTCCAAGAGTGACCGGTGCCTTGTCTGGACCCCTGACGCTGAAGCAGCCTTTACTCAGGTCAAGGAAGCCCTCTCGAATGCCACCCTACTAGTACATCCGCAATCTGACGCGCCCACCTGCATCATCACTGATGCATCAGACATCGCCGTCGGTGCTGTACTACAGCAGCAAATCAACTCCGTCTGGTCCCCGTTAGCCTACTTCTCCCGGAAGCTGTCACCTGCCGAAACCAGGTACAGTACGTTCGATCGCGAACTACTGGCGGTCTACCTGGCGATCAAGCACTTCCGGCACTCCATCGAGGGAAGGCAATTCTTCATCGTTACGGACCACAAACCACTCACGTTTGCGCTCGCGTCACAGTCCAAGCATCATTCGCCTCATCAGATCCGTCATCTAGATTTCATCAGCCAGTTTACATCCGATATCCGTTTCCTCAAAGGATCTTCCAACGCTGCCGCTGATGCACTGTCCCGAGTGGAAGTAGATGTTCTCTGTGCACCATTGAGCTCAACTCCATCCATCGATTATGCTGCCATGGCTCGTGCACAACAAGATGACCCGACACTGTCTCAGCCATCCAAGTTGTCGCTTGACCTACGTCCTGTGCCTCTTCCAACCACCGATGGCACCTTACTGTGCGACATGAGCACGGGCACACCGCGCCCGTACGTGCCAGAGCCATTCCGACGTGTTGTTTTTGACACTCTACATTCCCTTGCTCATCCCGGAGTTCGCGCCACGCAACGCCTCGTTACTGCTCGCTATGTGTGGCCAGGAATTAACGCCGATGTACGCAAATGGGCTCGCTCGTGTCTACAGTGTCAGCGCACGAAAGTGCATCAGCATACCGTAACGCCGCTCGCTACTTTTGCAACACCAGACGCACGCTTCGATCATGTTCACCTTGATCTCGTGGGACCTCTACCTCCATGTAAGGGATTTTCATATCTTCTCACATGTGTGGACCGTTTTACTCGTTGGCCTGAAGCTTTTCCACTCCCCGATATTACAGCATCTACAGTCGCTAGCGCTTTCATCTCCGGTTGGATCGCACGTTTCGGAGTACCATCTACTATCACTACTGATCGCGGTGCGCAATTCGAGTCAAACCTCTGGACTCAGCTCATGCGCCTGCTCGGTTCCAATCGCATCCGAACGACAGCATATCATCCTGCTGCTAATGGTCTCGTTGAGCGACTACACCGACAGCTCAAAGCCGCCCTGAGTGCTGTGCCACAGACACAGTGGCTTGATGCCCTGCCTCTCGTCCTCCTTGGCATTCGTTCGTGTTTTAAGGAAGACATCCACTGCACCACTTCTGAGTTGGTGTACGGCACCACTTTGCGCCTCCCGGGGGAGTTTTTCGATTCTACTGTTAGTGCACAACCGGTACAGGATCCACACACTTATGTATCTCGCCTACGCTCCACCATGCAACAGCTTCGCCCTATCCCCGCATCACATCACACATCTCGTACTCCACATATCAGTAAGGATTTAGCTACTAGCACGCACGTCTTTATTCGCCATGATGCAGTTCGCAAGTCGCTCCAGCCACCCTATGACGGACCATTTGAGGTCATCGCGAGCGCCGACAAGTTTTACACTGTCTTGGTCAATGGTCACCGACAAACCATCTCCCTTGATCGGCTGAAACCCGCACATCTCGACAGTCCGTCATTCACAGCTACAGCTCCATCTATTGCTACGCCCGCATCATCTACAGCTCTCCCTACCACGTCGTCAACTCCACAAGTGCCAGTACGCACCACCCGCTCTGGACGACGTGTACATTTCCCAGAGCGCTACACCATCTAACCGTCTTCGTTCACTGGCCGCTCACTGGGGGGGGAGTACTGTGGCGTACAGACATTAACTGTATGTGTTAATGTATCATGTGTGCTTGTACTTATTTTATGCATGGGTGATTTTTGTATCTCGCGCTGTATGTCACGTGCTAACATACACCGCATACACGCATGCGCATACAACACACACGTGTAGCCTCGTGGTAGAGTTTAGACTAGGTAGTGAGTGAATTGCTGATAATTGAATTTTTGTTCATTGTTTTCGTGACATCGTTGGAAGTGGCCTCTATCTCTCGCGGAGATTACCACACCGCCACAAGCTATAGACCATGAGGGTGGAGAGCTAATATGTACATGTATACGTATATCATGGTGCAGTGGTAGAAGATGGGTGGATCCAAGAAAAAGGCCATCGTACACGTGTTAACCCATTTTCTTTGATATTCCCCAGGTCATGTTTGATGTCCTCACCAGTTAATCAATAACCTAGCAATGCTTGTTCACACTTCAATCACAACAATGCCTTTTGTACATATAACACAATACAATATCAAAACTGCAGTAGTGAGTACAGTGAATTCTCATTAATCCACCACCACTTTATCCGTCAAACCTTTCAATCTACCACAATTTCCCTCTACCAATATAATGTAAAAGAACTGACAATATCCAGTTAATCTGCCAAGCCCGTTAAGCCACCATGTTTTTTGAAAATTACTTGTACTAGTAGATTAATGAGAATTCACTGTAGTATAGAAACATGCAATGCTGTATGGACACAAAACTAAATACTGGCATCATGGCAAATTGATTGTATCCCTCCCGGGTGGGCTACAACAGATACTGACAATGTTGTATGTATTGTATCTGTATCTCTGCTGTAGCCCACACAGAAGGGATGCAACCATTACATATAACCTTGTGTTTCTCATAGTTAGCCATTTCTTCATGTCCAAGAAATGTCCATATTAATTGGTGGCAGCTGCACTAGTGATAATATTACCCGGCAACAACCTCCTAAAACTCCTGTCACATTCACTACAGTCACCTACTGTCCTAAATTATCACCAAACTATGGGAATATTATGAACTGCATCAATAGTCCATGCATGTACTACTGTCAGGAGATTCCTTGCCATGTAGACTCCATCTAATCGTAGAGTGCCATAGAGCATGTGTATTTGCCGGCTTCGCAAGACCCAAAAACCAGAAATTGGCCATTTTGGTGCACACCTGTGATTTCTTCAATGGTGTCAGTGCAAAAATGTCCGTTTGCGGTGAAATTTTAACCTCGTGCCTGATGCGAAATCTCAGTACATGCAGAGCCTACAACTGTTCTCTGGTATTAATCCTTTTTGCTCATCATTGTTTAAGAACCAAGCAGGCGTTCTTCACCCGTTGATGCGGATGAGAACGTGATTCTTCAGATGACTTTTCTCAGCCTTCAAGCACACAGGGCATTTTCCCACAGCAGGATCACCTGAAATCCTATGAAGTATCACCATCAACAGGGCATAGCAATTTAGTAGAACAAAACAGCAACCACAGCTCCACCAAACTGTTGAGTTATGAAATACTGGGATATTCTGTTATGCCTATGAGATTGCTTACAATCTGGGATAATTTGTATGTATATTTTGAGTGGGGGCACATGCCCTCGGAAGCCCCCACTTCGATATCTATGGTCATTCTGTCAAAAAGTCCACTAATAAATTATCACCACTATTCCTGTGGTACTGAAAATATATTTTATAATATATATATATATATATTTATACTTTATATATATTTATACTATCATCACTTACATCACTGGTCAATCTCATTCTAGAAGGTCGAGTCCCAGAATTGATACGCCCTTTTTTTTTCGGAGCCACCTTGGTAGCATTGAATAAAAAAGATGGTGGGGTGATACCAATTGCTGTGGGCTGTACCATTCGACGACTTGCTGCAAAATGCATTGGCCATCATGTCATGGAGGATATGGGTACAATCTTAGCTCCTCATCAGCTTGGCTATGGTACAAAAAATGGGGCCGAGGCAGCCGTCCACGCAGCGCGTCTCTTTCTCCAGGGTATGGTGGATGACCAGGTGATGCTCAAACTTGATTTCAAAAAAGCCTTCAACTGCATCCGAAGGGATAAGATGCTCAAAGCTGTGGAAGATTTAGCTCCTATCATTCTGCCATTTGTAGCCTCAGCCTATTGCTCAACAACCTCACTGTTCTGGGGGGGAAACGTGCTGGACTCAGCTGAGGGTGTGCAGCAGGGAGACCCCCTCGGGCCCCTGTTGTTCTGTCTCACCGTCCACGCACTATATACCAATTTGAGTTGTAGCTTCCACCTTTTCTACTTGGACGATGGAACCTTGGGTGGACAATCTGCTGATGTTCTCCAGGACCTCCATGATATTGAAAAGCAAGCTGAGGAAAATGGGCTACACCTGAACAAGAGTAAATCAGAAGTCATCTGCAAATCATCAGCCACTTCCACAATGTGGAAGGCCAGAGTATCTGATATCCAACTAACACCACCAGAAGGAGCCACACTCCTTGGATCCTCCTTAGGACACATAGAATCCCAGGATCAGGCCATGTCAGAGAAGATAGAACAACTTAAAGTAATGGGAAACAGACTAAAGTACCTCCGCAGCCAAGATGCTTTAATTCTACTCAAAAATGCAATGGCTATTCCTAAGTTACTATACCTCCTTCGCACTAGCCCTTGTTTTCTTTCCACCCTTTTAGAGGATTACGACAGCCTGTTACTAAACACCATCACCAACAACAACATGAATGCTGACAGTCCAGCGTGGCTACAGGCTTCCCTCCCGGTACGATCTGGAGGATTAGGAATTAGGAGAGCAGCACAGCTTGCACCTTCCGCCTTCTTGGCATCCGCAGCTGGCTGTTCAGGCATAGTTTCTTTGATCCTCCACACCAACATCAATATTGCCAGCCAGCCGTGGCCTGAGATCGAGGCCGCCATGATCCTCTGGCGCGAAGGACATGGAATTACACCACCTCCTACGCCACTCTCCTACCAACAGAGATTATGGGATGCACAAAGAATAGCTGTCAGCATGGAAACACTCCTCAAGAAAGCATCTGACAGTCTCTCCCGTGCTCGTCTACTGTCCACAACCAACCCAGAGTCAGGGGCATGGCTCAACGCACTTCCTGTCCCCTCCCTTGGTTTGTGCTTGGAGGATGAGACGATCTGCATTGCAGTAGGCCTGAGACTGGATCTAGACCTCTGTGAACCCCATGAATGTTGCAACTGTGGAACAGAGGTAAATCGAAGGGGATTACATGGCCTTAGCTGCCGACACAGTAGAGGACGCCACCACCGCCATGCAGAATTAAACAACATCATACATAGAGCCATGACATCGGCCAACATCCCATCACGGCTGGAACCTACTGGAATGACTAGGGACGATGGCAAACGCCCAGATGGAGCGACCCTTATACCATGGAAAACAGGGAAGCCCTTAGTGTGGGATGTTACTTGTAGACACCCCCTTAGTACCTCCTATATAGACACTGCCACTGGACGATCTGGGGAAGTGGCAGAGAGAGCTGAATGTGAAAAACAGGCCAAGTACAGCTCTCTGGGGTCCCGCTATTTCTTCCAACCAGTAGCTGCGGAGACTACAGGAGCCATGGGACCGGAGACCTTGAGATTCGTCAAAGATCTGGGCCATCGAATCTTCCAAACCACTGGGGAGTTCAGGTCCACAGAGTACCTCTTCCAGAGACTCTCAGTGGCCATACAAAGAGGGAACGCCATCTCCTTAGCCTAAGGGTATCCTCTGGATTTTCAGCAAGTGAGAGCATTTTTCGTCAATAGGGTGTGTTATTACAGAGGTTCAAATATGATGGTGTTTCTGTACGCAATGCACAGGAATGCGTGTACATGTGAATGTGTACGTGCTCACACAACTCCTACCTTGCCGCAACACAAGAAAAAACCCTCATCTGTAGAGATTTGTACTGGTTTCAGGTCGCTGAGAATCCTGTGACATTGATTTTCGCACGCACTACTTTTGGAGATGAGTTAGTAATTTGTACGAACTAGTTCACAAGGACTGAGGCAACCTAGGAGCACTTGTAGCTCGCCCAGTGATAAAGTTAGCCTGTCGATATTGTTGATGCTAAGAAATGACGTCTTCCAATGACCTACATGGCCCGGCATGGTAAAGGCGTAACGTAACGTTTGTTTCTACCCATGACTGCCACATGTTTACAATATTACATGTACACAATACCTTGGTGGTTTGAAATAAAAATGCTTTATTATATTCTTGGTAATGTGTACTTTTGATGGCATGCAATTAAGGCTTATTTTATGTAAAAGGTAAAATGGGAATTGATGCTATTTGATGATTGTATTGTTCTTCACTTTCAAATATATAAAATGTCGTTACTGTACAGATCATAAGAAAGGTAAATTTGTGTCGGTTATTAACTGTTAGTGATAATGGAATATTGGGTGGAAGTAACACAATGTCCCTTAACTGTTAATGTGTTAATGAATAATCTGTGAACCGGTCACTTGTTGATCAAATTACCTGACTTAATTGTTACATCTAGAAAGAGTGGGAATGTGCCAAATCATTCGAACATAAATTCAAACATAATAAGTGTATGTGATACATATTAATAGTAGTGCTGGGTGCTAATGACTTTTTCTGCATATCACAATACCTTAGGAGAGTATCACAATATACCTGAAGTATTGGTGAATCAAAGTGACACTTACATTGAATTGACATTACACTGCAAGTTATACTAATAGCATAAGCGAAAAGAAACAGCTAAAAGCAAGTTACACAGCTATTTAAAACACAAAGCACACAAGACCTGTAAAACAACAACAAGCTACAGCATTAATCGACGGGGGACTGCCTTGCAGAACAGTATGTGCTACTTTTCAACGCTTACCTCGCGGCAGATGAGCTTTCCATCCTTACTATATACGTATATATAACATTTCCATACTTTGCTGGTAACACCAGGTAGAGGCAACAGATTATATTTACGAAGTTCCTTGCTGGCAGCCATTTTGCCTACACAGCGTGTACTGTTTATACATTCCTAAAAATATTTTTGTGCACTGTATATATATTACATTATATAGGCGATACTGCCAATAGTTGCCCTCTGTATATCGATACTATTGGTGGTATCGATAGTATCGCCCAGCACTAATTGATAGTGATTTTAACAATTAGCTTGTAATTGTGATAATTCCACAATGTCGTGTAAGTACATAGATTTTATGTGTTGTTTTCTGTGGTTATAGCCTGTCCTTGTCTCAAAAAGAAAGAAAAAGAGAATGGTGGAGAAGGAGATGTTGTCTATGAAGATCCGGAAAAACACAATGATAATATTAAAATGCAGTCTTCTCCTGCTTATCAGACTGTGTCTTCAGTGTGTGGTACTAAAGATGACTATTATTATTCTGAAATGACTGATAATGTCAAAATGGAGCCTTCTCCTGCTTATCGGACTGTGTTTTAAGGTGCCTAAAAATTCTGTTTGACTAAGTAATTTAGGGACACTGGGACACATATTATATAAAATTTTGTACCATGTAGCTAGTTGACCGTTCTCTGTAATAATATTATTATGTACAGACTATAAGACATTTATTTATACATGATTTGTAAAGCTCTCGTTCATATAATAGTACAATAACCTGCATGATGCTGATGATGATTTCCTTGTGAGCTGCATAATATGAGTATATATATAATTACAGGACTATATAAATAAAATTGACAGCATTTATAATATATATTATTATATATATATATGATTATATATTATGCAGTTGCTGCATTATACCAGTCAAAATGTTTCATATATAGGAGAGATATATATTTAGGGGGGTGCTGGTGGCTGATGAGGAGGATGAAGCTATATCAAATAAAGGGTCCCTGGTTCCATTCCTGGCACTGCTGATAATTTATGAGGTTTTTTTTTCCTGCACCCCCCTACCAACACATGGGAAGGGAAGATGCAAAGAGAAGACCAAGGCCACTAAACTATATATTTAATTGGACATTGTCTATAATCTCTGTGTGTATGTGTCCAGTTGTTGTATTGATTTGAGTATTTGTGGGTACCTTGAAAAGTAGCTTTCAAGGCTAAAGGTTTCCCCACATTAAATAAGATTTCAAATCAAATCAAATCAAATATTTGGATAGTTTAGTGAAGTTTTGCTCAATGAATGAGGGGAAAAGTAAATTGTACATGTTGTCAGTTGTTAAATGAGAAATTGATCGTTGTGTGCCAGTTGGTAGGTATTTTGATTTATAGCACGGACTATACCCTCTGTTTCTCAGTACCGTCCAGACTATTATGTTATATATAGTATGTTATATACATATGACATGCATGAAGTGTTATACTCGCTCTAGATCTATTACATTATTATGCTTTATATATATTAAATTTATTATGTCATAAATCTTAAGCTGAAAGTGGAACCCAAAGTAAATTGTAATGTTATTGGATTAAAGGGTTCTGTTTAGAGAGCTTCCACAGTATAAGTGGTCACCTGACTCATAGTTACATTCTTTGAGACTTGCATTCCTTTAGCCGACTGCAGCTTAAAATTTACAACTTATATTGAAATTGAAAATAGTTTGTCATTTGTTGTCTTTCTGTGAAGCAGCACTTGACAATGTATACATGTAGTGTCACCTCAATATGGCTAGTAGTGCATGGATGAAATACAAGAACATGTATAGTGGGTGTATCATACCAGTTACTGTGTCCTATGTAGTCTAGCAGAACCCTTACAAAGGTCTGACTACATTGTATAGATATAAGATATTTCCGTATATCACTAGGGGGGTTTGAAGGCATATTCTCATAATAGTCATGCCTACAAACAAAACTATGTATAATAAATGAGGTACTAAATAAAAGGGTACTGTATAATAATTATAATACGTATATACAACATTAGATATGGTATAGCCCTGGTATATAAATCCAAATATGTACAGTATATACCTTTGGACAACTCTGTATCTGACCTATTCCTACACCACCGAAGTATACTGCAGATAAGAAAGTAGTTTGTGTGTGTATATGTGTGTGGTAATCTTCACCAGAATCAGAATCCAACACATAATTCTCCCTTCGATCGTCGAAACTGTTGCAGGTGTAACGGCAACGGTCATTGCAAGAGTCACTCATGCGTTAGTCTGGGAGATCGTGCTCAGCTAGTTTGCCGCATCAGGAAGGACACTGCTCAAATTCAAATTCTTCCAATCAGTTCAGATCTCCTTCTATAAACTCTAGCTCTCCAGTTGTTCCATTAATTCCAGACTCTTCTGATCCCTTTGCCATCGATATTAGTGTATCGTCATCATCTGTTGTAGATTTTGCCACACCGGGTCCAGTATCATCATCACTTGTTGTAGATTCCGTTTCTCCAGCTCCAGTATCATCAATCAGGGGTCCACTATCACCTTTATCCACCAGTTCTCATAGCACCAATAGTTGGGAGCCTCCTCCCCTTCCTGACATTCACCCGGCCCTCACAAAAGTCCAAAACTAACTTGACGGGTGAGGTGCATCTTAACTAGGAATGTGAACTATATCTGTAACAATGCTAACTTTATTTATGCTAAAAGACAATGTGTAGCCAAGGAATAGCTAATTTTGTATGATTTACACTATATATATATATATATATATATATATATATATATATATAATGACATTGTGCATGTAATAACATTATTCTATTGGTTAGTATAATGATTATAATAATTTATTGCTTAAATCACCAAATAAATACTCCATATCATATATTGTATGTACGTATGTGCGTATACACAATATTATGATCAGATATAACTCATTATAAAAGGGAGTACTGGACATAGTATATTATATACCTCCGATTATCTGCCCTTATCCAAGCTTATATATATTTTAACAATGTATGAATATTAACCTAGCTGGAGCTCACGAATCAGCCCAAACGACGTAATAATCAAGCATTGAATTACATATAAGACATGTATGCAGAATGTCTCACATCACCTTTACAGGATTAGTTTAGGACTATTTTATTTATTAGCCTTTTATTGCTCCATAAAGAATGTCCACAAAACTGAGTCTCATTTTAATGAACATTAACTGAAGCTACAGTCTGATAAGCTGGTGAGGGATCCATTTTAATATCACCACTTCTATCAGGATCTTCATAGATATCTCCACCAGTTCCTGTGTCCTTGACTACTCCACTCCTCTTCTTCCTGATACATACAAAGTACATGACAATGGCAGTTACTGATGAGGACACTACTGATGTTACTGTGAAGGTGACAGCAACTGATATCCCAACAGGAACACTGTACGAGGATCCTGATAATCCTGACAAGATGAGGAGAGAAAATTAATAGTGTTAAGATTTCTGATTAACAGTATAGCATAATAACAAACCACACATTAAATTATCACATCACTTATCATTTTACATTTACTATAATACCAACGTACGCACATTATCACAGTAGTATATATATAGTGTACCTTCCTCTCTATTGCAGGTCAAACCATCCTCTGCTAAGGTGTATCCTGAAACACAACTGCATACGTAACTACCAACTGTATTTCTACATATCTGACCACATGGAGGGGGGTTAGTCTCACATTCGTTAACATCTACCAAATTGAGAGAGAATTTGTCGATATACAACAAGTAAGCTGATACTCGGGTACAGTGCATACACTGCACACAACCTACCACCTAATGTTGTGAAACCAAACATTGCTATTGAGCTCTGACTGACCACATTCAACACTGCGCTGACATTCACAGTGTACATTGTCATACTTGTGAGATCAGATATGGTATAGATAGTGGCAGCTCCCGTGGAAGTCACATTCCTTGTTGTGATCAGGACATTATCACTGAACACTTCAATCACGTAGGTTATTGGATTGTCACTGAGCTCTTCACATAGTTCATTTGGTCTCATCAGTACAATGTCAACAGTTGTATGTGACACACTAACACTGGTTACTCTTGGTGCTGGAACAACTGCAGTATAGGAAAGATACCATGTGTGTGTGTGTTCATTGTATATGGATTTGTGCAGCATGTGTGCGTATGCATGTGTGTAAGTGTGTGTGCATATCGTTAATGAATTCCAATGCGATGCACGTAATAGTTATAATCACAGTTCTTAACCCTACTAGATAAGATTCATGGTTTGGTTGTTCCTAATTGGCGGACCGTCCACGCGGACTGTGGACTGATTATGCAAATGGTGGACGGAGTGTGCCAAAATCATCACTGCTTTCAGCGAAACTCTCCATTGCAGATGAATCTGCATACTACTGAAATAACCGTGCTTTTCCATGAACAAATTTTCCCCCTGCTTACCAGGAGTTTTAAACAGATGACAGGCTGTTTGTTCACCGTGTCGCTGGCGTCATCGTCGTTTGTAGGCTGTTTATCCCTAGCATTTGCAATAGGAAAGGTTGTATCAGGCTGATTCGAGTCATGTTGAATACAGTATTTTCCGAGGCGTCCAGGTTGACAGTTGGTACATCTCTTTACTGATCTAATGCAAATGCATGCAGTTACGACACTTGGCGGATTTATTACATCGGCAACAATACATTATGAAACTATTCTGTTATGCGGGTAATGGCTAAACAATGTCTTAAATCCTGTTGAGAGAAATCGTCTGTGGTCCGCACTTTAAATACTAAAGATATGTTCGTACCTGCGGGTCGTCATTTTAGACACTTATGGGCGCTAATTGGTGTCGCTATACTAAAGTACAGGTCCGCATCCGCATGGACGGTCTGCATTTTAGGCACAACTCCATGGTTTTCAATAATCTAAAAATGATCTGGGTAGCTATTATATCACAGTGATTAACCGATATTATGACATCGCATTACAATTATAATTACTACTGGAAAGGGCTGTCAACCTTCCACTTGAACAGATTTGTAAATACATACTTAGTTACTAAGAGTCTTTTTGTTTCCTTTTCTCAGTTGAAGATCACTTCTAAGCTAATATCTTTCAATTTAGAGGACTCAGATGAAAGTAACAAAATGACCCAAATCAGAAAAATATATAGGTGTCATGACTCTGTTCTGTAATAGATGTAGTGTCATTAGAATTGAAGAGTTAAGAATTCACAATCTGTGAATTTAAATTGAAATTTAAGGCACATGGATACTAATTCATTTACTACATAAATGCATTGCATGTTGATATCTATAAGATAACCTTGACTGAATGGAAAGTCTGTGTCAATGTTACATATGCAAAGTTATGTGCAGCTACTAATCATGAATTTACCTCCAAAAAATTAGAAATAAGGAAACATGATAACTACAATGATTATTATCAGGCACCTCGATATTCCATATCAACATGTTTTACACAACATCATTTCACTTACTATTGACAACAGAGATGCTTGCTGTTGCTGACAGTGGTGTTTGTCCTAAGAAGGTACCAACATCATCAAATGCTGTTATCCTACAGGCAACAGAGGACACTCCCAAATTAGTAACATTGAGAATGTTCAGTCGTCCTCCCACTGGTTGCATGTTCACAGCATCAATACGTCCAGCAAACATGCTATCCACTGCATCCCCATTAGGGACTGTTGAAGTACCATCAAAGGTCCATGCTATGCTAAGAGCAGCAACTGTCCCAGTGAATCCCGAATGTGTACATGATATGAATGGAGGTCCTTCTTTCAGCTGTTGATCACCAAAACAGAATCCACTGCCACTGGCATAGTTAGTACCACTTAGCAATGCTGTTTGACCTAACAATTGTGAAACAGAAAATAATATCAATATCATAACATAAATGTACATATCACTGTACATCACTAAATGGGAACTGAAGTGAAAATGAAACACCTTAAGAAATAGCAAATGTGAAGAGATTAAAATTGCAACTGAAAATAATATGAATATCATAATAATAAATTTCCATATCAACCAAAGTGAAAATGAAACACCTTCAGAACTAAGCAAATGTTGACGGATTAACGTTTGCAACAGTGCATTTCAATAAACTACAAATTCAAATGATTCAATTTGTAGTTTGATTTCTACTGTTGAGAATTGAGACATTGAGTTGAATTGATGAGACTGTTTAGAGGGTAACAAATCCTAATACAGTGCCATCATTATTCTGGTGTATATGTATTATTAGTAACAAATTAAATGTAAACGTAAATAAAGAAACATTAAATACTGTCCAGTTTCAGTTCTCATCACGAATAGATGTACAGTACACATAAAATGTTTAACTTTCTCAAGAATATTCATATACACCCACAGTATAATCCAATAAGAGATTGGACAGAGGTCATCACACTCTTCATAGTACGTATTTCATGTAAAATATTCATTTGAGGTGATCATCTCATGCTTCATTTTGTCTGTATTTACTATTCAATGGAACATGTACTAAAACAAAATATCTATACAATAACTATAATGAAAATTTCACATATGACATAGATAAGTGTGTATACCTTGTACTGAAGAATACAGCTGTAGAAACAGTAGAAAAAGGTGATAAACCATTGGTAGGCGGCATACTGAGCTCTTCATAATTCTGGTGTAATATTTTTTCATCTGTATACCACTATACAATACATGTAGAATGATATTCAGTATTTGAATACAGATTAAGTAGCAAAAATCTGATTGTACTCTATATACATACCGGTACCTTGGAGTTTACAGCCCGTTCCTTCAATATGGCTCGCCACGTGTATACAAATCAATAATTTTAAATTTCAATAGTAATTTACATACTAAAATACACATTCTATAATACATACATAATATTAATAGTTATACTACGATACCTACTCAAATAAATTACCTGATTAAAGAATATGAGATATCTTCTGGCAAAATACACCTTGTGATCACTTTCTATAGTATAGAAAAAACAAAACAATTTTACGTACACAGATGCGTGGGTAGGACTCTCACAGGAATCGGTTGGGCATTAACTTGACACAAAGAGTGGACTCTAACAAAGGAGCCAACTTGAGACAATGAGTGCACTCCAACAAAGGTCACAAGTACACCCCACTACCAAGGTGAGTCCAGCATATGAGGACAAACAACAAAAACAAAGGGGTTAACTTTGTACAGTAGAGAAAGATATATCTTGGATAGTTGATGGGATGGAATGAAGAATGAAGTACAATTTTGTGATTTTGTCATTCATTGAAGTCATGGTCACGAAAAAGTGGTTATGTTCAACCTTATACCATGTCACACTGTATTACATCATGTAAAGATACAAACTAAACTGAGTCTATCATACCAAATTACTGCCATGTAGGTATAGGGTAGATACGTATATTACACATTTAATATTTAGTACCACTATGATGAAGTCCTAGATGTACTCATCTCCTGTAGACTTTACAAGACTTTTGACACCACAGTGTACAAAAAGGCTATGGCCACTCATACAGATAAATATCTCGATTTCCAATCCAACTATCCCATTGACCAAAACTGTAGTACGAACCTTAAATCACCAAGCTCAGTACCTACCCTCCACATCCACTACTGAAGAAGGAAGAAACGTCCCAGGCCCTGAAGATGAACGGATGCCCCAGGTACTTAATCAAAGATCCACCCGAACCCACTCCCCAACCCAGACAAGACAACACCCCATCAGACACCATCTTTGTCACCATCCCCTATGTAAAGAACACCTTAAAAGCCATTAGACAAATTCTTGCACCCTTAGGGATCAAGGTAGACCTTCAAGCAAATCAATATCCTAAGAACACTTATAGTTCACCCAAGGATCCCGTCCCCAGAGAAATAGAGCAGGAATAGTGTACCAGATACCCTACAGTAGATGCCCACAATCATCTGCTCTAACTCAAGTTGAAAAATCCACTGTTAATGAACACGTCCGAAATTCGGCAATTTGACTGAACATACTACGTACATCACAGTAACGGGTCTAAGAGTCAAGACTCGCCTTGAATATCCTGGAACTCCTCAAAGAAAGACGATTTTAAAATTGTCTGAAATATTTCAAAACTTGAACACTTCAATTCGTTTGTGTCACCATACATAGCACAACCATATCTCTGCCAGGACACAGTCACGGGTATAAGACGCGTCAGCCATATTGTTACATTCACTGTCACTAGTACGTGTGCCCAATCGTTTCTCATTTGGATTCGCGAAACTTGAACTTGACGACTGAGGAAGATGATATATTGATACATTTGAGAAGAGGTAAAATGACTTGTGTGTTTTGTGAACACAGAACATGTGCAAGAACAAAACCAATGGTAGTATTAAAGAAAGTGAGTGTGTTCAGTAGAAGAAGTATCTCTATTAGGCAATCCAACCTGAGGAAAGAATAAGTGTTAACAGTAGTCACACTATATACGGTATTCAAAACACTTACAATGTTAACACTATACACACTGTTCACAACTTTCACAACGTTCACAGTGTTCACAGTATTCACGATGTTCACAACGTTCACAGTGTTCACAGTATTCACGATGTTCACAACGTTCACAACGTTCACAGTGTTCACGATGTTCAC
>OZ026546.1:2075399-2327899 GCA_964020155.1 Chondrilla cf. caribensis | reverse complement strand
AGATCATAGCAGAAGTAGAGGCTCCTGAAGATTATCCTGAGTTGAAGGGATACATTATCGAAGTGTCACAGAAGACGGGTAAAGAGATAATAAATGGGTGAGTTACAGCAGACTTCAGAGTGGAATTGAGTGCTATCAAAAATGAACTGTACACAATACAGACTACAACAAGACCTCAGACACATTTATACATGTACAGTTACTGTAACCACACTTATGTGTAGTTCTGTAATGCATGGATACGTACTTTACTCAGGAAAGATATACTTAGACACACTTTGATTTAGTAGTACTATCTACGTCTATATATTTCATGCAGAACATGCTTCTTTTCAAACAACGTAATGATCAGTGGAAACATGGACAACATGAATAAAGCACTGATATCTGCCCTGCCCAAAGGCCACTTGTTGATGACACTACAGAGCAAACAGATGGTGGAGCTGTTAATGAAACTCATGGATGAGTATGTCAATGACCAAGAGTGAGTTTATATGTACAGCTGTTACAGTTATATAATATAAGGTTAGGGATATAGTGTTATATATACACATGTATACAATGTACGTAGATACATACATTGTATTCCAGATTGTCATGCTAATGAAGTGCACGAGGTCATAGCAATGCAATGATCAACACTGATAATGCTATGACATGTAATAATCGCAGATCACAGGTTCATAAGAAGTCAGCTGTTTGCCTCGGATGCCAGCCAGGGACAGAAACCTTCATCTTTACTCATAAGAGTCAATTCACATCAAGTGGTGAAGAAATACCTCACGACAGGCAGGTGTATCTGCTGCATGATACTGTGTTTGGAACACTTGGTCTCCCATCACCCCCTGTGAAGGAAATACCACCAGGCATAGAGCCACTCAAGACAACAGTGTGCCTTCTCAAAACATGCCTGCAGGAAAACTTCATCAGTGGTCTGGCATTACTCGGTATGCAATCAAACACATTTCTATTTCATATACCTAACCATACATAGATAATGGTTTGACGACACAAATCTGAGACTATATTGTGTGCTTGTGACAACACATTAAACATGTATGCACGTGCAAAGTATACACGTGTGCATCATCATAGTATCATACTGTAACACATGCATATGCATAACACTCATGTACTAATTCATTTGATTGTAGCATTTGTACGTTGTTCCACACACTAGCTTCATCAGTTTCATCCCTATTTTATGAGGGATTGATTCAGAAATACAGCAGTGTATTCATCCCTGTGGCCTATGGAGGCATCAATAGGGGGAAGACCAAAGGGGCTGAAATTGCTGTCAGGGCTGCAGGACAGTTTAAACCAATCTATTCCTCAATGACAGATGCCCTGATGAAGCGCCTGCTGTGGGCGGGATTACCTTTCGTTTACGATGATCCAAGTAAATTAGACATTTTCAAGGAAACCATTATGAGAGCCTTTGGAGGTGGGTTACTTGGAACATCACAACAGGCCGTACCAGCCAGATGTGTACCACTCATATGCGTCAATGAGTTCATCATTGATGCAATGAGCAAATTGGAGGAAGCTAGGTGAGTATTACTTCTATATACGTTGAAGTAATTTTCTGGCATGCACCTTTCCCCAAGAATATAATATGCAGTGGGTCCTCAGGTATAACTGAACTTCAAATTAATGGCAATATTTTCTTGGTCAAGGGTATGTACACAGTAACAAGCTGGATAATACAGTATATGTCTGTACACCAAACACAACATTGCTACAACAGCAGAGCTGTATGTATTCAATATTGTCTCGTAGTCAATATGTATACTTTAACCTTCATACATTTTAAATTTCACTATCTGACTGCTACTCCCACGACACAGGCCATGCATGCTACAGTACGTCCAGTACATTGAGGCCAGAGGATTCATTCTGTGTATACGTGGATCATAACAATTAGTGTAATTATTTATTGAACATGTATGTAGATACATCAACTGCCTAACAATCATCCCTTTCCGAAATGAGCTGTCCTATCATCTTGAAAACGTTCAAAACGTCAGCAACCAAATGGAGCAACTATCATCAACAGTCAGAGAACTACTATCTATTGGACATAAGATGATCAATACACAACCAACAGATCAAGAGGAATTGAAAGCCTTTGTTATCGATGCCACCAACAATGCCATTGAAGAGAGGCTGGCTGTTGGATATGCTCGCTTGCTATGGATAACAATCGAGGTACTGAATAAATATTTACATGTACTAGTTACAAGCACATTTGACTGCAAGGCATTATTTTAATTAATGACATATGCTACATACGTACGTACGTACATACAGATATTATTGCTAGTAACAATCTCTTACTAGTGTCAGCTTTTAGAAAAGCTATTCATTGTGACGCTAGTGGTCTCATAGCACACTCACACACATACATTTTGTCACAAGATAAAAGATACACTATAAAGTCAGCATGTAAATTGAATTACAATTACGTAAGTCTGGTTAAATCAATTGTTTACACAACAGATTGCGAACAGAGTGAAAATGTCTGGTCTTGATGAGATCTCCATCAAAGCTTTTTTCAAGGATGTATGGAGTGAGGAAATAGTAAAGTATCAGGGCAAAGATGAAAAAAACAGGTTAACCCTACCCTTCAGCCATCTTACACTCCTAAGCGAGGTAGCATTAGTTGAAGAGGTGAGTTATAGTTCACTACAGTTTTCAGATGAACGTTGTCATTGTGTGGTGCTATGTACGTAGGTACATACCATAGTGAGTGGACGTGCGCTATGTACATATGTACCTATGTATGTATTATATATATACTAAGTGGAAGTGTGCTATGTATGTATGCACATACGTATGTATTATACTGAATGGAAGTGTGCTATATACGTATGTACATAAGTACGTATGTATAGTGAATGGAAGTGTGCTATATACGTATGTACATAAGTACGTATGTATAGTGAATGGTACACATGTATATACTGAATGGAAGTAGGTGAAGCCTGTACGCACATGCAAGCACTATTGAAATGATACATACAAACGAATAGATTTATCAGGCAATACAAATATTGTTGCCTGCACAGGTTCTCCAAGTTATTAACCCGGCAGTCACCTATCGGGTTGGTGACATGAAGATAGCTGGCCTGGCAATAGCCATGCAAGGCTTTCTGAACCTCCTCGACATGTACGGGATCCAACACGACAATGAGGAACGTCTTCGCAGGATAGTGAGGTCAAAGCCTACCTGTCTCTCCCGAGCGAAGCAATTTTTTCTGAGGCCTGGGGCCAAGAAAACATTGATTGAAAGGAAAGATAGCTCCAGTGTCAGCAGTTTGGGATGCATATGCATCCCAAACGAAGATGTACCGGAGGAATTTTATGACAACCTACCTGAAGGTGAAGCCATCCTAATTTCTAACTTAATATCCACTATATCCCCTAAGTGTACGCAAAAGTGTGTGTACCTGTCTATGTGCATAAATGCACGCGAGTACGTATTTCCTACCTATTGACAATTTGTTTAATAATTCAATATAGTGACAAAACATTTTATGAAAGGAAAGGGTAAGAAAAAAACAACTGACCTGATCAAAGGTATTAATCAAAATTAAGCACACATCAGTGCAATTATAGTTTGCAAGTAACATATACATGCATTAATAATTATAACATTAAATTTCACTTTATTGCAGAATCATCATTGGTCTCACATACTGGCACCATGGAGCATTCTCTATTTGCGCAAGGTTCGATATCAAGTTACATGTGATTACATAAGTATGCATCAATATCACAATAGTTGTTTCTTAATAAAACACAGAATCACTTGATGATGCCCCAAAAACTGCTATGACATCCACTCCGATAAGCAAAGGTAAGCTGAATGAAGAGCATTCCAGACTACTGTGTACATCATTCTCAGGATTTCTGTGATTATACGTACTTTGATTATACCACAAAGGCCATACATAATAACTTGCAAACAAATCTCAGAGTGGCATATTTCCATGTTTTACAGAAATTTGTGTGCTGTGGAACTCCTAGCAATTGACATTACTAACACGAGTACCATGATGCAGGCTGTTATTCATACATGCATACTATAAATATACCTCTGTAGAATCACAAGTTTGTCTACCAGGACCCTCACACTCTACTAAAACCACCCTATCAGGATTAGATACAGAGGGCGATGAAGGTGGCGAAGGTGAATGTCTATAAATTAAGTACATAGCATGTATATAATTGTATGTGTATACTTTTATTATTATCATTAATTCAGATTCAATGTATCATACCATTACATAGATATTTTGTATGTATGTATCACATAATATTTATATAGGTTTGAGTGATCCAGTTACGGAAATACAACACTCAGAAACAGAAGGTGGGGTACAATGTGTGTACTTATAATCATGACCTGTCGTACACAGTACGTACTATTGTAACACATAGGTGTGATTGACCCTCCATCTGCTACCAGTAAACACAACACCCCCAGTGGATCGAAGGGTAAGACAGACATACTAAGCCCTACTTTGTATCAGCACCATATTATACAGATGCCAAGAAAGATGTACTGCATACTTGTCATGAATGTTCAGATAATACTACACAGTAATACACTTTTCCATATACTACTCAAGAATCGGAGCCCCAATCTTCAACAAGTACCCATCCAAAGTTACCAAGTGCAGAATATATAACATTATATTACACCATTTACATATTACATACATACCTACACACATACTTATTATGTCTTATCTTGTTATGTAGTTATGGACCTTGTCCTCAATGGAGAGGTAGTGGCCAGGGGGAACATAACAGCACAAACAACAGTACATGGAGAAAGAGTTGAGAGCCATGAATCAGCAGTAATGCTGGTAGAGACTTGTATTCGAGCACCTCCTGGCTACAGCCAAGCTGCCTTCTGTGCGGGTTCGTTTATCAAAATGGCCAACAGAAGACATAAAATTGCCAAGTACGAATGCATGTAACATGTACATTTTAGATGTCAATGCTTAATGGACAATAAAATGCACATGTACACATTAAACTCTATATCAGATGAAGACTTGGAAAAGAGAAGATTCCTAGACATGTTATCATCTGCTCTCACACCAAAAAAGAGGGAACAACTTGAGGTTAATATTGCTTGTACAAATATTGTCTAATTAGCAAAATCAATAAGACTGCATACGTACCATACATATGTCACAACTCCCTGTTTAGAGGGGAAGCCCATTAAAAAGAACAAGGCTCACAGATGTCAGCATGAGCAATGTGAGACGTACCCTTGCATTTGGCAGTGCTGATAGTGAGTATCTTTGTTTGAATTAATAAGAACAAATTGCAGTACAAATTTGTTAATATATTGAATTTATTCAATTATTAGGGAGGATTACAAAGAAAAAACAATTAATGTCACCACTTCGAGTTAAAAGAACATCACACAGTATGTTATTTGACTTCGAGTCCATACAAGATGATACAAATATTGTTGAAACATTGTAACTTCATGCCCAACAGGTCCCAAACACTTCATTGCAATGAAGAAGAAAGAGACTATCAAAAAGGATATATGCAGTGCTTGTGGAATTAAGTGGAAAAAGGTGACAGATGAAGAAGAAAAGTGGCTAGAATGCAGCAAATGTGGGAGGTGGTACCACCTGAAATGTACTGGACGAAAGAGATTACCATCAAAAAAACAAAATTGGTACTGTAACAGTTGTTGAACTACGAATATACCTTATTCATTCATAGATTGTTCATTACAAACTACTACATGGTCTATTTTTAATTGGTATTGTGTTCAGTAATTATAAACATCAATTGATCCTACACTCAATTGGTATAGAATGCGGTTGGCTAGGGTAGGGTTAGGATGAACTATCATACCATTATCGTTGGCCAATATGACAATATTTGTAGTATTTCACAAAATATCGATGTAATAATAATATCATGTATCATCAGTATCAAGACGTCATAGGTACATGATAGCTATAATATTATCAACATATCTGAGGCTGTGTTGTAGTTGTAGCCTGTCTAGGTGTGCTACAACAGCGATAGTTAAATAACTAGATAAATTATCAAGAAGTTAAATTGCTGTTACGCACCTAGACATTAAAGGCCATGTAAAAAACACTGTTGAAGTCTATAGAGATGTTGAATTGTGTTAGCAAAAAATGATTAGCTATTATAGAAGTTTTAAGCAAGGGAATATCGCGATATTTAGGTCTATTGAGATATCGATGGGGACTAGTTAGCTGAATAACCTTCAAGTGGATATCGACCAGCACTATATACTATTTCAACAATTTCAGTGATCTAGAGTAAGAATAGACGCATGACTGATAGCTATACCTAACATTTTCTTTAAAGCAAGAGCAATCGCCATAAAATGACTCTTGAAAATTTAGCCGGGCTAAGAGGATTAATGTAGGAATAGATAACAGAGTTACTCACCTAAGTCAGTCTTCCACCAAAATGAAGGTCACGTTGTTTCTCTAGTACTATAGTTCTATAAATAACGTGGCCTTCATTTTGGTGCGCGTGAAATAGAACTTTAGATTTATATTGTTAACAACGCGTGTCTTTCTACATTAAATAGGCACTGTTCACATGAACGTTCACAAAATGATACGGTACAATATAGGCTTCGCAAATGATCGAACATATGAGGAAGATGGCTGCCAACACGTGGCTAGTGATGAGAAGGTGATTTAAAACTAGGAGAAACAACGCTACTATTGTTCATGACAATGAATAGAACTATGACAATGGGAGTTGGTAAGGAGAATACTTTACAAAGATTGTCTTTGAGGACGGTGATGGGGAATGGAAACCCCTACGCGAATTCAGCAAATCGCTGTCCACTGAACAGAATGTTAATGCTCTGTAATGTAGAAACAAACATTCTATGCCACTTATGCAGTCTTTCTTTTCCTTTATTTCGGTTTTGTCAAACCATGGCCTAGACATGCGTGAATTAGAACCATACCTGGCCAGGCAGTAAACACCTGGTGACTGTTTGTTCTGTCACGTACTCCCTAACTCCTAGGCCTTATTTTGTGTCACATTTGTTGTTTGATTTGATGATAATAATGTATTCTCTCCTCCTGCATCAAACTCCCATTTTTAACTCTCATAGAGCAAACCTGAAAGATGGAACCAAACCCAAAATTTAGAGGATGATCTGGAGCATAGTATTGATTTTCTCTTTCTCCTCAGAATCCCATGGTAAGCGTATCATACTGTGTTCACACTATTTAAACGAGAGCTCATTTATGACTGTGTAACCCATTGTTGTGTAACTGTCGTTCTCATGTTAGCTGTTGTCACCAACTTTACTTTGACCAAAGCCAGATTGTTACTTCAAACAGTCAAAACAGTCATGTTTGATTGTGCAGTAAATAACGGCTCTCATCCAATATATGTCAACTGGCATGTACATTCTCAACTCATTGGTATCAATCGCTTTTTTGACGGTAGTGAAGGAGCTTTTCTGAGTGATGGTGGTGATCCTCTCACCTTGACCTCAGTTACCAGAGAGATGTTAGTATGGTGCTGTGTACAGTGAGAATCAACTTTGCTGAAAGAATCGATCAACGTGATCCACCAGCTACACTAACAGTCTATTGTAATTTTTATATTCTCTTAATATACAATATGTAATTGCAATGTACCCATATACCCAAACTTAGTTCATTTTTTCAAATCTCTATATTGTTTCATTTTGACTTCTGGTATGTAACGCTCGTCCGATAGTATTATAATAAAATTTAATATATATATATGTATATATATAATATGTGTTCCTAATTTATATTGCACGGAATGAAGATGGCCGATTTCGAACGCCGACAAATAGAAACTGGGCTAGAATTCGTGCGCTGAGGCTCCGCCGAACGTAATAGCTTCTTCTGAACCTAAGAAAGACGCCCAAGTGATTCGAGTGCTGGCCGACAGCCCCTCGGGTTTATGAACTCGAATTACTTGTTATTCCTATGTTAGCTTAACCATTTCTTTACTATATATGTGCTGATACAGCCTTGACCTCTCACGTGTAACAGACCTGAAATCAGGCTGTTCTGTACCAACTTGAAGTTGACTCTGACAGTATGTAAGTGCCTTTTAGTTATAAATGACTGTACCAAGTTCACTCCATCACTTGCGCAATCGAACAAATTAACGAGTTGTTCATGTACACAAGAGCCAATAGATGTCAAGGCGAGAAATGAGCACCTAGTGAACAATTATCTTGTCAAAGTTCTGATGTAGAATGATATTTGGTATTTGGATATATAAGGATTAAGTAGCTGATTCAGATTGTACTCGTATTATACTATATACGTACGTACCTTAAAGTTTACAGCCTGTTACATCGATATAGGTTGCCAAGTGTATACAAATCAATAGTATTTAAATTTCCAAAATAATTTACACAATAAAATAGTCATACTACAATCCATATATATTATAATAGTTTTACTATGATACAGTATTTACTCAATAAATCACCAGATTAAAGAACATGAAATATTTTCTGGCAAAAACCCAGCTCGTGATCACTTTCTACACAAAAGAGAAATAACATGTTATAATTAAACAAGTCAACTTGCATGGGTAACTAGAAGACAATCATATATTATAGTTTATAGGTAGGTAGGACTCTAACAAAGGAGTTGGTTTGGTATTAACTTGACACAAAGACTGGACAAACCAGAAGTGAACTCTAATAAATGAGTCAACTTGGGACAATAAATGCACTCCAATGAAGGTCCCAAGTAGACCCAACTACCGAGGTCACTCCAACGCGAGAACAAACAACACGAAGCAAAAAAAGTCAACTTTCTAAAGGAGTGGAAAATATTATGTTATATAACGGATTTTATGGAACTGTAAAATGAAGTATGTATAAGGCTAGGTGTACATGGAACCAGGAAGAATACATTTCTGATTCTGTCAAGTGCACTTCTCCAGAAAATGTTACATTGGTTTCAATTTTTAGACTCATGGTCATGAAAAAGTGGTTAGGTTCAACCCTATATACCATGTCATACTGTATTACATCATGTAAAGATACAAACATAACTGAGTCTGTCATACCAAAGTACTGCGCATGCTATGTAGGGTATAAGTATGTAGTACTACTAAGATGAAGTCCTAGATGTACTCATCTCCTGTAGACTTGACGAGACTTTACCCACCACAGCGAACAGAAAGCCCACTTAATTATACATACAAATACGGTCCACAATTTCCAAACCAAATATCCCATTGCCCCACAAGCCAGCCATAGCATAAACCTTGGCTACCCCAAAGCTCAGAACCTACCCTCCACATCCATTACCTTTAATGGAAAGGAAAGGAAAGTCCCAGGCCCTGAAGATCAATTGATACCCCAGGTACTTAATCAAAGACCCATGGCTACCCAAACCCACTCCCCAACCCAGACAAGACAACACCTCATCAAACACCACCTTTATCACCATCCCCTATGTAAAGAATACCCCAGAAGCCATTAAACGAATTCTTTCACCCTTAGGGATCAAGGCGACCTTCATGCAAGTCAACATCCTAACAACACTTATAGTTCACCCCAAGAATCCCGTCCCCAAAGAAAGTAGAACAGGAATACTATACCAGATACCCTACAGTAGATCGATGCCACAAACATCTTCTCTGACTCAAGTTGATAAGTCCACTGTTAATGAATTAAGTTTGAAATTAGCCAAATTGACTACATACCACATCACACATATAGGGATACTGGGCTGCTTTTAACCCAGTAACAGTTTACTCTTTAGTCTATGAGGCTTATCCGAATTAGTCATCAAAGACTCACCTTGAATATCCTGGAACTCCTCAAAGAAATAACACATTAAAGGATTTTTAAGAATTGTCTGAAAATATTCTAAAACTTGAGCACTTCAATTCATTTGTGTCATCATAGATAAGCTATTAACGCTAGTGTACCACCGCCAGCACAGTCACTGGTATAAGACGCGTCAGCCATATTATTCTTACATTCATTAAAATTCGCCCACTATTATACCTATGTGCTATAGAGACACTGCACCTAAGCATACAGTGGAACCTAGCTCTATTAAAGGACTCTCCCAATAAAGGACACCATAGAAATTACCTCTCTACCAGGACACTCTTTAAGGCACCAAAAATAGCTTTTCCTATAGTGTTAATACTTTTTTTTTACCTGTGAAGAGTGGACAACCTCTCTACAGTGGACAAATTACCAGGTCCCAATGTGTCCTTTATAGAGAGGTTCCACTGTATTGGTACCTACAAAATAAACAATGAAAAATAGTTATTTTCAACTTCCATTTAAGGCATGATATTAGGTATAGGAAACCAAACAGAATCCAAATAATAATAGGATAAAGTGTATATTAGTAAGAATCAACCATTTTAGCCTATTGAAAGTTCTACTTTATTTTCAATTTTCATTCAAAATCATAATGGTTGTAAAGGGTTAAGGCCCATTTTACTGATTAATAAGCAGAAGTCTCCATTTTGACACTATGAGTTCTTTTCAGAATATTTATACATGTCTTATACTAATACTATCATGTGCACAGCAGCCTTACTGAGATGGATACACTAATGGGTAAACTTGTTGGAAGTCTTAGGCTGCATCTACAGCCAGTGTGTCAAGGCCTCACTATTATGTCTTCGCTCTTTCCATGCAACACTACAATGTAATATCCACATGTGGTGATAGTGCTTCTTTGCACACATTGCATCCATCTATGCATACCTTCTATCAGTAGAGTAAATCCTTGTGTACTTCAAACCACAATGAATATAAAATTACATTGTACAATAGAGTTCAGTATAATAAGTTTTGTTAGAAATTAGGCAATAATAGAGAGTATGGAGACCAATTATTGTTCGGAAATCTGTGCCATATAATATGGGGAGTTATTAATAATTAACCTTCAGTCAATGTACATGTGGTGGCTTGTAGAGACCAATCCCCAACTATAGAAATACTGGTTCTTAAAGACATTTCGTAGATATGGAAGTGATTTGGAAAGGGGCTGCTGGCTACGTAATTATAATTTCAAGGTTGCTTTCACAGATCTATTCCACAGGGCATGTTTTATTTTATTATCACTTTTTGAAACTGATTCCTTTATGATGTTCAATAATTCCAACGCTATAGAAGCTGCAACATGCATACATCAAACTACATGCGGAATGTTGTGCAGTGTTATATATTCATTCGGAGACCATTCATATATATGCATTACCATGCAACTATATAGCTGACTTGCCCACAAATGGGGGGTATAATATGTGAAGTTGTTGAAACAAAGTAATGATTATGATGTTCACCATGAGTTTTCTGCTCTTATCAAGCCTGCAATAAAACCACCTTATGAGCTACATCACAAGAATCATCACAGCCAATCACAGACTACTAATATTATTTTCTTTTCAAACTTAAAATACTTCATGTAGATTACATATCTGACATTTCTTTTACATGATTAGCTAATTAGTTATAATTAACTACAGAATCATATGCATATTGTTCCATGAACAAATGACGCTGAAATTCAAGGTACATTAATTAAACTAAGACACAGTCTGATAGGCAGGAGATGGCTCCATTGTGACACTGTCGGTTCTCTCAGGATAATAATAGTCACCTTTAGTACCACACACTGAAGACACAGTCTGATAAGCAGGAGAAGACTGCATTTTAATGTTTTTATTTTCTTCAGGATCTTCATAGATAACATCTCCTTCTCCACCATTCTCGTTTTCTTTCTTTTTGATACAAGGACAAGCTATAATCACAGAAAAACAACACACTAATTTCTTGTACATATACAACATTGCGAAATTATAACAATTACAAGCCAATTGTAAAAATCACTATTAATACGTATTACATACGTACATACACTTCTGATGTTTGAATTCATGTTCGAATGAATTCTAACATTTCAACTCATTCTAGATGTAACAAGTGAGGTCATGTGATTAACACATTACTGGTTAACAGATGTTTCCTAGTGGATTAACCGTGAACAGATATTACTATTACATTAATACTATTATAACATTACTTCCAAACGATATCCTGTTATCACTAACAGTTAACTGATTACAGTGACAAAATTTTACCTTTCAGTGGTCCATACACTAGTAACATTTGTATTGCTATAGTATTATAGAAGCTATAATCACAGAAAAACAACACACTAATTTCTTGTACATATACAACATTGTGGAACTATAACAATTACAAGCCAATTGTAAAAATCACTCTTAATATGTATTACATACATACACTTATGATGTTTGAATTCATGTTCGAATGAATGCTAACATTTCAACTCATTCTAGATGTAACAAGTGAGTTCATGTGATTAACACATTATACCGGTTAACAGATTTTTCCTAGTAGATTAACTGTGAATAGATATTGCGTTACTTCCAACCGATATCCCGTTATCACTAACAGTTAACTGATTACAGTGACAAAAATTTACCTTTCCAGTGGTCTGTACACTAGTAACGTTTTATAACTTTGAAAGTGAAGAGCAACATGAGTCATTAGCATCAATAGCTGATTTTTATACATAAAGAAACTATAATTGCATACCATCAAATGTATGACATTGTATTACAAAGAACAAAGGTATTGGGTACATTTCAGTCCAGTATTACTTCAGTTGACCATTTTATTGAGTTGCATGAATAAGACAAGAATATATAATATTACATCAAATATTGAATCTGATGTAAGGCTGATGCTCTCTTTGCACATATTGTGGAAATATGGTGATGAATGTGGTGATAGTTGGTTCACATATGCATACTATTGTTTCGTATAAATGTATCATATTATAGAATTCAAAAATAGTTAAAGTATGTTATTATAAGAGAGCATATACTCATTATTATACCCTCGTGTGTAATATAGTGTGTACAGGGCAGTGATCAAACTTCAACCTTTACATTTCATTGTTTACATGTAGAAGTTCACGAGGCAAAACGCTTCTTGCATATACTGTAAACACCTGTGAACAAAGTACACAGAATGACCACAATTAGGAACAACTATTTTCGTGGATACCGGTAGACATATCTTGTTGCGTGCCGTAAGCAATAACCAAGCACCTTTACATACCTTTCACACCATGCTTTTTCTTCATACAACAAATGACAACCACAATAACAATGATGACAACAAGGACCACCAGTATGATGACTGCAACAATTGGCACCACAATGGCAACTACAGGGAGAATATGCAAAAAAGCAAATAATACATTAAAGTACAACTAAACTGTTAAGAGGAATTATGAAGAATAAATTAATGATCTATCTGTACTGTTTCTAAAGTGTTTTGTTGCTGTAAAACTACATATGCAATGTTACTGTATATCCTGCCTAGTTGTGCAGCAATACAACTGGGCAGGATACAACTAAATTTATGTCCTGGTATCTACAATTTTTACAGAGTGGCATCATAGTCCAATATAAAATATCATGTGGTAAATGTATTTACCTATTTCCTGCCTGGTTCTCACTCAATTAAATCTAACAATGGAACTTGCTTGTTTGGTGACCTGTGCTGTTATATCCGACCTGTACTGTACCACCTGTGCTAGCACACTTTTCTCTTCAAACAACTTGTCAACCACTCATGCACCAGGATACATGTAAGCATACATGAATAATTTATCCAAACAAAACAGCTACAGAGGACGCTGCCATTTCACAATTGGCCAATATCCTGATATAGGATAGTTATATTCAAATGCATGGTTTGCTCATTCCAGTTCATTAGTTTATTACACATTCATTCCAATACATGCTGTCAGACATGGTAAGTACATGCAGTAATTTAGTACAACACAAACATACCAATAGGGAGGTCGGGAGGTGGAGTTCCAATTGGAGATGGAGGTGGAGGTGAAGATGGAGTTCCAGGTGGAGGTGAAGCTGCAGTAATGACTGAGAAGGTAAAGACATTTTCATAACATAAATATTGAATAATTAAAAGGTGACTAAGTCCATAAAAAGTTTACAAATATACGTACGTACACCAAAGGATAAGTTTAATACTGAAACAGATGTGAATTTTCCCTTTTCAGAAAGTATGCATTAGAATATATACTCTGCTATACCTTTAAGAACGATAATATTAGTTGATAAATCTGAAAGAAGCCATTCAATTTAATTTATCACATGGAGCTATAGGCTGCTTGGCAGTCCCCAACAGATTTCAAAGAACCTCATATTAGAGTTGGTATTTGGTGATGACGTTCCATTTATTTTAGTTTTTCACTCCCATTTGAAACCCTTTGTGTTACAAAATTAGTCATCCTTCATGCAATTCAATACAATTTATCATGTAAATTAAAAGTAGTAACACATTTTATTATACAACGAACACATAATATTATAGGCAGTTTGTATGCAGCGAATTTTGTCTGAGCAAATTTGTCAGTCGTTTGTATTCCTAACCTAGATTATTACATATTCATGTGGTGCGATACCTTACTCTCATTGTAAACACCTGGCTCTTTCAAACACTTTGATGAAAAATAAAGTGCAAGGAGGGTTGAGCAACCACATATTATCATTATTACTGTAGGCATGAACACATTTACTGTATGGAATGAAATGATGCGGTTATAATTATTAGGCTTGATTAAACAATTGAAGAGATACATTTTATGACTAGTATGGGGAAATGACACTGAAAATATGGCAGCCCTGTGCTATACGCCCATGACGTTTTGCAAACTGTTGCAAATTAGTGATATTCATATTCCAAGTAGTATGTACAGATACTTCGGATGAAAATAGAACGAAATGATTATAAACATAGCATGGCTGCTTTTTTGATGTTCCCAAAATAATAATAATTGATATATTTGTTTGTATGTGATACCTGAACAATTCTTCCGAACAAATTGCTCAGTGTCTACATTCCTAAGGTGGATTATTACATATTCATGGGGTTTACAAATATGTTCTCATGTATACAACTGACCCTATTATACACTTGGATGGTGATGGAGTGGAAGGAGGGGATCATGTGCAAAGCTGAATATTAATTATTAATACAGCTATGTGAAGAAATGATGAGATTTCTTTTTATAATTAGACTTGTTTAAACAATTTGAGAAATACATTTTATCAGTAAAAGTGGGAATGACACTTAAAAATCCCAGCCCTGTATTGTACACATAGCATTATGGTGATTTCTTGCCAACAGTGGAGTTTATCCTACAAACAGTATGTGAAGGTTTTTTGGGCCAATGCTATAAACAAAAAGACTGTTAAAAACCTCATAGAGATTTTTCACAATGTAAAGTACATAGTGAAGTAACAAGATAGAGATGGTTTGGACAGGCAGACAGATGGATGAGTAGACAACCAGAATATTACAATTTAACAACAACAACAAAAATTACATGTGCAATGTAATACGAAAGTAACTAAAGTACCTCTGGTAGAGCTGTAGAGGATATAGTGTACAGTCACTTTGGCCTGATTGGTTACAAGGGCAATGTTAAAAAATGGTACGTTTGCATAATCTCTCGTACAGGAGATATTATGGCTGAAAAATGAGTTGTTAGGTAAGTAATCGACAAATTTTAATAACAATTACAAGCAAAGGAAAGTGTACAAACAACAGGATATAAACACACTTTGCACTTTGCTCTGCCCACACAGCATACCACACTGCTATATTACCATGACCTGTTTCACATTTCCCATTTGGATAAGTAAGTGTTCGGAAAATTGAGACTTTGTATACAGGAAGGACTGCATATCAGTGAAATCAAAATAAGGTACACAAGTAATTCGAGGAGGCTGCTACCCCTCACACTTGAATTACTTGGGCATCTTTTTCAGGTTTGAGAGGACCTTCACCGGGGATGCTACATCTCAAGTCTTTATGCTCTAATTCCAGCCTGGTTTGTAATTTTCTGCATTTCAATATTGGCCATTTTTTCATGTAATACTGTAGGGAGGGAAAATTTCACAGAAGAAAATTTCACGAATTTGCATCGAAAATGCATTTTCGCGGTTTTAATTTCGCGACTTGTTGCCTGTGACTGTGTGTTTTCCATATTTTCTCTGTTCATTGACATCATAGTCAGTAGTAGCTGATCACCTTGACAGTGGTAGTTTGGCAATCAGTAGGATCCTACGGCTGGAGAAACGTTTTGATTCAAAGTTCCGTGAGGGAATATCACATCACAAGGAGATCTGGGATGCTACAATTGGTGAAGACCTTCAGTGTTTGAGCGAGAGTGACAATGCAAACAATCATTATGCAGTCGCTGTGAAATGAAATGATGACATTGTGGGACAGGTTCCTTGCAAAATTTCCAGGGTCTGTGCACTATATATTATTAGAATGTAATGGCTCTATCATTTGTACAATTACCGGTTCTAGAAGACACTACAATAATATGAAATCTGAAGTATAGAGTGTATATGCTAGCGCTATGTACATAATACAACCGGAATAAACGATATTGCGAAAATGCTCTCAGGGTATATTTTGCATAAAACAAATTTTCGTGTTTAAAATTTCCTGAATTAGAGCCATTTGCGAAAACAGCGAACATTTCTCCTCATAAAATTTTTCTGCCCTACAGTATAAAATATAATATAGTTGAAACTCTTTAGTAACAATAATTGTTTATATTGTACATGCATATTATTATGAATTTCTATTTGCTACAAAAACGAGACTGATTACATTGCTCTGGCTTTCCTTGTTAGTTTGATCAGTTATAAAGAACTACTCCTTAGTATGAGTTAAATGAAAAGAAATGCTTGCACTGACTCTGCTGGGCCATACATAATTACAAATCACACAATGTAGTATAGGGCACAGATAAATTACATATCAACTGCAGTAGTGGTACAATATCATAATTATTAGACTATAGAGGAAACATGAAAGTTAATCACTATACTGTACTTCCAGTATTCAATCTCCACACAACACTTCAAAATTCAATCGATAACAGTACAGTGGCAAGTAATATTGTGGTCATACATATTTCTGACAGAAAAATTAACTATTACTGTCACACTTGTAGAAAATGACTATTAATTCCACTTTCTAAGGGTGAAACTACTTCATTCACAATATTATATTATAAGAGACATAGTGAGATAGTTGATTACCAAAACATAGTACATACACAAAGACGAAGATTAGATTGGTCAACAAGGGGGGGACCACAGCTCCACACAAAGTCTAAGATAGAGTGCTTTTGAGATCCTGCCATTTCATCTATGTAGGTATTCAAGTATGCATATGTATGCCAATTCTTAGTCATCATACGTGTTATCCTAATTTTATCTCGTACATACACATGTGAGAATGGTTTTAATAGCTTTTCAGTACAGCTACTCACCTTCCTTTCACAAATGAAATTGTTAGATGACAATTGCAAGTTGTATCCATTAGGACATAAACAGAAGTAACCTCCAATAGTGTCGATACAATTATGTGAGCAGTTATTAGTGCCAGCATTGTTGCATTTATCAACATGAATAGTGAACATTGTGAAAAAATACTATTTATATGCACATATGTATGTACATTTATATGACATTGTAAGGAAAAGTAACAAGTCTTAGTACTAGTGTCATGACATTCTCTTATGAATACACCATTGAATGTAACAATGATATATCATTGGATGATTACCTCTGAAATTTGGGAAATTTTTGATTGAGAGGATAGTGTCGACTAAAAAGGGTTGAAATTAGCATTTAACTTACTATAACGTACACAGCAATTGTTTTACTGCCTTAAGATTACACATACAAAGGCCTTTAATATATGCCCATATTTTAAATCTGTAAAAAGGATGTCAATTAAATGGCAATAAAAAGTGAAGAAACAAGAAATGGATGAATAGGCAGTCCAAATGAGCAAACCATCCATCAGAATATAACATTATCTACTTTCTAACAGTAAGATGACCATTTTTAGTATGGCTGTGTGTACTTCTAACAGAAGTTACCACTTTTAGTGACATACGTCTCAAATCAAGAATAACAATTTATTCAACTTTCTTCAGGTAATAGTAGTTCATTCACCAAATCATATTGTATATACATGAAGTATTACAGGTTGCCAGATTACGGGATATTGTACATATATACAAGGTTCAGGGTGCTTATCAACCTCATGATGATATTCTAGAAAATCAACCATCCCACCATACTTCGTATACTACATACCACCCACCATAGGATTTTTGTCCTATCTGAAGGGATTCCAGTGTGTGTGTGTACCACAGGTGGAATTCAGTGATACATTTAATAATGTTAATAATATATAAACAATCAATTTACACTAGTTTTTGACTGATTTAATGCCATAGCACTTCATTTGATGTTTGCTGCATATAATATGATTGAGTTTCATGACAATTGAGAGTTTTCATGGCAATTAATGGCTTCGTATACTGTACTCTGTACAACTTCAAACGCCGACAATCAAAAATTGGGGTAGAATTCGTGCGCTGAAGCTCCGCCAAACGTATTAACTTCAGCAGAGGTCCTTCTGAACCTAAGAAAGATGCCCAAGTAATTTAAGTGTGGGGGCAGCAGCCCCACAAGTTTTTGAACTCGAATTACTTGTTCTTCCAAAGGCAAATTAAATTAGTACACAGATGCGTTCAGATGCATAATGGAATGTGAACTTTATTTTGGCTTCTACCATATAATTTTGCATTGTTAATGATGCAATATGAAGTAAGTGTACCTTGGTGTAAACAGGTTTAATCTATATTAAAACATATTTCTTCAATCAACCATAGATTGCAGTCCTTCTTCTATTCTAATGCAATGTCACATATATTTGTTTATCATGAGGAACCACACCTATCTTAGGGTAATTTAACGTATATGTGGTATATCCTTGAAAGATATCACATCACACTTGCTGCCAACCAAAGAACATGACAGCTAGTCAACATGTTATTTGGAGGGTATGTTATGATGTTGCTGGTGTTGGGTACAATTTGTCCAACCACTGACATGTTCTAGTGAACGGATTGCAGACAGCACTATGAAACCAATTCTGGGGTTAAAATGGGTTTACATTCCTTCAGAGGTTCTTTAAAAATCTGCTTTGTAGCATTTTGAAAGCAATTCAAAACCAAAATTCCACGAAAACATCAAACACACATCTCCTTATTGGCAAGGAAGGATATCTACAACACCATCTGAAGATACCAAAGACACTTAAACGAGAAGCTACTAGAACTAATCTACATCAGCTAGGAATGCGTTACTTAAGTTAGCACAATGTATGGAATAGCACAAATACTCACCCGCAAATATAGTAGTTTAGGACATGTATACAGTACATGATAATCTACAACATAATAATAATGTACAACATACCTTCCAATGTTGTGAAATTGAATGTTGCCGGTGAACTCTGGCTCACCACATTTATCAATGCTCGAACATCTACTTGATAACTTGTATTACTGCTGAGATCAGATATAGTGGTAGCTCCGGTGGAAGTCACATTCCTTGTTGTGATCAGGACATTATCACTGAACACTTCAATCATGTATGTTATTGGATTGTCACTCAGCCCTTCACATAGTCCATTTGGTCTCATCAGCACAATGACAATACTGTTGTCAGACACAGTACCCTGGGTCACACCTGGTGTTGGAACATCTGCAGAAATGATGGACAGAACAAGATAGAGATGGCTGGAGTAAGAAATGATTGAACTAGCCAACAGAAATATCCATAAATTGGGATCCACTACAATGCTTTAAAGGATACATAATTTCAATAAGATGATTGCAAAATAACATTATCATTATAATATTGTCAAATTACGTATGTATATGAAAGAACTTGGTAGCTCTATATAGGGATTATGATGGAGAATTGTACAATATTCATATGAAATACAAATTCCGCAAAAGTGTTAGGAAGGCAGGCAGAAAGTTGGAACAGACATACCGTTATAACAAAAGTATCAAAGCAGGAATGGCACATGCAATAGACACAATATACTGCCTGCTGCATTTAGTTCTGGAATAGTTACATTTCAATATGCTTATCTTGATCATTCCCACAATCTGCCTATTCCAGGTATCCCTATCTTGCAGTGTTGTGGTAATGGTAATTGGTAATTGTAATTGGCTGTAATCAATTACACATTTCTAGGTAATAGTAATTCAATTGTAATTGAGATTTTTTCACTGAAGTAATCGTAATGGTAATTGATTACATTCAACTTTTTGTGTAATTGATGCACAATTACACAATTACATGCAATTACATTCCTCCTTGCTCCCTGGATATGAAAAGATTTCTACTCGATGAGGGATATAGTATTATATATTGTATTAAGGTATATACGCAGTTCTATGTAAGGCAGGTCGAGTTGTTAGCCATTGTTGGGGATCAACTCTGGCGATTGAGAAGGTGGAAGAATTATTGGGTAAAACAGTAATTGCTAAGAATGAAGCATGCTGGAATTCCCAGCTGAAGGTGGTGCGGCAACTTGTGGAAATTGATGTAGATAAGGTTGTGGACAAGAGGGAGTTCCAGTTGAATTGAGAGAACCCCCTTGAGTTTTGGCAATTAAAAGCCACTGAATACCCTTTGCTTACTAAGCTAGTAAGTAAGGTGTTCACTGTGCCTGCAACATCTGCACCAGTTGAACGTGTTTTTAGTCAGGCCGGCAAAATTTTAAATCCACTAAGATGTCGCATGCTACCTAAGAACTTCGAAACATTACTATTTATGAAAATTAACTGTCATTTTATGTAACTACTATGTAATTGTAATTGTAATGGTAATTGCTTAAAGTAGATGTAATGGTAATTGATTACTTGAAGCTACAGAGTAATGGTAATGGTAATGGGTTCTTGAAATAGCCAAGTAATTGTAATCGTAATTGATTACTTGTGAGCTGTAATTGCCACAACACTGCTATCTTGTTATGTCCCTATTTGGGGTTGTGATCTGTACATAATGTTCTCTTTATCCATAAACTAATCTAGGGATATGTTACAGGATGGTGATGTGTTTTATGAGATTAATTGACATAGCACTGTATATGAAATTGAAAGACATCATAACGTTACAATGTAAAAACTCTGAATTGCCAATTGCAATACACTAGGAATGACCAGCTCAATGGCCTTTCACATTCAGGTATAAAATAGCTTGTGCATGGTTGTAAGTAGGAATGATTTGTATGATGCAAACCTGTCATAAACTAGTAATAATAATCATAATAGTGCTTCGAAAGCCTAATTATAGTGGTATCCAAAAGACTATACATGCAAAACAGTGTTTTTATTTTTGATTTCTTGAAGCTATTGAAACTTAATATTCTTATCAAAAATGTCTTCAGGATCATCTTTGGGTATTTGTCTAAGTAGCTATATGAGACATCCACATAACAATGAAAGTGTAATTTTATAATAGTGGAGCTATAGTTTAAGTGAGATTTCTTTTGAAGTGGCGGTGAGTTTATGAACGGTTGATTGATGCTATGAAAAACATACAGTAACCAACAATGCAAAATTCTATTTAACCATTGCAGCCTTTAACTTTAATTCTTGCACTGGGATAGTATGTCTCAGTTATTTTGATATTCCCCTTATACTACACATTAGATGATAAAATGAATTTCACCAACGTGTTTTTCTTAAGTTTATATATAATAATGAAAATAATCTAATGCCCATCAACATTCCAACATTATATGTATGCACATATACATATGTACTTGCATAAGTGTCATGAAATACAATAATTATTGTTATCATTACTCCTCCCATGCAGCATTCCTTCACAACATATTTTATACAAACATCATCTCACTTACTATTGACAAGAGAGATATTTGCTGTTGCTGACAGTGGTGTTTGTCCTAAGATGTTAAAACCACCATCAAATGCTGTTATCCTACAGGCAACAGAGGACACTCCCAAATTAGTAACATTGAGAATGTTCAGTCGTCCTTCCACTGGTTCCATGTTCACAGCATCAATACGTCCAGCAAACATGCTATTCACAGCGGCCTCACTAAGGAATGTACCACCATCAAAGAACCATAATGTGGTAAGAGTAGCAACTGTTCCAGTGAATCCTGAATGTGTACATGATATGAATGGAGTTCCTTCTTTCAGTTGTTGATCACCAAAACAGAATCCACTGCCACTGGCATAATTGGTACCACTCAGCATTGCTGTTTGACCTAAGAATAGTGCAATAGAAAATAATTATAATAATTATGAATATCACAGTGCAAAATTTTCCTTGAGGCTTGTATTACGTATACATATATGTTGGTGACCTTCAATGTCTTATTAGCAGTAAAATTCCATGCTACAGTAGTTTTCTTTGTCAAATCTTTTAACAAATTCAGTTTATATATGCATACATATTATCTGTTCGATTAGCTAGGGCAACGGACGAGCATAGAAAATTACATAGGAAAATTGGAATCAACATGCAGTGAGATAGGATGTCATTGAAGTATTAATGCAGGTGAAGGGTCAATACTGAAAAGTACTGAATATAATGGAATTACCCCCTGGCTTATGTATATTATATACCTAAACTATGTATATTATTCACCCTTGATATAGCTATAGCTACAATAATGTAACTAACAATAAAATTGAAAGATAGCAGATGAATTTTTCACCAGATAGTTCGACAGTTCGTTGTTCGGTACATACTGTAATTGAGTGTACACATGAACAATGGACAGTATTAATATGTATATAATATTATGTGATTTTGTGTATATTTTGTGAGAGTTTACACACTATATATATATGAAATAGAGATTACATTACTATAAATTAAAGTCACTGTATTTTAGGCAGGTGTGTGTACCTTGTACTGAATAATGCTGCAGTAGAGACAGTAGAAAAAGGTGACCAACTACACACAGGCTGTTTACTGAGCTTGTCATGGTTCTGGTGTGATAATAGTAATGTGTAGCAATGCACTTCAACCTCTGTAGGGAATATATAATGAAGGAATAAATATAATAGATAAAATGATATAAAAAGTGAGTAAACTAATCGAAATCAAAATCAATAAAATTAATATTATAGGTCACATGCAAAATATTCCAACCACAGGCATGCAGACATATGAACTATAAGCAATTATCAATTTCATTCAGGTTGAATGCCTGAAACCTGATTTTCTGTTCCTTGTACACGCATGGAGACACAAACTATTACCATTGACACATGTCTACGTTTTTCAGAGGGCAAATGAAGGGAAATATATCCAATTCACTGATTCAGGTTGTAATATTATTGCGTTCACTGAATATGATGTTATTTCCTTCATTTCGCAGTCTGGAAACTTTCACAAGTGTAAATTAGAATATTTAGTATGGGGAGATGTTCACGAGAGTTAGAACAAAATTACTCACGATAGCTCTACTTGTTTTTAACTTTATTCAAAGTAAAGTAAATTCAACAACATCCTCACTACTTTTAGATACGACCCCCATCTCCAACACTACCAAGTTTTAAATGAAATCATCCCTGTTTGATGTAGCAATCATTTGAATTTACTTTATCATACTTGAAATTATATCATTATCAATGATACGGATATAATCATTGATAATGATATAATTTCAATTAATTAAAATGGGAAAGTAGATATAGAACACAAATAACTTTGAATTTAGCACCGAACTTGCACATGTACCGTTTTATTGTGCAACCTGTTACAATGTTGCTGGGTCGAGCGATATAATTGTGATTGGCTCTTGTTTGAGCTTTTCTTGATCTATAATATCATAATGGATGTATCTCTAAACCCTACAGAGTGATTCAAAATGACTCTAAAGATAACTTTCTTTGATATAGGTTTAATCCCTAGGCATAATACTGCGCAAATTTCTCATAAAATATGCCTGCTGTTCAAGTGGTTTAAAGCTCTCAGCAGCAGCTTCTCGCATTACGTTCATGGGTAGCTTGATATGGGAGGCATATCATTGTGTTAGGAGCGTTTTCATCAGCGCTCACAATTGGTTGCCGTGATGTTGGATATATGAGTGCATGGTTGGCAATGAAGGTGCAGAAAGTGAACTTCTACTCCAACAGATCACTTTCTTCCGGGCTATTCATGCCAAGGTTCAGTAGATATCAAACTTTTCTCGTAATGGACAAGTTTCAAGAGGAGTCACTTTCGTTGCAGATCTTTGCTAGAACAATAACCGAAAATTAACGGCGAAAATGGCAGTTTTTGAGCCATAACTCAGGGTAAACTTAACATAATTGAAAACAGAATGTACCGTTGGATAGAGCTAGCCAAGTGGTATCTTCAATCCAAGTTTGAACGAAATTGACCACCTTCGATTTTATTCATTGCATTTCAGATGCATCCAAGTAATCTTACATCATGTGTAAATTAAACAATGATGTAAAATGAAATGAATGAATACGCTCGGACACAGGCTACAAACACAGTAAAGTGTGGACCTGGCAAGCAAATTAAAACAAAAAAAAATGAGAAATTGTGTGAGAGAGGGGAAAAGAGAAACAGTGTTAAAAGATAAATTGATGAGAAGTGATAGACTATTGATGGGAGTGATAATGAATTAATGGGAGTAAATGTGAATGAAGGTGAGATACAGTTAGATCAGTGGGGTATTTTGACTCCAAGTGGTGCTTAATCTTGTGCTTAAGACATGGGCAGAGCAGCTAATTGCGATTTTGCTTAGTTCAAGCAGAAATTTAGAGATCGATTCCTTTACTTTTGATGGGATTATCTTATGTAGAGCATAGACTGATTCTTTCATCAAGTGTCCAAGTGCTCCAAATTGTAGCTGGATCAGCAGTATAGTTTGTGGACTCCAAATCAGTCAATAGGGATAGATAGCTTTCCTTAGGTTCTTTTCTTGCCTGTCATTCTTCAAATTTTGCACCGTGTTGGTAGGGACTGTCAGTTCCAGCAGTTGGACATGAGTCCTTTCGATTACCTTGATGTCTGGACGAGCGGTTGTGACAGTAAACGAGGGAGGAACTGTGCTAGTAATAATACATAAGCATACGAATACAAATAATACATAAGCATACGAGGTGATATCCCCTTGGAGCTGTGGCTAGCTGCATGGATACTATGGATGATATCGTTTTCTGTGAGATTGTATGTCGTATTTAGCACATTTTTCATCGTCGAAGGTAAGTTAGGCACTATAGAGTTCGTCTTATGATTATAATTTGTATTTTATAATTTAATTTTTTAACAATCCTAACATCGAGATCATTTCTATGTAGATGTTTCTTTCTCAAAAGTACTTTTTAGTGGTATAATGACTGGGTGTATTGTGGGTAATTACAACCAAACAAACCTGATTCCTTGAAATCTACAGTTTTACTTGTGTTCTTCCAGGTACAGTGTCACCAGATGGTGCAGTACTGTTGGATTGTGGTAGTGAAGCGACTTTTATTTGTAATGTAACTGGTCTATCAACTGTGTGGACTATCAATGGATTGAGTGTGATGTGTGTACCAGAAACCACTGAACAATTTGCAGCCAATAACAATTCCAGGATCACTACTACTGATACCAGTGGTCTTACTCAATCCTCCATCATCACTATCACTGGATTTACTACATCAGACAATGGAGGAACTGTAGCCTTCAGGGAGTGGCTAGTATAACAGTAGGTGAGTCATCATAGGTAATGTCAACAAAATTAATGTGCTAGGTGAATATTGTAAGTAATCCCCATCCCAATCCATAACTTATTGAGTGACCATAGGTAATCTGCAGTTAGAGTACTTCATTACAGCATTAGTACTCGTCATCATCCCTTCTGTTTGCAATAGTATTGTAGATAAGCCTGAGCGATAGTGTTTTTATTCTACCACCACAATAGACACTCGAGCAATAGCCACAATATTTCATAGTATCACAATAGTTTTTTTTTTTCCAATAGCGAATTGTAAAATCCACAAGGAGACATTTAACATTGTGCAGTAGAGTGAAACAATTTGATCCAATATCAATGAATAAAATTTGAAAGCTGGGTGTAAAATTGAAATCCAATTCCCAATAGGAAATGTGCATGTAATTATGTATGATCTGTGCAGTTGAAACGTCAAAAAAGAAAATGGTGGAAATGTAGGAACCTAGGCAACAGTTCTGAGAAATCATTTGGGCCAACCATCATTGCAAAGGGTTCAGATTATACACAAGGGTTTAGATTTCGGGTGGGTTATATCTTTTCTGACTGTCGTGATAAAGCTCAGTGCACTACCCCTATTGTGATAGTAATTTAACTATTGCAATAATCCCCTAATCAATACTATTGCTCATGATTATACAAAAAGGGTTACAATCTAATGAAGTTAAGATGTTTGTCAACTGATACTGTACTGTAGTTAGCATTTCATTATTTTGGGCACGTCAACTCAATTCTCAATTAATAACTCAATTTACTCAACTAACATTGGCTTCATGTATGTACGTATGTGTGTTATTACCAACAAAATTCACAGTGATTTATGTACAGTATACAGCGGATGCATGTACTAACATGCCCTGTCTGCATACACATATATAGTATCTGCAAATGTGTTTGTTGGTACATATAATATGCATACTTGGAGTACAGGTTCGTATTCACTTTATTTACAATACACACAACGTCTAAAATCACTATATTGCATAATATGTGTATGTATATGTATGTCATACATACATACAGTATGTACGTACATACATAGATAGGTATAGTACTCACATACCTCATGTTAAGACTACTCATTTATGTATCCTATCTGAATGGCCTCAATCATGACTATATGTTGCTTTAGTAGACCCATCTTCACTTGCATGCTCTCATTTGTTTCGCCTAGCCTAACCAATCACAGCTCTTACTATAGGGTTTTCCTCATTAGTCTCACCAGCATTAGTTTGCAATTGGATAGGTAAACAATGCATACTATTTCTAAATAAGGAGATGCTATTTTAGATATCCTGTTACAGTAAACTCGGTGTCCTCTGGCTGATTGGGAGTTCTCACAGGAAGGCAACAAAGACCACTATGTCATTGGAGTAACTAATGTGTATTAGATATGTCACCCTGAGAGACCTCTCCAATAATTCAAAGCCTTACTGTGTGTGTGTACATTTATTCACATCTAAAGAATATAAAATAATATTATAGCTTAGGCTATACACTTGCTAGGAATAGAGAGTGTACACTCCACACCACACCATGCACTCCCTTCCTACTAATGTTCTATGAGTGAAATTGATATCTTATGTATGAGTCGGAAGTGGGTATGAGATATGTACATAAGAATCCTGTATAAGTTATACTAATGCATTGAGTAAATTAATTACATACCGTAAATGCGTACATTATAGTGGAAGGAACACATTGTATATGTAATAGTTATTGACAGTCAGCCATCTTCACCAATTGTTATGTACATACTTGTTTACTAGTTTCATGGTATTGCACTATGTAGTTAGAGATGATGTGTACACGAAGTGACAGTCAAGACTTTGAGTTTTGGGATTTTCACTACTTCACTTTCATTGTGTTTTAGTGTGTAATATAATATTGTCTAAGACGGCAACCAATAAACTATACTTTGCTTTATCACCACTTTCAGCATATTTTAGTACTGTAGGTACGTATGAATGTACGTACCTGTCCACCTGTAGTAGCTACTCTGACCTTGTATTTTATATGTAACATGACTTATACATAAGTAAGTAGCCTCCATATTACTAAGTAAGTATAATGAAGGGCCAATCATGTTCATGTGATGCATGTCTATGTTGCCAGTTGCCTTCACAGTTGATACACATTTTAACTCCTTATTGTTGATCTCCTATTAATTGTTTGCTGAGTAGTGGTCTTGTTTTCACGTGGTGATGGAGTCTAGTTGAGTTACACAAACACAAGTACATACTGAAGTCATCAACATACCGTATGAGGTATACATAGACTTGTGGAGTTAAAAGGACACTAAATTGGAAAATAACTGTTTCCTGAGTTTTTCCGCCTCCAATAACACAATGAAGTGACCTGGTTGCATGATATAGGTGACTGACCATTACCAATTGTTTACATATCTCTGTAATGAACATCCGTAATGTTGACCTGTATAATAGACACTATATAATAATATAATATAAGGTAAATCGTCAAACTTTTATGAAAAGCTTATAATTGCCTGCTACGCTAAGATGCCATCATCAACCTAATGATTTGGTCAGGGTGTTCTTTAGTATGTCAGTTTTTCACAGCTATAACAAAAAGTTTGAAAAGACGTCCAATCACCAGAAATTTGTGGCAAACAAAGGCAAGTGGATTTCTCGAGAATTGCCTATTTGTGATCATGTAAACCCTACCTCACCACCTGCCAAAGTTTAAGCTGGCAGAGGAGGTTGGAAAGGGATTAAGGCTTATATCATAAAAAGCAGGAGTTGTGATGCATGAATGGGATAAATTAGTGTTTGTTCCATTCAATGCTCAGCAAGTGAAGTTTTGACGTTTCTTGTTCCATATTGATGCCTACTCAAAGGTAATTAATCACTTAAACTCGTTGCAGAGAGAGACTTAACAAAGAAAATTTGTACCTCAAACCAGTGAGGGATGGTAGTTTATATTACCTGACAGCTATACTCTTTCTCCACCTTTACAAATTAACCGCCAGCCTAGAGTGATAAATGACTGGAATTAGGACAATTCACCTTATAATAATAAAATAAACCCTTATTTTTAGGGGCTGCCACAGAGACCTTAAGATTTTTACGTGTAGTGCCTAATTACACTTTCACACAAACTTAGCCTAAAACACGCTTAAGATTCGCTTGCATATAACCTGTAAAGTGTAAGATATGTTTGAAAAATGATAGTTCATTTTACTTGGACCACTGAGCTAGTGGCAGCAAATTCTCGCCAGTTCTGAGGTTTGCTTGGATGGCAAGAGATAACTTCTCAAGCGAGCGCTAATGCTAAAACCGGTCGAAAAGCATAACATCTCCTTTCTTGAGGGACACAACACGGATGGCGCATGGATTAGAGGCTAGTCACTTAGAAACAGCACGCTGCGTCTGCGCTCCCGCTGACGTTCCGCTCAAGAAAGGAGAAGGGTCGCTGAAGCGTTCGCACTCACCGTTCTAGTGCGAAAACTGAACGAAATCAGCCAGATTTCTCTGAAACTGCCAAGCAACGCTATTATCATAGTTTTTCCAAGCGTTACAGTGATCAGGCTGCGAAAGTGGAGAGGCTGGAGACAGAGATGGCTGCTACAAGAAGCAGAATTGTACAGCTCGTTGATCAGCGCTGTCAGCGTATACTGTCGCTCTCTTTCAGAGGTACCGGGATATCTCCAGCCAGCAAGAAGGTAACTCCAAGGCCAGCCGTCGTCTACACACTCTTCCACATGCCTATTCTTTAAACGCCCGCGGAGCGGCTAGTGTCAATTACTGGCGGTGTCATTTCAGTTGCTGGCGATTTCATTGGTTGAGCCGAGGTGTGAAATTGACAATAGTTGCTATACCTCTCCCTCTCTCTACCGCGCCCACGCACGGTAATGAGAGGTTGATGTCTAGCACACCAGACTAGTGGGTATCCAGTTTGGGGTTGCGACCCACATGCATGCTCACTGTTGCCAAGAATATGTAGGATCATCCTTTTGCTTTGTTTTCATTGCCCAACAACTAACTAGTATCTATCTGAAAAGGTTAGCATGACATTTGATGATATCAGTTGGATGAAAGTTTATCATTTTACAAACCTTACTATCCCAGTACAATTGCCGTTGAAACAAACAGTATGCTATAGCAATCATGTTTGTAGCCAAGTTGCAAATTTATAATTCAATTACAGCAATGCTTACAATGTGAGCATCAAAAACAAACATTTCACAAAATGCATACATACTGCACTACAAGCTGTATAATGACTGAATGAATATTGATCGCTGTGCCTTACCCTCAACCATTTTGAGCTATTTATTTAGATTGTGACACCAAATCTGTTTTTTAATGTGTAATTTCCTGCAGTGCTATACTATTGTATCAAAGTCCTGTACTTTGTGTGTATCAGGATTAAGAGAAGTGGAGTAGTCACAGGAACTGGTGGAGATATCAATGAAGATCCTGATAGAAGTGATAATATTACAATGGATCCCTCGAGCCTGTACCTTCAGTGTATGTACAATAAGTAATAGTGTTTACATAAACACAATATGGTGTTCAGAAACTTGATTTTTGATTGTAAAATAGGAAATGCTGTGACAATTACAACTTTTAGCTTCAGTCATGAGTATTCTTATTATGGTGTGTGCATAATAATTTCATGAAACTTAGTACATATGCACTTATTATCGCTTGTGCAATTGCATACTGCTCATAGATGATAATTTTGCAAAGCAGTAATGTCTTCGTGATATAGGTCGCCATTTTTTCCCCCACATCATCCCTACATATAGAGTACTATTGCACTCTATGATACTATTACACATTCTTCATATGGAAAAAAAATTCATTTATTATAAATATATCATTATTATTATTATATATTATTACAGCTACATAGGCCAGGATAACAGCACCTTTGCTGACAGTGGATCTGGAATCCCAACATACAGTATAGATATAATATGATATATGATGATACTCTAAAATAAAATGACAGAAATAACTTATATATATCTTTCGGTGTCACTGCCAACTACTGTGCATTGCACATTACTAGTACTAAATGGCACAAATGAAAATATTATAGCTCTGATATATAGCTTGCATATATATATATATATATATATATATACTTACATTCACAAACTACAACTAAATGAGTAAGTATACCCCATTGATAGTTCAATTTTACTTATCATTTCCATAACGACAAGAAATCACAGTAATTGTGAGTGAACACTCAATGTTTTAGACTATACTATGCAGCAAGTGAACTTAGAACACTCATAACAGGCTTACACAGGCTTACACTATGACATTGGTGTATTGTATGATATCTCATTAATTGCACGCTGAGTAAGTATGTACATAAGAAAATAGAAAGTACAGTACTCCCAGCCCCTTTGGATGCTCCTCTATAAAGTGCCACTCTCAAATTCTGCCAGTAGAGTTACTGCTACTAATGCTGTATAATATCATGCTATTTCCTACAATTTCGAATTATGTCATACTATCGCACCACCTCCAGCTCTTTGGCATATTCCATACCATTTTAATACCATGGGAATAATTATCTTAGAATACAGTATCAGATATAGTCTAATATGGTACCAACAACAACAATACTATGAACAACAATTTAAAATTTTAAGTACATTAAGTTCTCAATTTAGCTTTCAATTCATTAAGGCAGAGAGAATATGGATGAGTGTGATCATAATATGTACATGCCAAAAAACTAACTTGACAAGTGAGGTGCTTTGTAAATGCAAACATATAATATTATTATACAAACTTTTATATACCAGAATTCATTGTGTAGCAAACCAACAGTTTCATTTGTGCATGATTTACATAATATTATGTGCACGATAATGTTTTATTTGCTATTATATAGTCATTTATTACTTAAATTAATTAGACTTCAAATACAACATGCACGTATACACCATTTAATATTATTTTTTTGGATATAACTCATTATAAAAAGGGAGTATGTACCGCGCAAATATTTTTATATAATATACCTCCAATATTCTGCACCTATCCAAGTGATCTTATAATTATGAATATAAAGCTAGCAGGAGCTCACAAATAATCACCGACTATGTAATAATCAAGCATTGGATAATACACAAGACATGTATGTAGAAAGTCTCACATCACTTTTACAGGATTAGTAAATTAGTTTCATGTAACCTTTTATTGTTCTTTAAAGAATGTCAACAAAATTAATTCTTAGACTAATGAACATTAACTGAAGCTACAGTATGATAAGCTGGTGAGGGATCCATTTTAATATTACCACTTCTATCAGGATCTTCGTAGATATCTCCACCAGTTCCTGTGTCCTTGACTACTCCACTCCTCTTCTTCCTGATACATACAAGGTACATGACAACAGCAGTCACTGATGAGGATACTACTGATGTCACTGTGAAGGTGACAGCAACGGATATCCCAACAGGAACACTGTACGAATATCCTGATAATCCTGATAGGATAAGAGAAGAAATGGTTTAAATTCCAATTAACAGTATAGCATTATAACCTACAATACATTAAAATATCACATCACATTAAATATTAGCATTTTCATATACTACAGATAACAAAGTATACACAATACTACTGTACCTTGTTCTCTATTGCAGGTCAAACCATCCTCTGATAAGGTGTAGCCCGAAACACAACTGCAGATGAAACTACCAAGTGTATTTCTACATATCTGACCACATGGAGGGGGGTCAGTCTCACATTCGTTAACATCTAGCAAATTGAGAGAGACTTTGTCAATATACAACAAGTGAGCTGATACTCAAGTACAGTGCATACACTGCAGACAACCTACCACCTAATGTTGTGAAACCAAACATTGCTGTTGAGCTCTGACTGACCACATTCATCACAGCTGTGACATTCACAGTATACATTGTCATACTTGTGAGATCAGATATGGTATAGTTAGTGGTAGCTCCTGTGGAAGTCACATTCCTTGTTGTGATCGGGACATTATCACTGAACACTTCAATCATGTAGGTAATTGGATTGTCACTGAGCCCTTCACATAGTCCATTTGGTCTCATCAGTAAAATGTCAACAGTTGTATGTGATACACCACCACTGGTTACTCTTGGTGCTGGAACAACTGCAGTATAAGAGGGATAGTATGATGTATACCTTTATTGACATTCATAAATTATTATAGATGGGATGAGTATAATAAAACAGTATATAGCATTACAGTAACTAGTGAGGGATGTACGTATTAAGAAAAACATTCTATAAGGGTTGTGTGTTGTGAGTTGTGTGTGTGTGTGTGTGTGTTTGTGTGTGTAGTATGTGTGCATGTGTGTGTAGTGTGTGTGTGTGTGTGTGTGTGTGTGTGTGTGTGTGTGTGTGTGTGTGTGTGTGTGTGTGTGTGTGTGTGTGTGTTGTGAGTTGTGTGTTTGCGTGTGTGTGTTTGTGTGTGTAGTATGTGTGCATGTGTGTGTAGTGTGTGTGTGTGTGTGTGTGCGTGTTCAGTGTGTGTGTGTGTGTGTGTGTGTGTGTGTGTGTGTGTGTGTGTGTGTGTGTGTGTGTGTGTGTGTTGTGAGTTGTGTGTGTGCGTGTGTGTGTTTGTGTGTGTAGTATGTGTGCACGTGTGTGTAGTGCGTGTGTGTGTATGCATATGCATGTGTGTGCCTGTTCTATGTCTGAGTGCTCGTAAAGTATTTTGACATTAACATCTTAAAATGACACTGAGAAAATGACAAATCAGGCAAACATTAGAGGATTCAGATAAAATTAACAAAACGACATTAGACAAATATCACTATCATGGCTCTGCCTGGCAATAAATGTAGTGTCATTCGAATTGAAGATTAAAGAGATTCACAATCTGCGAGCTCCATTTTAGCACAATCAGCAATATGATAATGCATAATCTCTCAGTATCCAACATCTTCTGATCAGAATATACCACCATGCTAACATACTCACTACAAAAATACATTATCATGTCAATGGTGAATACAGATGGATTCCTTTGGTTCCATATAACCCCTCTTCAAGATAGACCACAAAATGTGCATGCCTATTTCATTAGGTTCAAACGTAATATTATGATTAACAACAAGCTGTATGGATCCTTCCTCTACAAAACCTTAAATCCCTATCACTATAGGCAATACATGATAGCCTATGTTAAGGGCATAAAGACAGGAAATAACCATAAATCCCATACCCTCCATGACTATATTGAATGCAAAATAGGTATAAGAACAAAGTGAAATTTATTAATATAAGTACATGACATAAATGTGCCTGATTATTAGGAATAAAACACTCAAGCAAACCTATAGTCTTGTCAATGATAGGTTAGGGTATAGACAAGTGATGTTTAAGGCACATGAATACTAATACATCTACTAGAGGAATGTATTTGCATGTTGATAATGAGATAACCTTGACTGAATGGAAAGGCTGCGTAAATGCTACACAGCTTGATGTGTAGTTATTACTAATGAAATATTACCTCAATTACATTAAAAATAAGAAAACAATGTACTTATACACTGTCAATTTTAATATCATATAACAAAAACAATGATTATTATCACGTATCTCAGTGTTCCTTATCGACATGGTTAAAACAACATCTTTTTCACTTACTATTGACAACAGAGATGCTTTCTGCTGTTGATGGTGGTGTTTGCCCTAAGAAGTCACCATTAGCAGCTGACGCTGTTATCCTACAGGCAACAGAGGACACTCCCAAGTTAGTAACATTGAGAATGTTCAGTCGTCCTTCCACTGGTTCCATGTTCACAGCATCAATACGTCCGGCAAACATGCTGTCCACAGAAGCCTCATTAAGGAATGTTGAACCACCATCAAAGGTCCAAAATGTGGAAAGAGAAGCAACTGTTCCACTGAATCCTGAATGTGTACATGATATGAATGGAGGTCCCTCTTTCAGTTGTTGATCTCCGAAACAGAATCCACTACCACTGGCAAAGTTGGTACCAGTCAGCATTGCTGTTTGTCCTGAGTACAGGGCAACAGAAAATATTATTGATAGCATAACATAAATGTAGTACATATCACTGTACATCACTAAAGAGGAACTGAAGTGATAATGAAACACCTCCAGAACCAGGAAAAGTTGACAGGTTCACATTTGAAAGAGTGTAATACAAATTTAATGTAATGTAATAATCAAATTCATATGATTCAATTTGTAGTTTGATTCCGATTGATGAGAATTGAGAGATTGAGTCCAAATGGATGGGAATGTTTGGAGGGTGACAAGTCCTATAATATTACTCTATTATACCCTTACTATTCCATTCTAAGTATCTACCCACAGTATAATCTACTAAGAGATTAGACAAAGCTCATCAGGATCTTCAGATTTCTGGGAAAATATTCACTTGAGGTGACCATTCCATATTTTTTTTGCATTTAATATTAAATGGAACATGTACTAAAAATATCTATACATTAACTACATATAATGAAAATTTACAGATACATAGATATGTATATGTACCTTGTACTGAAGAAGAAAGCTGTAGAAACAGTAGAAAAAGGTGACCAAGAATTGGTAGGCTGTATACTGAGATCTTCATAATTCTGGCGTGATAATTTTCATCCACGTATATCACTATTCAAATCCTACATCTATGATAACACGCAACAGTATTAAATGTCTGACATAATATAACATGAATGTGTGCCATATTGTGTTGCAATATCATACAGTAAATAAATATGTACAGTATTTGTATGTATGTCAACCTCTGTGACAACACAATATTGACAAAGTTCTGTATAGTTACAAAATGTAGAAATATACAAAGGGATCAAGTTTGGAGTAAAAGGGCTAGTCCTGGATTGCATGCACAAATAATTTATCCACTTGACTAGAAGTATCAAAATTTAGACAGAAAGGAATTGAAATTGACCCTTAATTCTTATCCTATAAATTGTTAGCTCAAGAAAATATTCACTATGTGCTGATACAGCCTTGATCTCTCATATGTGAAAGACCTGAGACCAGGTTGTTCTGTACCAAATTTACTCTGATAGCATATAATTGCCAGTTGATAACACTTGTACCTGGTACCAAGTTTGCACTAGGACTTGCACAACCAAATGAATGAGTTGTTTATGTATACAAGAGTGAATTAATGTCAAGACGACAAACGAACACCTATTAAATGATTATCATGTCAGAGTTCTGATGCAGAATGATATGCAGTATTTGGATAAGGATTAAGTAGCTGATTCTGATTGTACTCTATACACGTAACTTAGAGTTTACCACCCATTACTTCAATATAGGTCACCATGTGTATACGAATCAATAGTTTTTTTAATGTCAAAAATAATTTGATATTTGATAATGATAAAATACGTAGCTAACCCTAACCCATAAGTCACCTTGCATTTGTCAACTAGAAGACAATTTTATGTGGTGTATAGGCATGTAGGACTCTAACAATGGAGTCGGTTTGGTACTAACTTGACAAAAAGAGTGGACTCTAAGAAAAGAGCCAACTTGGAAGAAGGAGTGGACTCTAAGAATGAGTCAACTTGGGACAATAGGTGCATTCCAACGAAGATCCTAAGTTGACCCCACTACCAAGGTGACTCCAACACGAGGACAATCAACACAAAACAAAGGACTCAAAGGAGTCAACTCTGTAAAGTAGTGGAAGATATATCTTGGATAATGGATTGGATAGAACTGTAAAATAAAGTATGTAAGGCTACGTAGGTGTATATTGAACCAGGAAGAATACATTTGTGATTCAGTCATGTGCACTTCTCCAGATGATGCTATGTTACGTAAATTTTTGGAAGCATGGTCGATCACAAAAAAGTAGTTAGGGGTTCAACCCTATACCATGTCACACTGTATTACATTATGTAAAGATACAAACATAACTGACTATCATACCAAAGTACTGCTATGTAGCTAGGGTACATATATTACACATTAGGTATGTAGAACTACTAAGATGAAGTCCTAGATGTACTCATCTCCTGAGGACTTGACAAGACTTTAGCCACCACAGTGTACAGAAAGCACACTTAATTATAGAGATAAATACCACGATTTCCAATCCAACGATCCTGTTGCCCACAAGCTAGTTGTAGTACGAACCTTAAAAAATCAAGCTCAGAACCTACCCCCTTCACTCCCTATCTTTACTGAATAAGAAAGAAATTTAAAGTCACCAGGCCCTGAAGGACAGATACCCTAGGTACTCAATCAAATATCCACCCAAACCCACTCCCCAACCCAGTCAAGACAACACCTCATCAAACACCACCCTTGTTACCATCTCCTATGTAAAGAACACGTACCTCAGAAGCCATTAGACGAATTCTTGCACCCTTACAGATCAAGACGACCTTCAATCGAATCAACATCCTAAGAACACTCACTTCACACTAAAGATCCCGCCCCCAAAGAAAATAGAACAGGAATAGCGTACCAGAATCTAAGACCCCATGTAGTAGATACCCTCAAACATCTACTCTGACTTACTGTTACTATGATGAACACGTCCAAAAAGGTCAATTTGAATAAACATGCTACGTACATACATTACACATATAGGGATAATGTACTGTTTTAACCCAGTAACAGTTCTTCGTAATTTCTACTGCACCTATATATCTATACAAATTTGTCATCGATGACTCACCTTGAATATCCTGGAACCCCACAAAAAATAACACACGTGCACTAATCGATTTTATAATTGTCTTAAAATATTAATATTCTAAAACTTGAGCACTTCAATTCGTTTGTGTTACCATAGATAACAAAAACGTACGTACCTCCGTCAGGGGTCACTGGTATAAGACGCGTCAGCCATATTTTTCTTACATTTATTAAAATTCCGCGCATATTATGCGCTATAGAGACACTGTACCTAAGCATGGTCTTGCCCTGCAAAATAAACAATGAGAAACAGTCATTTTCAACTTCCATATATAAGTCCTAATAAGGTAAACGGGGGTAATTCCGTAATTGGGGTAATTCCGTAATTTTCGATTTTAACTCACTTTACTGGAGCGAAGGTACCGAGCGACGTCCTGCAATATACCTGCTAGTCAACTTTGACTAGTGCGCTGTTAGCCCAGCGGCTACCGATTTTACCGGTCTTCTCTACGTACAAGACAACGCCGAAATCGTTACGCTGTTGTGCTCGCCGTATACAATGAGATGATTGACAATGCGGTGGAATTCAGGCGCAGTATATCAACAGTGATCATCAGTATTACCGTTGTATAGCTAAAGTATCAGGCTTGCTATACCTCATACTTCAGCTTTACTGTAAGTCCACAACTTCATTTACTGAGAACATTTTCGTGCCAAATACCAGCCGCTTCTATACGCGCCCAATTAATTGCGTGGGTTGTATTAATTGTCGTCAATCGCAAGCGGGAAGTTTGAAAGATGCCCAGGACTTACAAACCGAAACAGGATAGAACCAAGGATGTCAGAAGAGAGAACTTAGCTGTTGCCATTAGGATGGTACAATCCAAGGAACTTACCATTGCACAGGCTTCCAGGAGGTATGAGGTACCTTACACTACGTTGCATGATCATGTCACAGGAATCAGCCAGAAAATCGGAGCTGGCCGTCCTACAGTACTTACTAGGGCTGAAGAGCAAGAAATTGTTGTGACATGTCAAGTAAGTAACATTAACTGGATAAGCTACAATTGAAGAATACTTCCCCTCCCCCCTAACAATAAGCGTGTAGTACAGTATACTTGTCACAATACTCGCAAATAGAGAGATATTATGTCTACAAATACAAATCAGTATAAAAGCTAACATTTCTGCAATTTGCACTGTACAATACATAATCAAGCTATAATATTCTATTTCTGTAACCAGGTATTACAGGAGTTAGGCTTTGGACTCACGAGGCAAATTGTTGGTGAAGTCGTGTGTGATTACCTCAAAGATAAAGATCGTCCAAATCCATTTCCTGATCAACATCCAGGACGAGATTGGTGGGAAGGCTTTATGAAACGGTGGGCAAAGCAGTTGACTGAGAGGAAACCCCAACACCTATCTGTACAGAGAGCCTTAGCAGCTAACAGAGCAACCATTGCTGGATGGTTTGATGCTGTTGCTACCTTCTTTGATTCAATAAAGTTAATTAAGCGTGGGCGTACCATTTCTTCATATGCACAGCGCATATGGAATTGTGATGAATCAGGGTTCTGTCTAGCAGCAGCTTCTGACAAAGTCTTAGCCAAACGTGGTGCAAGAAGTGTCCATGAAACAACTGGAGGCTCAGACAGGTCCTACATCACTGTCCTTGCTTGTGGCTCAGCCTCTGGATGCCCATTACCTCCTTTTACAGTGTACAAGGGGGTATATGTGAAGAAGGACTGGTTAGCCCAGGGTCTTGCTGGAGCCCATTATGGTGTTTCTGAGTCAGGGTGGATGGAGGGTTCAAATTTTTTGTCTTGGTTCAACAAGTTATTTGTCCCAGCAGTCAGCCACCTTCTTAAGACAGGTCCAGTAGTCCTTTTTGTTGATGGGCATCACTCGCACATCACATTGGACCTGATACAATCTGCTCGAGACAAAGGTGTACATCTCTATTGTCTGCCACCTAACTGCACACATATTTTGCAACCATTGGATGTGGGTACTTTTGGCCCTATGAAATCCGAATGGAAGAAGATCTTGCAGGAGTATAGACTGCAAACAAAGGCTGCCAAAGTTGAAAAACGATGCTTTGCTGAGTTACTGGCTAAACTCTGGCAGAGAGCATTCACACCTGAGCACGTGCAAGCAGGATTTCGAGGTTCAGGACTGTATCCATTTGATCCATCCGCGATTCATGATGAGAAGTTATCTCCTTCATTGCCACTGTTGCCTCCACTAGAAGATCATCCAGATGATAGTACAACACCTCAACGCCCTGCACAGAAAGTACAGTCAACCACTTCTACTGCCCAAACAGTACCATTTACTCCCCTTAAGGTATACCTTCGGGATCACTTTGCTGCTGTTCTACAACATGGCAAACCATCAAGACAACGACAGAAGGGTCAGGTAAAGCCTAGGCAGTATGGAGAAGTACTGACAGCAGATGAAGTCTATGAAAGAATTGAAGAGGAATACAAGAAGAGAGATAAGCCAGTAAGAAAGAAGTGCACAAGGGCAAAAAAGGGAAAACAGAAGGGCCAAGATAAGTATACTGAAGAGGAAAGTGATGATAATGGTATGTACTTGTATTATTACTTTCTCAAGCTGCCTTATAGTCTGTCTCATATACGTGCAACCTACCTTTAATGTCCAGATGAAGAAGTGTGTCAGGGATGTGGAATAAGGTATGATGATGATTGCAGTAGTGATCAAGAATGCTGGATTGGATGTGACTTCTGTTGGAGGTGGTGGCATTACTGGTGTGCTGATCTTGCAGGAATGCCAGACAAAGAGAAATCGTGGAAGTGTCCAACATGCACCAAAAAGTAGATCATTAGTACTTTTAAGCTGCTTGTAACCTCAATTGTAACCCGTTTTTTACTCCTCGCCATTGTACAATGCTCTAAAAGGACGCGCTCCGGATGTTCCGGAAATTACGGAATTCCCCCAATTCGAATCGGCAGCGTGTTTCAAAACCGTATTCATTAACGACGAAGAGTAACTGGCTCAAATCAGCTAGGTACGCTGATTCTACACATGTAGGTGCGCTGCCCGTTTAAGTTTACCACCTGTAGCTTCTAGCGTCGTTGGTTTATACAGCGTTAAAGTCAATGTATTACGGAATTACCCCCGTTTACCTTATATATTTATCTATAGGGAACAAATCGAAATTCAAATCATAGCACAGAATAATGTATAATAGTTGACGTAAGAATTGACGAATATAGCCCATTGGAAGTTCAACTTAAATTCCTTTTACTTTATTTTCAATATCATTAATTTTATATATAATTAATTAGAGTTGTGAATTAACACTAAAATGTTGTATATCATGGTCTATGTAACATGATACCATTTCACCTTAAACCGAGTTTGTATTATACCAGGTAGTGGTGTATTTTCATTGTAAACCTGCAGCTACCAATAACAGACTGAGTAAGGTTGCATAATACTACACATACACAACATGTTAAAGGTACTGTACAACATTAATACTATGTTATACTAATTGAGCCTCAGTAAACTAGGAAATGATCAAACAGGCGGTTAAGACCCAATTCTCAAGACCTGTTCAACAAATATTGACCACAAAGGTGAAGACAGACACAGTTGTGTACAGTATAATATATACCCACTGTAAACTTCTAGAATGCATAATATTTTAGGTAATATTAAGCTTAAAAATTTGTATGTTCAAATTGGACTGTGCATGTTACTATAATATCATTAACTCTATAATCATGATATTTTAGAGACATGATTAGGTGTATGTATCATGAACATGATATGATTTCCACTCCTATTCACCAAACAAGACCTTCACACTCTAACAGTACCACTCTACTTTTACCTTCTTGCAGGATAACACTGTTCAGAATTGGAAATGTATTGAGAAGTCTTTTAATTGGTAATATTGGTAACAGTTTTATCCCAATTACCATGTAAATGTTTCAATGCATCCTACACATATTATTATTACACATACATGCAGCTCATAAAGGAGGAAAATCCATAATTGCAGGCTGGGTAAGGTTATATGTACATGCATTAGTACAGAAAAGTGAAAGTAGTGTTCCCAGCTTTTATAATGTCTCTTTTTAAAGTACTACCATCACATTCTGCCAGGAAAATTGCTTCTTTGAATTACTGTAAATAGTATTTCCCTCATTATGTAGCCTTCAGCTGTCTTCCATCTTCCGTACCATTTTCAATCACCAGGAAATATTCAAATATATAATTTTGCCACACAGACTTTCCTACTGTGCTACCAAGGACAATAACAAAATCTGTTTTACGGACATTATTAGCTCTCAATTTTGTTCTTAGACTCTTTGGGTCAAAAGATATGGATATGTCTGACCTTAATATGTTTTTACATGAAGTAACTTGACATGTGGAATGTATAGTAACAAGGAATGTTAACCATCTCTAGTCTATTAACATACTATTTTATATACCTTTAACCAATAGCAAATCAATAGTGTATGATTCATTATTATGATATAAAAACTATGAATATTATTATTATTATTATACATATATCTTAAACAAATATAATGTATTATATTTGTTTAATATAATATGTTATGTATAATAGTAATAATATTCATAGTTATTATATTTATGTAGCTTGAATTGTACATACTGAACTGTAAAAATGACTTAATAGCATGTGCACCATCTTTATAGCCTTATACGTCAATTATAATAAGATAAAATTAATATTCCCATTAGGGGGTTATAAAAAGAGGGAGTATACTACTAAATATTATATTCTTCCAGTATTGACAACTTGTTGAAATCTGAACTTGATCCAGCTGACATTCATGATCACAAAGCATTACTGGCATTTGTGGAGTATAGTATATTATACAGCTCATATAGAATTCTTGCATGACTCCTACAGGATTCGTTAATTTGTTTCGAAAATGTCCTATGAAAAAGGTCACTAAACTTTAAGGTACATTAACTGAGGCCACAGTCTGATAAGCTGGTGAGGGATCCATTTTAATATCATCACTTCTATCAGGATCTTCATGGATATCCCCACCAGTTCCTGTGTCCTTGACTGCTCCACTCCTCTTCTTCCTGATACATACAAAGTACATGACAACAGCAGTCACTGATGAGGACACTACTGATGTTACTGTGAAGGTGACAGCAACTGATATCCCAACAGGAACACTGTACGAGGATCCTGGTATCCCAATAGGAGCAGTGCAGGGGGATTCTGATTGGGAGAGAATTAAAGATTTCCAATTAGCACAGCCTATAACAGTATTGCACTTTGCATATTATAATTAATTATGTAGAACATTTTTGATAAACTCTTTGGCTTTCAGGAGCATTTAAAAATGCTGGTACACTGCATATCATTTTATTTCATTTCCCCTAATTTTTACAACTCTGATGTCAAAATGTTTGGTACTGATGATGACCTCAGGGTCAAATATTTGAGGAATAAATGAAGAAGAAAGATGAAACTACATTTCTGAAGGCTCCTAAAAGCACAATACTACTGTACCTTGTTCGCTTTTGCAGGTCAAACCATCCTCTGCTAAGGTGTATCCCGAAACACAAATGCAGATGAAACTACCAACTGTATTTCTACATATCTGACCACATGGAGGGGGGTCAGTCTCACATTCGTTAACATCTAGCAAATTGAGAGAGACTTTGTTAATATACAACAAGTGAGCTGATACCAATGTAGAGTACATACACTGCACACAACCTACCACCTAATGTTGTGAAACCAAACATTTCTGTTGAGCTCTGACTGACCACATTCAACACTGCTCTGACATTCACAGTATACATTGTGATACTTGTGAGATCAGATATGGTATAGATAGTGGTAGCTCCTGTGGAAGTCACATTCCTTGTTGTGATCGGGACATTATCACTGAACACTTCAATCATGTAGGTTATTGGATTGTCACTAAGCCCTTCACATAGTCCATTTGGTCTCATCAGTACAATGTCAGCAGTTGTATGTGACACACCACCACTGGTTACTCCTGGTGCTGGAACAGCTGCAGTATAGGAGGGATAGTATGATGTGTGCCTATATTGGAATTCATAATATAGTCGGGATGAATATAATAAAACAGAAGCATTATAGTAACTACTGCAGGATATACACAAGAAAATGTAATATAAGGTGTGTGTGTGTGTGCGTACGTGCGTGTGTGTGTGTGTGTGTGTGCATGCGTGTGTGTGTGTGTGTGTGTGTGTGTGTAGGAACCAATCTTGGTGACTCCCTGGCCTGTCCAGTGAGATTCAGAAACAGCCAACACCTCGATGTTCCTCTCCTGCATTGTTCTCAAGACAGAAGTGAGTGGCAGACTTTGTGGACTGAGGGGGCCCACAGTGAGCACATTCCAGTAGGCAATTCAGCAATTGTGTTTAGCGTGAAACAGTGAAACTTTTTTTGCTTTTTCTTGGTTTTACTGGCTAGGGGTTTTTGTGAACCACTGGGTACACAAGGAACAAAATAGGACGCTGGTCCGTCTGACTGATGTTGTGCCATTGGCATGACCACAGTCAAGGTAACGGGTATCACCACTTGGAGGCTGCACAACAAGATCCCCAGGACTTGTTGTTACGGGACTTGAAGAAGATTGGCCTTGGTGCTCACTGGAGAAGTAAGGCCAAGGACAGAAATGAATGGAAACGTGTCGTCAGGGAGGGAGTTGAAACAGCCAACGAGTGTGAGGAGTCACGGGAGAAGAAGTAGAAGGATGAGAGGAAGCACAGACGAGAAGGACGTCAGATGATCTCTGAGGCCACGCTCAAATGTGACCACCCGGAGCGTGAGTTTGTGGCCCTCAACAAAGCTGGCCTAACAAACCACACGAGACAAAAACACCAGCAACCCCAGTTTGCCCAATGTGTGCATTGCCACAGAACATTTCACCGCCAAGGTCTTCTCAATCATCAACGTTTCTGCCCTGAGAGACCTGGTAACTGATTCTTACTTCACAACCTGTTTTCCCTGGCCTGTACCACTCCCTTGTTTCACAAGATTTTGGCGTGCAAACAGCATGGATGGATGGATGGATGGATGGTGTGTGTGTGTGTGTGTGTGTGTGTGTGTGTGTGTGTGTGTGTGTGTGTGTGTGTGTGTGTTGAAGTTGAAGCAGAACTACTGAGGAATGGGGGAGAGGCAGCCATGGACTGGCTCACAGCGGTGGTGCTGCAGGTATGGCTGTCCAGGAAGGTCCACAAGAAGCGGACAAGAAATGACTGTGACAACTATCGGGTAATCACTCCTGAGTGTCCACATTAAGGTGCTGGCCCTGGTCCTACTAGAGAGAATGCAGGAAATAGTGGAGCCGCAATTGTTGGAAGAACAATGTGGATTTAGGAAAGGACGGGGCACCATAGACCAGATCTGGTTGACATGGCAAGTAGTTGAGAGGGCAACTGAATACCATACTACAGTATATCTCTGCTTCGTGGACCTCTTCAAAGCCTACGACTCAGTGGACCGTGCAGCCTGGATAGCTGTAATGAAATCATACGGGGTCCCCAACCAGCTGGTAAACCTAGTAGGAGAGCTCTACACTGGGACCAAATGCTGTGCGAGAGCAACGGAGGGCACCTCAAAGGCTTTCCAAGTTAAGACTGGAGTGAGACAAGGATGCATCCTGTCTTCCCCTTCTGTTCAATTGCTTCCTAGATCGAATAGTAAAAGAGGTTACGTCAGTGCTTGGAGGAGGTCTACATGTAGAGTATTCCACTGCTGGAGGACTCTTCCTGTCTCATCGTGATAAGACTCCTTCCCCAGCCCACATCCATGATGCCATGTACGCAGATGACATGGCTCTCATTGCAGAATCCAGGAGTGAGCTACAGCACATGCTAACAGTCCTGGATGAGATGTGTGAGTGGTGGGGTATGCATATCAGTATAGAAAAGACTAAGATATTGGCAGTATGAGAACAGTATAGCCCATAGCAACCATTCATCATATTGCAAGACCAAGCTATAGAGGAAGTTGAGTCTTTTCAATACTTTGGTAGTGAGGTAGGGCAGTCAGCAAAGGTAGAGGAGGAGACAGTAAGAGTGAACAAGGCTAGCAATGTGTATCAGATGCTGAGACACAAGATCTTTGGAAGTAGGTTTCTGAACAGATCCACTAAACTTCGTGTCTTCAGAATGATGGCGATGTCTACCCTTCTCTATGGTGATGAGATATGGCCAGTAACGCAGAAGGACATCCCAAAACTGACATCTTTCTAGATGCAATGCCTGCGAGACATCCTAGGCCTCACTTTATGGGACAGACAACAGAATGCTGATATCTTGGAAGAGTGTGAGGAGACAACTGTGGGAGAAAAACTAAGACTGAAGCGACCACAGTGGTTTGGACACATTATGTGAATGCCTATCCATCGTCCGCAACGACAAATTTTCAAGAGTAGACCCTGAGGAATGTGAAGAATCCCTTAAGGAACACCTGCAATGGATCAATGTAGTCCACCGAGACCTAGCGAGCTTGCCAAACTGGCAAGCAGCAGAGAAGGACCACACAAAGTGGAGAGCGTTCATCCATCAACCAATGGATGGCTATCATAGCTCATTGTCCTAGATCCTGCCCAACGTCCATATGGACAAGGAATACAGAGGAGGAGGTGTGTGTGTGGTGTGTGTGTGCGTGTGTGTACATTGTATATGTATTTGTGCAGCATGTGTGCGTATGTGTGTAAAGGTGTGTACATATCCTTAATGAATGCCTATGCGATGTATGTACTAGTTATAATCATAGTTATGAACCTCACTAGATAAGGTTTATGACCTTCAGTAATCTCCTTAGATCTGGGCAGCTATTATATCATTGATTAACTGATATTATGACATCGCATTACAATTAGTACTTGAAAGGGCTGTCAAATGTTCAAATGTCAGATTTGCAAATACCTACATAGTTACTATGCATCTTTTTGTTTCCTTTTCTTACTTAAAGATCACTTCTGAGCTAACACCTTCCAATTTAGAGGATTCAGATAAAATTAACAAAACGACATTAGACAAATATCACTATCATGGCTCTGCTCAGCAATAAATGTAGTGTCATTCGAATTGAAGTTTAAAGAAATTCACAACCTGTGGACTCCATTTTAGAACTAACAAATAATGCAATATGATGATGCATAATCTCCTGGTACCCAACCTCTTTTAGTTAGAACATACCACCACAACTAACATACTCACTATGAAAATACATTATCATGTCAATGGTGAATACGGATGGATTCCTTTGGTTCCATATAACCCCTCTTCAAGATAGACCACATAAACGTGTGTACCCCTTCTGTCAGGTTCCAACATAATATTAAGTTAAACAAGCTGTATAATAATACATGGATCCCTAGTCTACGAAACTCTCAATCTATAGCTACACCACTATATCCTATACATGATGGCTTATTTTAATGGCATATCGAATAACAATAAATCCTCTATCCTCCATGCCTATATTGAATGCAAATATAGGTATATTAAGAACAAAGTGAAATTTATTAATGTAAGTACATGACATAAATGTGCCTGATTACTAGGAATAAAACACTCAAGTAAACCTATAGCCTTGATATACAGTACATGGATTATGGTACAGACAAGTGATGTTTAAATGAGGCACATGAATACTAATTCAGCTACTAGTGGAATGTATCTGCATGTTGATATTTATAAGAAAACCTTGACTGAATGGAAAGTCTGTGTCAATACTACACATGCAAAGAAATGTGTAGTTACTAATCATGAAAATTAATATTACCTCAAATAAAATAGAAATGAGGAAAAATGATGTACATACATAATGTCCGTTTTAAATAACATTTACTAACTACAATACATAATTATTATCAGGCACCGCAATATTCCATATAAACATGTTTTACACAAGATCATCTCACTTACTATTGACAACAGAGATACTTTCTGCTGTTGATACTAGTGTTTGGCCTAAGTTGTCACCATTCGCAGCTGATGCTGTTATCCTACAGGCAACAGAGGACACTCCCAAGTTAGTAACATTGAGAATGTTCAGTCGTCCTTCCACTGGTTGCATGTTCACAGCATCAATACGTCCAGCAAACATGCTATCCACAGAAGCCTCATTAAGGAATGTTGAACCACCATCAAAGGACCATATTATGTTAAGAGCAGCAACTGTTCCAGTGAATCCTGAATGTGTACATGATATAAATGGAGGTCCCTCTTTCAGTTGCTGATCGCCAAAACAGAATCCACTACCACTGGCATAGTTGGTACCACTCAGCATTGCTGTTTGACCTAAGTACAGGGCAACAGAAAATAATATCAATATCATAACAACATGTTCTGAAATATGTTGTTAAATTCTGTTTTAACAGTCCTCAACTATTTACTGTTTCACTGTAATTTTATGTAAACTGTTTTGAAAATTAACAGTAAATACACAACTTTTGGGTATGCATAAAAACCCATATTTGGGGAGTTAACAAAAACCCAAATTTGGGCTATTGTTATAGACACAAACATTTGTGTAAGATCGGAAGATTCTCTGGAATTATGTGGGACCCAAGCTTACTTTGTTCATAAACAGGTTGTTATTCAGATAGCTAGCAACTGGAGTTTATTCAAAACATGCCTGAATATAATGGTCACCTTCCTAAGTTTCTGCTGTTTCAAGGGATTGTTTGGGTTAATGCCCTGAGAATTGACAGGTTTCAACAGTGAACAGTTATGTTTACTGTTAAATAAATGTGATGAAACAGCTGAATATTCAGGTTGAGGCTTAATCAAAATTTAACCATGTAGTTAAGAACATGTTTAACAATAATGTACATATCACAGTACATCACTAAAGAGGAACTGAAGTGAAAATGAAACACCTTCAGAACTGGGAAAAGTTGACAGAATAACATTTGCAAAAGTGCATTTCAATGAACTACAAATTTAAATGATATAATTTGTAGTTATACTCCCATTGTCAAAGAGAATAGACGGTGTACAAGTCCTATATACCTTCGTTATTCTGAAGTACAAAAACTTACTAACCAATTAAATATAATAATTATTATAATATTATGTTAATAAAATCAAATCAATACAGTCCATTTTATACCCCGTTCTAATTGTAAATAGACAGTTATCTTTACCATGAGTAAACTTATTTATCTACCCTCAGTATAATCCAATAAGAGATTGGACAGAGATCATCAAGTTCTTCAGATTTCCGGTAAAATATTCATTTGAGGTGATCATATGCATTCCATGTTTAATTTAATGGAACATGTACTAACACAAAATATCTATACATCTAAACTACGTATAATGAAACATTTACAGATACATAGATATGTGTGTATACCTTGTACTGAAGAATACAGCTGTAGAAACAGTAGAAAAAGGTGACCAATTGGTAGGCTGTATACTGAGCTCTTCATAATTCTGGTGTAATTTTTTTTCATCTGTATATCACTATACAAAAATTTATTTGCATGATAACACCCAACAATATTAATTGCATAACATAACATTGATGTGTGTATTATGGTGTGTTGCAATATCATACTGTAACTAAATATGTACAGTATTAGTACGTATGTCAACCTCTGCAGCAACACAATATTGGCTAAGGACTATGTAGTTACGAAATATGGACAAATATACACTGTATGCACATGGAGAGTTAAGTTTAACTAAAAGAGAGTAAAAGGGCCAGAATGGATTGCATGAACTAATGTTTCATCTACATGATCGGAAGTATCAAAGTGTGGACAGTAATGGAAATGAAATTGATCCTAGTGTTCATTCCTATGTTAGCTCAACCAAATCTTTACTATGTGCTGATATATACAGCCTAGACCTCTCACATGTAGAAGACCTGAAATCAGGCTGTTCTGTACCAAGTTGACTCTGACAGTATGTAAGTGCCTGATAATTATAAATGCTTCTACCAAGTTTGCACCAGGACTTGTGCAATCAAATGACTGAGTGGTTCACATACGCAAAAGCGAATTGATGTCAAGACGAGAAATGAACACCTAGGAAATGATTATCATGTCAAGGTTCTGATGTAGAATGATATTCAGTATTTGGATAAGGATTAAGTAGCTGATTTACATTGTACTCTACATACCTTAAAGTGCAGCCTGTTACTTCAATATGGCTCACCACTTGTATACCAATCAATATTTTTTAAAGTTCCAAAATAATTTACATAGTAAAATAGTTATACTACAATCCATACACATTATAATAGTTTTATTATGCTACTTACTCACTAAATAACCTGATTAACGAATATGAAATATTTTCTGGCAAAAACCAACCTCGTGATCACTTTCTACAGAAAAGAGAAATGTGTCAACTAGAAGATAATTTCATGTAGTTACAGGTAGGTAGGACTCTAACAAAGGAGTTGGTTTGGTATTAACTTGACACAAAGACTGGACTCTAACAAAGGAGTCATGCAACTTGGTTCCAGGCGTGGACTCTAATGAACGAGTCAACTTGAGACAATGAGTGCACTCCAACAAATTAAGGTCCCAAGTTGACCCCGCTACCACGGTGACTCCAATACGAGGACAATCAACACAAAACAAAGGACTTAAAGGAGTCAACTTTGTAAAGTAGTGGAGAATATATTTTGGATAACGGATTGGATAGAACTGTAAAATAAAGTATGTAAGGCTACGTAGGTGTATATTGAACCAGGAAGAATACATTTGTGATTCAGTCATGTGCACTTCTCCAGATGATGCTATATTGGTTTTAATTTTTTAGGTTCGACCCGATACCATGTCATACTGTATTACATCATGTAAAGATACAAACATAACTGATCATCATAACAAAGTACGTGCTATGTAGCTAGGGTACATAATATTATATTTGGCATAAAGTATATAGAACTACCAAGATGAAGTCCTAGATGTACTCATCAAGACTTGTTGACTTGTAGACTTGTAGACTTGACAAGACTTTAGCCACCACAGTATACAGAAAGCTCACTTAATTATACAAATGAATACCACGATTTCCAATCCAAATATCCCATTGCCCACAAGCTAGCCATAGTACAAACCTCAAACTATCGCGCTCAGAACCTACCCTTCACACCCATTACCTTCTCTGGAAAAAAAGAAAACTCCCAGGCCTTAAACTGATACCCCAGGTACTTAATCAAACACCCACCCGGACCCACTCCCCAAACCAGACAAGACAACATCTCATCGAACACCACCTTGTCACCATCCCCTATGTAAAGAACACGTACCTCAGAAGCCATTAGACGAATTCTTGCACCCTTACAGATCAAGACGACCTTCAAGCGAATCGACATCCTAAGAACACTTATAGTTCACCCCAAGAATCCCATCCCCAAAGAAAATAGAACAGGAATACTACACCAGATACCCTACAGTAGATCGATGCCACAAACATCTGCCCTGACTCAAGTTGACAAGTCCTCTGTTAATGAATAAGTCCGAAATTAGTCAAATTGACTGAATATACTACATCATTTACGGACAGTTCTTAATGTCTACTAGACCTATACGAATTTGTCATCGAAGACTCACCTTGAATATCCTGGAACTCCTCAAAGAAAAACACATTAAACGATTTTAAAAAATGTCTGAAAATAATATTCTAAAGCTTGAGCACTTCAATTCGTTGGTGTCACCATTGATAACGCTAATGTACCTCCGCCAGGTCACAGTCACCGGTAAGACGCGTCAGCCATATTATTCTTACATTCATTACAATTCGCCCACTATTATAACCATAGATCTATGTTATAACTATGCGCTATGGAGACACAGCACCTGAGCATAGTCTTGCCCTACAAAATAAACAATGAAAACAGTTGTTTCCATTTAAGGCATGGTATTAGCTATAGGAAACCAAACAGAATCCAAATAATAGCAGGATAAAGTATAGTTGTAAGAATTGGCCATTGTAGCCCATTGAAAGTTCTACTTTATTTTCAATTTCCATTCAAAATCATAACTGTTGTGAAGTAACGCTAAAAGTTGTATATTATATTATATCATATATTATGGTCTATATAGCATGTGACCATCAAGTCACCAAAAACATATTTGCTATATACCAGGTAGAGGTGTATTTCATTGTAAACCTGCAGCTGCTAATAGCAGGCTGAGTAAGGTTGCATAATACTATACATATGCAACTCCCAATGTTTAAAGTACAGTGCTCCCAGCCATTATAATACCCCTCACTTTAGGGCCACCCTCATATTTTACCAATACAATTTGTACACAAACTTCTGTACATGTATGGTTGAGTGGTGAAAGGGGTGTAAAAACAACTCAAACCATGCACTGTCTGATACAATGACTTCCTCAACTGTACAACATGTGGAGACTCAATGAGCATGCATGGTTGTGCCGACACAATTATAAGGATCACATGATAATACCAATAATTCAATGCACAATAAAAACACAACTGATATCAATTAACCTGCAACTAAGACACACAATAGCATTGAACATACTGTTTCCAGTATGTCACATTATATGCAATTTTTCTTGGCATGCCACCTTCAGCTCTCTTCATCCTCCATATACCATTGCGAATAACATTGAATTCGATGATCAGTTACATACTGAATCATATTTTCTTATGTAAACTGCCACCAAAACTTAAGACACATTAGCTGATTGATAAGCAGTCTCCATTTTGACACTATGAGTTCTTTTCAAGACATTTATACATGTAGTATACTAATACTATCATGTGCACTGCAGCCTTACTGAGATGGATAGTGAGTTGAAGCCCCCACTATTATATGTGTTCTCTTATTCCATGCAACACTACAATGTAATATCCAAATTTTGTGATAGTGCTTCTTTGCACTTATTGCAGGCATCTAGGCATGCCTTCTTTCAGTAGAGTCAATCCTTTTGTACTTATTTAAACCCCAATGAAAAAGAATGACATTGTACAACAGAGTTCAGTATATTTTTTAGAAATTAGGCAATAATAGAGTTTGGAAACTATTGTTCAGAACCCTTTGTCATATGGGTAGTTAATAATAATTAACCTTCAGTCAATGTTGTGGCTTGTAAAGATCAATCCCCGACTATAGAAATACTAGTGGTTCCTAAAAGTTGTTTGTAAAAAAGGAAGCGATCTTAAAGGGGCTGCCTATGTATAATTTCAAGGTCGCTTTCACAGACCTTTTCAACAGGGCACATTTTATTTAAATATCACTGCGCATGCATCAAACTGATTCCTTTATGATGCTCATTGATTCCAACACTATAGAAGCTGCAACATGCATACATCAAACTACATGCAGAATGTTGTGCAGTGTTATTCATTCGGAAACCATTCATATGCATCACCAACTATAATTACAAATAATATTATATTATATATTATATAATATAATATAGCTGAATTGCAATTGTCCACAAATAGGGGGCCGGGGTATAGATTCAGTGTGAAGTTGTTGAAACATAAAGCAATATGATTATACGTATAATATTATGTTTACCATGAGTTATGTTATATTATATATTATATTATTTATATTATATATTATATTATTTATATTATATATTATATTATTTATATTATATATTATATTATTTATATATATTATATTATTAGTTATATGATTTTCTTATCAAGCTTTTTACTTATATATATATGTAGAATACGCATCTGACATTCCTCTTACAGGATTTATAATTAAATATAGAGTCATAATATGTATATTGTTCCATGAACAAATGATGCTGAAATTCAAGGTACATTAATTAAACTAAGACAAAGGCTGGTAGGCAGGAGATGACTCCATTGTGACACTGTCGGTTCTTTCAGGATAATAATAGTCACCTTTAGTAGCACACACTGAAGACACAGTCTGATAAGCAGGAGAAGACTGCATTTTAATGTTATTTTCTTCAGGATCTTCATAGATAACATCTCCAGCTACAACATTCTCATTTTCTTTCTTCTTGATACAAGGACAGGCTATAATCACAGAAAAACAACACAGTAATTTTGGCGGGCTCACCTGCTACGGCGAGTCGTTCGCATCTTCGCTGGTGACAACAGAGGGTAGTTACTATAACGACGGTAAGTTTAAATTTGATCGTTGGACGGCAGACAACCTAATCGCCCGATAACCGGAAGTCACTGGGACGATAATTAAAAATGGCCATCATCCGCAAAGGAAAAACCGGAAATCGACGGTTCTCCTCATGGACAGTTAGACGGTCGATTTTAACCCATGGAGGACACTCCCCGAACCGTACTTCATAATCCCTGAGAGTTTGGCGGCGCCCCGTGCAGTAGTTTTTGCCCGAATCGCGAACAAACAATTACAAATGAACTGAATTATATATATATAGATTACATCAAATATTGAATCTGATGTAAGGCTGATGCCATCTTTGCACATATTGTGGAAAATATGGTGATGAATGTGGTGATAGTTGGTTCACATATGCATACTATTGTTTCGTATAAATGTATCATATTATGGAATGCAAAAATAGTTAAAGTATGTTATTACAATGAGAGCATATACTCATTATTGTACCCTTGTGTGTAATGTAGTGTGTACAGGGCGGTGATCAAACTTCAACCTTTACATTTCATTGTTTACATGTGGAAGTTCACGAGGCAAAACGCTTCTTGCATATACTGTAAACACCTGGGAACAAATTACACAGAATGACCACAATTAGGAACAACTATTCTCGTGGATGCCGGTAGACATATCTTGTTGTGTGCTGTAAGCAATAACCAAGCACCTTTACATACCTTTTACACCATGCTTTTTCTTCATACAAATGACAACCACAATAACAGTGACAACAAGGACCACCAGTATGATGACTGCAACAATCGGCACCACAATGACAACTATGAAGAGAATATGCAAAAAAGCAAATAATACATTAAAGCACAACTAAACTGTTAAGAGGAATTATGAAGAATAAATGATCTATCTGTACTGTTTCTAAAGTGTTTTGTTGCTGTAAAACTACCTAGTTGTGCTGCAATACAACTGGGCAGAATACAACTAAATTTGTGTCCTGGTATATACAATTTATACAGAGTTGCATCATAGTCCAATATAAAATATCACATGTGATAAAATTGTGTATTTACCTATTTCCTGCCTGGTTCTCACTCAATTAAATCTAACAACGGAACTTACTTGTTTGGTGACCTGTGCTGTTACATCTGACCTGTGCTGTACCACCTGTGCTAGCACACCTTTCACTTCAAACAACTTGTCAACCACTCATGCACCAGGATACACGTAAGCATACATGAATAATTTATCCAAACAAAACAGCTACAGAGGACGCTGCCATTTCACAATTGGCCAATATCCGCATATAGGATAGTTATATTCAAATGCATGGTTTGCTCATTCCAGTTCATTAGTTAGTTGTCCATTACACATTCATTCCAACACAGGCTGTCAGACATGGTAAGTACATGCAGTAATTTAGTACAATGCAAACATACCAATAAGGAGTGCAGAAGGTGGAGTTGTAAATGGAGTTCCAGTTGAAGGTGAAGCTGCAGTAATGACTGAAGACATTTTCATAACATAAATATTGAATAATTAAAATGTGACTAAATCCATAAAAGGTTTATGAATATACATATGTACACCAAAGGATAAGTTTAATACTGAAACAGAATGTGAATTTCCCCTTTTCAGAAAGTATGCATTGGAATTATACTCTGCTACACCTTCAAGAATGATGATATTAGTTGATGGATCTGGGAGAAGCCATTCAATTTAATTTATCACATGGAGCTATAGGCTGCAGTCCCCAACAGCTTTCAAAGAACCTCATATTAAAGCTGGTATTTGGTGATGACATTCTTCTCCATTTATTTTAGATTTACACTCCCATTTGAAACCCTTTGTATTACAAAATCACCCATCCCTTTCATGCAATACAATACAATTTATCATGTAAATTGAAAGTAGTAACACTTCCATTTTATTATACAACGAACACATAATATTATAGGCAGTTTGTATGCAGTGAATTCTGTCTGAACAAATTTGTCAGTTGTCTGTATTCCTAACCTAGATCATTACATATTCATGTGGTATGATACCTTACTCTCATTGTACACAACTGGCTCTTTCATACATTTTGATGAAAAATAAAGTGCAGGAGGGTTGAGCAACTTGTGTAATGATACATATCATCATTATTACTGTAGGCATGAACACATTTACTGTATGGAATGAAATGATGCGGTTGTGATTATTAGGCTTGATTAAACGATTGAAGAGATACATTCTATAACTATTATGGGGGAATGACACTGAAAATATGGCAGCCCTGTGCTATATGCCCATGGCGTTTTGCAAACTGTTGCTCTTAATGGATATTCATAGTATGTACCGATTCCTTCGAATGAAATTAGAACGACATGATTATGAACACAGCATGGCTGCTTTTTTGATGTTTCCAAAATAATAATAATTGCTATATTCGTTTGTATGTGATACCTGAACAGTTCTTCCGAACAAATTGCTCAGTGTCTACATTCCTAAGCTGGATTATTACATATTCATGGGGTTTACAAATATTATGTTCTCATGTATACAACTGGCCCTTTTATACACTTGGTGGTGATGGAAGTGGAAGGAGGGGATCATGTGTAATGCTAAATATTAATTATTAATAGAGCTATGTGAAGAAATGATGAGATTTTTATTAATTATTAGACTTGTTAAACAATTTGAAAATTACATTTTATCAGTAAAAGTGGGAATGACACTTAAAAATCCCAGCCCTGTATTGTACACATAGCATTATGGTGATTTCTTGCCAACAGTGGAGTTTATCCTACAAACAGTATGTGAAGGTTTTTTGGGCCAATGCTATAAACAAAAGACCGTTAAAAACCTCATAGAGATTTTTCACAATGTAAAGTATGTAGTGAAGTAACAAGATAGAGATGGTTTGGACAGGCAGACAGTTGGATGAGTAGATAATCAAAATATTACAATTTGACAACAACAACAAGAATTACATGTGCAATGTAATATGAAAGTAACTAAAGTACCTCTGGTAGAGCTGTAGAGGATATAGTGTACAGTCACTTTGGCTTGATTGGTTACAATGGCAATGTTAAAATATGGTACATTTGTATAATCTCTCGTACAGGAGACATTATGGCTGAACAATGAGTTGCTAGGTAAGTAATTGACAAATGATAACAATTACAAGCATCCGTTTGGATAATTAAGTGTTCGGAAAATTGAGACTTTGTATACAGGAAGGATTCTATATCATTGAAATCATAAATAATAAGGTACACAAGTAATTCGAGGAGGCTGCTACCCCTCACACTTGAATTATTTGGGCATCTTTTACAGGTTCAAGAGGACCTTCACCGGGGATGCTACATGTCAAGTCTTTATGCTCTAATTCCAGCCTGGTTTGTAATTTTCCGCATTTCAATATTGGCTATTTTTTCCATGTAATACCATGGGGAGGGAAAATTTCGCAGAAGAAAATTTCACAAATTTGCACTGAAAATGCATTTTCGCAGTTTTAATTTCGCGACTTGTTGCCTGTGACTGTGTTTTCCACGTTTTCTCTGTTCATTGACATCATAGTCAGTAGTGGCTGATCACGTTGACAGTGGTAGTTTTGCGATTGGTAGGATCCTACGGCAGGAGAAACGTTTTTGATTCAAAGTGCCGCGAGAGAATATCACATCTATAAGGAGATCTGGGATGCTACAATTGGTGAAGAACTTCAGTGTTTGAGCGAGAGCGACAATGCAAACAATCGTTATGCAGTCGCTATGAAATGAAACGATGACATCGTGGGACACGTTCCTCGCAAAATTTCCAGGGTCTGTGCACTATTTTTAGAATGCAATGGCTTTATCATTTGTACGATTGCTGGTTCTAGAAGAAACTACAATAAAACGAAATCTGAAGTATAGAGTGTATATGCCAGCACTATATATATAATACAACCAGAATAAACGATATTGTGAAAATGCTCTCATGGTATATTTTGCATAAAACAAATTTTGGTACTTAAAATTTCGAGAATTAGAGCCATTTAAGAAAATAGCGAACATTTCTCTTCATGAAATTTTTCTGCCCTACAGTATAAAATATAATATAGTTGAAACTCTTTAGTAACAATAATCGTTTATATTGAAAATGCATATAATGATGAATTTCCATTTACAACAAAAAAGAGACTGATTACATTGCTCTAGTTTTCCTTGTTTGTTTGATCAGTTATAAAGAATTACTCCTTAGTATGAGTGGAATGAAAAGAAATTCTCTCAGAAACTTTTGCCTCTTACCATACATTGAATCTAATAACCATGTACACAGTTTGCAGCTGTACAGTAGCTGTACAGCATGCACTGACTCTGCTGGGCCATACATAATTACAAATCACACAATGTAGTATATGGCACAGGAGAATGACATATCAACTGCAGTAGTGGTACAATATCATAATTATTAGACTATAGAGGAAACATGAAAGTTAATTGCTACTGTACTTCTATTATTCAATCTCCACACAACACTTCAAGATTCAATCGATAACAGTACAGTGGCAAGTAATATTGTGGTCATATGTACATCTGACAGAAAATTTAACTATTACTGTCACACTTGTAGAAAATGACTATTCATTCAACATTCTAAGGATGAAACTACTTCATTCACAATATTATATTATAAGAGACATAGTGAGATAGTTGATTACCAAAACATAGTATATACACAAAGACGAAGATTAGATTGGTCAACAAGGGGGGGACCACAGCTCCACACAAAGTCTACGATAGAGTGCTTTTGAGATCCTGCCATTTCATCTATGTAGGTATTCAAGTATATGCATATGTATGCCAATTTTTAGTCATCATACGTGTTATGCTAATTTTATCTCATACATACACACGTGAGAATGGTTTTACTAGCTTTTCCACTATAGTACAGCTACTCACCTTCCTTTTCACAAATGAAATAGTTAGATGACAATTGCAAGTTGTATCCATTAGGGCATGAACAGAAGTAACCTTCAATAGTGTTAGTACAATTATGCGAACAGTTATTAGTGCTAGCATTGTTGCATTCATCAAAATCTAGAAGTGAACATTGTGAAAAAATATGATTATATGCACATAAGTATGTACATTTCTAAAACATCGTAAGGAAAAGTAGCAAGTCTTAGTGCCATGACATTCTACTATGAATACACCATTGAATGTAACAATGTTATATGATTGGATGATTACCACTAAACTTTGGGAAATTTTTGATTGAGGCTAGTGTCGACTAAAAAGGGTTGAAATTAGCATTTAACTTGCTATAACGTACACAGCAATTGTTTTACTGCCTTAAGATTACACATACAAAGGCCTTTAATATATGCCCATATTTTAAACCTGTAGAAATGATGTCAATAAAATGGCAATAAAAAGTGAAGAAACAAGAAATGGATGAATAGGCAGTCAAAATGAGCAAGCCATCCATCAGAATATAACATTATCCACTTTCTAACAGTAAAATGACTATTTAAAGTATGGCTGTGTGTACTTCTAACAGAAGTTACCACTTTTAGTGACATATGTCTCAAATCAAGAATAACAATTTATTACACTTTCTTCAGGTAATAGTAGTTCATTCACCAAATGATATTGTATATACATGAAGTATTACAGGTTGTCAGATTACGGGATATTGTACATATATACAAGGTTCAGGGTGCTTATCAACCTCATGATGATATTCTGGAAAATCAACCATCCCTCCATACTTCGTATACTACATACCACCCACCATAGGATTTTTGTCCTATCTGAAGGGATTCCAGTGTGTGTGTACCACAGGTGGAATTCAGTGATACATTTAATAATGTTAATATTATATGAACTATCAATTTACACTAGTTTTTGACTGATTTAATGCCATAGCACTTCATTTGATGTTTGCTGCATATAATATGATTGAGTTTCATGACAATTGACAGAGTTTTAATGGCAATTAATGGATTCGTATACTGTACTCTCCGTAATTTTCACGGGATCAATATTTCACAAATAAACAATTAAAGTTCACGTTTTCATTTTCATGAATGGACATAGCTTATTTTAAAATATAATATATACATTATAATAAGTATAAAATAGGAAGAAGATGGCATTTGAATTGTTTGATTCGTTGAGAGTATCCACTGCAGTTATCTGCTATATCACCAAATATGGATCCGCTTGTACTTGATATAGAATGTAAATGAAAATGTCTCACAGAATGTCAGTCTCAGATTTTAGTGTCTTGTCCACCTCCACTATTGAGGAGAGACTGGAGAGTGAACAGGTTGTGTTATGTCTTAATATATGTCATGAATAATTTTTATGTTACTGAGTATTCTTGCAAATCATTGAATGAATTGGTAGAGAATTACCCCAAATACGAAGCATCAGTAGGAATGGAAATACAGTTAATCACAATTAAAAATCTGATGATTTGATCAGGATATGCATCAAATCAACTGAGAAGAGCCAATTGATAAATACGTACTATGTTTATTGCTAGCAAAGGATTATGTGCACCGAGAGTGGAATTGGGATCCTAATTGGGTCCACAAGCATTCTAACAGAGGATGTTTTTGAGACCCCCAGTATTCTATTTGTGCATTTGTAGTGATAATAGAGGCAAACATGTTACAATACTAATTATCCTATTTTGGGCTGTATGTGCTAATAGTTTTACTAGCTTTTCACTACAGTACAGAAACTGACCTTCCTTATCACAAGTGAAATTGTTAGATGACAAGTTGTAACCATTAGGACATGAACAGACGTAACCTCCAATAGTGTTAGTACAATTATGTGAGCAGTTATTAGTGTTAGCAGAGTTGCATTCATGAACATTGCGAAAAATATGATAGTGTATGTGTACAGGTACATATGTACATGTGTATATGTAGGTATACATATGTACATATATTCATATAATGCAGAAGAAAGAATCTAAGTACCATATTCAATGCATACATGGATCTCCTAGATACTAATCAGGTCTAGAAAAAAACTTTGATTTGCATTCTCAGAAGTTCCATAGCTCTGTAGCATATAGAATATGAGTACAAAGAATTGGACCAATAGTATTGACATCTCCTGCATGAAACACATTATAATACACACATTCTCAATGTTTTGTATCACAATTACAATGGCAATACTAGTTCAATTAATGATATAATATTATAAGTGAGACCATATCATGTTTGAAGGATTTTTATAATGTGGTAACGAGAAATTGGTAACGTGATTTATAATAATAATGGCAACGTGAAAGGGAAAGGGAATAAGAAGTGACTTCATGAGATTCAGTTTTGAAGAAAAACATTCTATGATTAGGGAGGAAACTAATTATGAATAGACACTCTATTGATAACTCTTCATGTCAGAAACAGAGGAAATGGGCACAAAATATTTCCTACACTTTTCATAAGGCCAAAGATGGGTACCAAAACAGCTGCAGATGTTTCATTTTCAGCTGTTTCGACAAATCCATTTGTGGTGGTTTTGTTCTCTACTGGAGTGGTGAGATCATATTATCGTATTAGTTTCCACTCAAATCATTCAGTACTTTGATGGAATACATTCAAATCAACAGGTTTTATTCTTATCCATCTTTTCACAAGTCTCTATATTGTTTTCATTTCAACTTCTGGTATGTTACACTCGATATACATGGAAATACATATGTACGTATGTGTTCCTACACATAACTGCAATTGATGAAGATATAATTTAGATTACTGTTTATTATCATCCCATTTCATTTTCATTTCGAATTCCGGCATGTAACGCTCGTCTGATATTATATATTATATATGTATACATATAATATGTGCTCCTACACATAACTACAACAAAGAATTTATATTATAATTTATATTGTGTGAAGTAAGATGGCCAATTTCAAATGCCGGCAATCAAAAATTGGGGTAGAATTCGTGCGCTGAAGCTCCGCCAAACGTATTAACTTCAGCAAAGGTCCTTCTGAACCTAAGAAAGATGCCCAAGTAATTTAAGCACGGGGCAGCAGTCCCACAAGTTTTTGAACTCGAATTACTTGTTCTTCCAAAGACAAATTAAATTAGTACACAGATGCGTTCAGATGCATAATGGAATGTGAACTTTATTTTGGCTTCTACCATATAATTTTGCATTGCGCAATATGAAGTAAGTGTATCTTGGTGTAAACAGGTTTTTTCTATATTAAAACATATTTCTTCAATCAACCATAGATTGCAGTCCTTTTTCTATTCTAATGCAATGTCACATATATTTGTATATCATGAGGAACCACACCTATCTTAGGGTAATTTTACGTATATGTGGTTTATCCTTGAAAGATATCACATCACACTTGCTGCCAACCAAAGAACATGACAGCTAGTCAACATGTTATTTGGAGGGTATGTTATGATGCTGCTGGTGTTGGGTACAACTTGTCCAGAACCACTGACATGTTCTAGTGAACAGATTGCAGACAGCACCATGAAACCAACTCCGGGGTTAAAATGGGTTTACATTCCTTCAGAGGTTAGGAGGTTCTTTAAAAATCTGCTTTGTAGCATTTTGAAAGCAATTCAAAACCAAAATTCCATGAAAACATCAAACACACATCTCCTTATTGGCAAGGAAGGATATCTACAACACCATCTGAAGATACCAAAGACACTTAAACGAGAAGCTACTAGAACTAATCTACATCAGCTAGGAATGTGTTACCTAAGTTAGCACAATGTATGGAATAGCACAAATACTCACATGTAAATTTAGTAGTTTAGGACATGTATACAGTACATGATAATCTACAACATAATAATAATGTACAACATACGTACCTTCCAATGTTGTGAAATTGAATGTTGCCGGTGAACTCTGGCTCACCACATTTATCAATGCTCGAACATCCACTTGATAACTTGTATTACTGCTGAGATCAGATACAGCATAGTTAGTAGTAGCTCCTGTGGAAGTCACATTTCTTGTTGTCATCAGGACATTATCACTGAACACTTCAATCACGTAGGTTATTTGATTGTCACTGAGCCCTTCACATAGTCCATTTGGTCTCATCAGCACAATGTCAATACTGTTGTCAGACACAGTACCCTGGGTCACACCTGGTGCTGGAACATCTGCAGAAATGATGGACAGAACAAGATAGGGATGGCTGGAGTAAGAAATGATTGAACTAGCCAACAGAAATATGTAAAAATTGGGATCCCCTACAATGCTTTAAAGGATACATGATTTCAATAAAATGATTGCAAAATAAGATTATCATTATAATATTGTCAAATTACATATGTATATGAAAGAACTTGGTAGCTCTATATATAGGGATTATGATGGAGAATTGTACAATATTCATATGAAATACAAATTCCACAAAAGTGTTAGGAAGGCAGGCAGAAAGTTGGAACAGACATACCGTTATAATAAAAGTATCAAAGCAGGAATTGCATATGCAATAGACACAATATACTGCCTGCTGCATTTAGTTCTGGAATAGTTACATTTCAATATGCTTATCTTGATCATTCCCACAATCTGCCTATTCCGGGCATCCCTATCTTGTTACGTCACTTTTGGGGTTGTGATCCGTACATAATGTTCTCTTTATCCATAAACTAATCTAGGGATATGTTACAGGATGGTGATGAGTTTTATGAGATTAATTGACATAGTACGTATACTGTATATAAAATTGAATGACATCATAACGCTACAATGTAAAAACTCTGAATTGCCAAATGCAATACACTAGGAATGACCAGCTCAATGGCCTATCACATTCAGGTATAAAATAGCTTGTGGTTTGATGATTTGTATGATGCAAACCTGTCATAAACTAGTAATAATAATAATAATAGTGCTTCGAAAGCCTAATAGTGGTATCCAAAAGAGTATACATGCAAAGCAGTGTTTTTATTTTTGATTTCTTGAAGCTAAGCTAAGTTAGTATTGTTATCAAAAATGTCTTCAGGATCATCTTTGGGTATTAGTCTAAGTAGCTATATGAGACATCCACATAACAATGAAAGTGTAATTTTATAATAGTGCAGCTATAGTTTAAGTGAGATTTCTTTTGAAGTGGCGGTGAGTTTATGAACGGTTGATTGATGCTATGAACAACATACAGTAACCAACAATGAAAAATTCTATTTAATCATTGCAGCCTTTAACTTTAATTCTTGCACTGGGATAGTATGTCTCAGTTATTTTGATATTCCCCTTATACTACACATCTGATGATAACAAAATGAATTCCACCAACGTGTTTTTCTTAAGTTTTATATAATAATGAAAATAATTTAATGCCCATCAACATTCTAATGTTATTATGCATGCACCTATACATGCGTACTTGCATAAGTGTCATGAAATATAATAAGTGTCATGAAAATTATAATTATTGTTATCATTACTCCTCCCATGCAGCATTCCTTCACAACATATTTTATACAAAACATCATCTCACTTACTATTGACAACAGAGATACTTTCTGCTGTTGATGGTGGTGTTTGCCCCAAGTTGTCACCATTCGCAGCTGATGCTGTTATCCTACAGGCAACAGAGGACACTCCCAAATTAGTAACATTGACAATGTTCAGTCGTTCTTCCACTGGTTCCATGTTCACAGCATCAATACGTCCAGCAAACATGCTATCCACAGCATCCCCACTAAGGAATGTTGAACCACCATCAAAGGACCATATTGTGATAAGAGTAGCAACTGTTCCAGTGAATCCTGAATGTGTACATGATATGAATGGAGGTCCTTCTTTCAGTTGTTGATCGCCAAAACAGAATCCACTACCACTGGCATAGTTAGTACCAGTCAGCATTGCTGTTTGACCTAAGAATTGTGCAATAGAAAATAATTATGATAATTATGAATATCACAAGGCAAAATTTTTCCTTGCGGTAGTAGACTTGTATTACGTATACATATATGTTGGTGATCTTCAATGTCTTATTAGCAGTAAAATTCCATGATACAGTAGTTTTCTTTGTCAAATCTTTTAACAAACTCAGTTTATATATGCATACATATTATCTGTTCGATTAGCTAGGGCAACGGAAGAGCATAGAAAATTACATAGGAGAATTGGCATCAACATGCAGTGAGATAGGATGTCATTGAAGTGTTAATGCAGGTGAAGGGTCAATACTGAAAAGTACTGAATATAATGGAATTACCCCCTGGCTTATGTATATTATATACCTAAACTATGTATATTATTCACCCTTGATATAGCTATAGCTACAATAATGTAACTAACAATAAAATTAAAAGATAGCAGATGAATTTTTCACCAGATAGTTCGACAGTTCGTTGTTCGGTACATACTGTAATTGAATGTACACACGAACAATGGACAGTATTGATATGTATACATGTGATGTTGTGTATATTTTGTGAAAGTTTACACACTATATATAGAGATTACATTACTGTAAACCAAAGTCACTGCATTTTAGGCAGGTGTGTGTACCTTGTACTGAATAATGCTGCAGTAGAGACAGTAGAAAAAGGTGACCAACCACACACAGGCTGTTTACTGAGCTTGTCATTGTTCTGGTGTGATAATATGAATATGTGGTAATGTACTTCAACCTCTGCAGTGAATATAAAATGAAGGAATAAATATGATAGAAAAAATGATATAAAAAGTGAGTAAACTAATCGAAATCAAAATCAATAAAATTAATATTATAGGTCACATGCAAAATATTCCAACCACAGGCATGCAGACATGAATTATTAGCGATTATCAATTTCATTCAGGTTGAATGCCTGAAACCTGATTTTCTGTTCCTTGTACACGCACACAGACACAAACTATTACCATTAACACATGTCTAAGTTATTCAGAGGGCAAATGAAGGGAAATATATCCAATTCACTGATTCAGGGTGTAATATTATAGTGTTCAATGAATAAGATGTTATTTCCTTCATTTCGCAGTCTGGAAACTTTCACAAGTGTAAATTAGAATAGTTAGTATGGGAAGATGTTCACGAGAGTTAGAACGAAATTACTCACGATAACTCTACTTGTTTTTAACTTTATTCAAAGTAAAGTAAATTCAACAAACTCCTCACCACTTTTAGATACGACCCTTATCTCCAACACTACCAAGTTTGAAATAAAACCATCTCTGTTTGATGTAGCAATAATTTGAATTTACTTTATCATAATTGAAATTATATCATTATCAATGATACAGATATAATCATTGATAATGATATAATTTCAATTAAAATGATAAAGTAGAAATAGAACACAAATAACTTTGAATTTAGCACCGAACTTGCACATGTACCATTTTATTGTGCAACCTGTTACAATGTTGCTGGGTCGAGTGATATAATTGTGATTGATTCTTGTTTGAGCTTTTCTTGATCTATGATATCATAATGCATGTACCTCAACACCCTACAGAGTGATTCAAAATAACTCTAAAGATAACTTTCTTTGATATAGGTTTAATCCCTAGGCATAATACCGTGCAAATTTCTCATAAAATATGCCTGCTGTTCAAGTGGTTTACAATGCCTCCGACTTCTCGCATTAAGTTCATGGGTAGCTTGATATGGGAGGCATATCCCTGCGTTAGGAGTGTTTTCATTGGCGCTCACAATCGGTTGCCATGACGTTGGATATATGAGTGTTTGGCGACGAAGGTGCAGAAAGTGAACTGCTACTCCAACAGATCACTTTCTTTCGGGTTATTCCTGCCAACGTTTAGTAGATATCAAACTATTCTCGTAATGGGCAAGTTTCAAGAGGAGTCACTTTCGTTGCAGATCTGTGCTAGAACAATAACCAAAAATTAACGGCGAAAATGGCAGTTTTTGAGCCATAACTCAGGGTAAACTTAACGGAATTGAAAACAGAATGTACCATTGGATAGAGCTAGCCAATTGACATCTTCAATCCAGGTTTGAACGAAATTGACCACCTTCGATTTTATTCATTGTTACCCCTAGAGAGAGAAAACGTCATTATTATTCATGACAATAGATGCATCCATGTAATCTTACATCATGTGTAAATTAAACAATAATGTAAAATGAAATGAATGAATACACTCAGACACAGGCTACAACACAGTAAAGTGTGGACCTGGCAAGCAAATTGAAACTAAAAAAAAGAGAAATTGTGTGAGAGCAGGAAAGAGAGAAAAGTGTTAAAAGATAAATTGATGAGAAGTGATAGATTATTGATGGGAGTGATAATGAATTGATGTGAGTAAATGTGAATGGAGGTGAGATACAGTTAGATCAGTGGGGTATTTTAACTCCAAGTGGTGCTTAATGTTGCGTTAAAGATATGGGCAGAGCAGCTGATTGCGATTTTGCTTAGTTCAAGCAGAGATTTAGAGATAGATTCCTATACTTTTGATGGGATTATCTTATGTAGAGTATAGACTGATTAGTTCGTAAAGTGTCCAAGTGCTCCAAATTCGATTGTAGCTAAATCAGCAGTATAGTTTGTGGACTCCAAATCAGTCAATAGGGATAGATAGCTTTTCTTAGATTCTTTTCTTGTCTTGCATTCTTCAAATTTTGCACCGTGTTGGTATGGACTGTCAGTTCCAGCAGTTGGACATGAGTCCTTTCGATTACCATGATGTCAGGACGAGCGGTTGTGACAGTAAACGAGGGTGGAATTGTGCTAGGGGGGTTATCGCTAGCTCGGTACCCCCAAAAGATCTGCATAGATGATGTTTTCAGATGGCAGGTGCGATTTCAGAATCTTCACAAGAGTTGGAAGGGGCATCAAATGTAGGCTTAAAATAGTTGAAGCATGTCTCTGCAGAGAATTGGGGGGGTGGCCTTTTTGTGTGTTGATGACATACAGATTTAGAGAAGGACCAGGGGTTAGCATTGAAGGCCTTCTCCTTCCTAAGGGTGTTTCTACCGGGCTCAGTTCTTGAGGTGGCTTTGACCACTTTATTATGTGCCCGTACAGCGTTTAGAAATTCTCTAGGATTGTGTCTAAAATCTCGCCTGAGCTTGTTCTTAGCTTTAGCTAACCTCTCTGTGAGTTTCACCATAGCTCTGGGTCTGTGCGGTCCTTTCTGTGTCTTGGTGCGTTGTGAGATGTGAGGAGATTAGATCGGCAAAAACCTCTGCGGCTTCTACAGCTGTTATTTCTTCTCTGGCTAAGGATACATGGATGGGTGAAATAATAGCTCGAAACTCATCGTCTAATCGTTTATAATCGACCAGTCTTGAGTATCTTGGATATCTGAGTATATATATGATGGCGCGAACAAAGATGGCTCCTCCAAGGACAGGGAGTAAAGGCAGTACCGGTAAAGCACAAGGCAAAAAGGGAAGACACGATAAAACACAAGACGATGATTTGGAGGACCCTGGCAGTTGTTTCTGTGAAACTATAAGAGGCGGAGATGTAGTGTCGTGCGATTCTTGTCAACGTTGGTGCCACCCGTCGTGTGTGGGCTTGTCGACGGTGATGTTTAAAGTCATGAGCGAGTCTGAAGCTCCTTATCTCTGCCCTCTGTGTGTCCTCTTAAGATTCTCTAAAGAAGATTCAACTACGCAAGGGAGGAGTGCTATTAAGGCGGATATTCAGCGTATTACGAGCGAATTTCAGACAATAAAAGAAAGCGTCGACAGGCTGACAGAGCAAGTGAAAGGCTTGAGTAACGCATCATCCTCTTTGAGTGCTTCGAAGAACACACACGGGTGACTCAAGCTGGAACAAGTTGCATCAACCATGAGAGAACAAGAGAAGAGAATCGAAATACATGATCGCCAATTACGTAGTAAAAATATAGTCATTTACGGTCTGGATGAGGAGGATAGTCATGGCCCAGTCAGACAATTTAGAAGCATGCTTAGTGACAAACTTGGAATGGAGTCAGAGCAGGTCAGCATCATAGAAGCATTCAGGTTGGGGAAGAAGGGGGATAGCAATATCCGTCCTGTACTAGTGAAGTTGAGAGATGTGCAGTGTAAGGTAGACATCATGAACAAGTGCCATCTATTAAAAGGGTCTGGAATCTTTATCAACAATGACTACACAACTCTCCAGAGGCGAAATATGAGAGCATTGGTGGCAAGGATGAAAGAAGCAAAGAATGACGGATATATACTCGTCGTGGTGTTTTAATGGTAGACGGTATCGATATGGGCTCTGTTGATGCCATGGAGCTAAAACTTGATGTTGAAAATGAGATATAGGTATCCATCGATGATTCATTCAACCATTGCAACTCTATCTCAAGATTTACAACTACCTTATTGATCAAAGTTGTTTTCATTTTGAGTTGAATTTATAACTTTTCTTTTCTGATGTGTGTCGTGCTTCATAGGGTGGCTGATACCCTAGTGCAATTTTGCATGTAGCACGTTAATATCAAATAATAATAATAATAATATATCTTGAATATCTTGAATAGGAAGGCAGCCACTAGTCGCTGCGTTGCGTTGTGGCGCCAGGTGCTCTTTGTTTGAAGTCAATAGCTTCAGTACTTTCCGAGATTCGAGTGTCCGAAAATTGATTTGTCCGATTACTGATTGTTTACTCTACTTTTAATTCTCGCTGCTCATTCAGCCGTATGTTGACGGTTCAAGCCGAAATACGAATATGTGTTAGGAGACGTGAATGGCTAGCATGCAGGGAGGTTTTCAATTACATCTAACAGAAATTGGCAGGGAAAACCTACCCCGGCTGAATTCCCATTACTCGCGGCCGAATTTACGTTTTTTGGTCATTGATGGCGAGGAAAAAGAATTTTCTCCTACAAGTGACATTAGTGCAAAATTTCTATCGTACATAGTCTATGTATTCACGGAGAACTAGGTGGCCAAATTTTCATTTTTTACTCTCTAGTCCCCGAACAGAAAGAAAAGAACATATATGTGTATGCAGACAGGGCATGTTAGTACATGCATCCGCTGTATACTGTACATAAATCACTGTGAATTTTGTTGGTAATAACACACATACGTACATACATGAAGCCAATGTTAGTTGAGTAAATTGAGTTATTAATTGAGAATTGAGTTGACGTGCCCAAAATAATGAAATGCTAACTACAGTACAGTATCAGTTGACAAACATCTTAACTTCATTAGATTGTAACCCTTTTTGTATAATCATGAGCAATAGTATTGATTAGGGGATTATTGCAATAGTTAAATTACTATCACAATAGGGGTAGTGCACTGAGCTTTATCACGACAGTCAGAAAAGATATAACCCACCCGAAATCTAAACCCTTGTGTATAATCTGAACCCTTTGCAATGATGGTTGGCCCAAATGATTTCTCAGAACTGTTGCCTAGGTTCCTACATTTCCACCATTTTCTTTCTGCAATTTTAACTGCACCGATCATACATAATTACATGCACATTTCCCATTGGGAATTGGATTTCAATTTTACACCCAACTTTCAAATTTTATTCATTGATATTGAATCAAATTGTTTCACTCTACTGCGTAATGTTAAATGTTTCTTTGTGGATTTTACAATTCACTATTGAAAAAAAAATAATGCTGTAATGGAGTACTCTTACTGCAGATTAGCTATGGTCACTCATTAAGTTATGGATTGGGATGGGGATTACTTACAATACTCACCTAGCACATTAATTTTGTTGACATTACCTATGATGACTCACCTACTTTTATACTAGCCACTCCCTGAAGGCTACCATCAGCTAGGTTAACACACTGAATAGTTCCTCCATTGTCTGATGTAGTAAATCCAGTGATAGTGGAGGATTGAGTGAGACCACTGGTATCAGTAGTAGTGATCATAGAATTGTTGTTGCCTGCAAATTGTTCAGTGGTTCCTGTTACACTTATCCTATTCAATCCACTGATAGTCCACACAGCTGATAGACCAGTTACATTACAAGTAAAAGTCACTTCACTACCACTATCCAACGGTACCGTACCATCTAGTGTCACTGGACCTGGAAGAACACAAGTAACACAGTAGATTTCAAGGAATCAGGTTTGTCTGGTGATAATCACCCACAATACACCCAGTCATTATACCACTAAAAAGTACTTTTGAGAAAGAAACATCTACATAGAAATGATCTCGATGTTAGGATTGCCGAAAAATTAAATTATGAAATACAAAATTAATAGTATAATCATAATACAAACTCTACAGTGCCTAACACTTGACTTACCTTCGACGACGAAAAATGTGCTAAACACGACACACAATCTCACAGAAAGCGATATCACCTCCATGTAGCTTGCAGCAGTTCCAAGGGGATATTACCTCGTATGCTTATGTATCATGTCCGTGACCACGGTCAAGATGTGGTCAAGAGGTTAAGGCCCTTCAGATACTGTGGTCAAGGGGTCAAAGGCCTTTACAATGGATGGTCAAATGGTCAAGCCCCTTCTAAAGCCGTCAAATTCTTTGACCATTACTTGGTGGAATCATAGACAATCTATACTACGGTTACCAGGTGTAAAGTATGATTTAGACAGAAGCAGGATGATTCGGCAAATTCAGTCTAAATCATAGTTTACACAATACGGCACAAATGAAGTGCAAATTAAATAGATTTATCATCAATGATCACTGATGTTAAGCCATAACTGGATGAGATAATTTAATAAACCCACAACGAGATCATAATTTAGGTGATACGCACCTCAATCCCCTTTCGGCGCCTTTTAGTTTTAATTAGCAACAAGGTGTCTAAAAGACTGGAGCAGGATGATTCATTCAGGATGATGGACAGAAATTCATCCTGCTCCAGTCCAGTCATCATACTTTACACAATAGGGCACAAGAGAAGTGCAAATGGATCTACCGTCAATGATCATTGATGTTAACCCATAACTGGATCCGATAATTAGGTGATATGCCTTCTAGTTCAGTTACAAGGATACTAGATATCAAAATCATTCTGCTCCAGTCTAAAAGCATACCTCTAGTACACAATAAGGCACAAAAGAAGTGGAAATAGATTTACCGTCAATGATGTTAACTCTCGTACCCACAACATGTACAATGACGTCATAAATAGCTGCTGTAATTTTAGTCCTCATCTGTGCAGACCCTCAATTGCCCACGTGGTGGTAGCCATTTTGTTCGGAGGTACAGTGATAGGTGGTCGTGTTTTTCCATCAGAAGACTAAAATCGGCCTATTTACTCCTACAAATATAATTTCGAGCTCGCCCATTCAATTCGAGGTAAGTGTTATGGATTAATGACAAATTCATTGATAAAAGGGTTCAATAAAAGTGGGATCACGGCAGTTATAACTATGCAATTCTATACAGTTCGCCCAACTATTTTAAAGTAACTCAGTGCATGAATAGCTTAGTAGTGAGTGTATGAAGTTGGAAATTGGCTTCATTTACGTATATTACAGCATATAATATGATTACAGGTTATCTTCGATTCGAAGCCTTTCTGTTCGGGGACTAGAGAGTAAAAAATGAAAATTTGGCCACCTAGTTCTCCGTGAATACATAGACTATGTACGATAGAAATTTTGCACTAATGTCACTTGTAGGAGAAAATTCTTTTTCCTCGCCATCAATGACCAAAAAACGTAAATTCGGCCGCGAGTAATGGGAATTCAGCCGGGGTAGGTTTTCCCTGCCAATTTCTGTTAGATGTAATTGAAAACCTCCCTGCATGCTAGCCATTCACGTCTCCTAACACATATTCGTATTTCGGCTTGAACCGTCAACATACGGCTGAATGAGCAGCGAGAATTAAAAGTAGAGTAAACAATCAGTAATCGGACAAATCAATTTTCGGACACTCGAATCTCGGAAAGTACTGAAGCTATTGACTTCAAACAAAGAGCACCTGGCGCCACAACGCAACGCAGCGACTAGTGGCTGCCTTCCTATTCAAGATATTCAAGATATATTATTATTATTATTATTTGATATTAACGTGCTACATGCAAAATTGCACTAGGGTATCAGCCACCCTATGAAGCACGACACACATCAGAAAAGAAAAGTTATAAATTCAACTCAAAATGAAAACAACTTTGATCAATAAGGTAGTTGTAAATCTTGAGATAGAGTTGCAATGGTTGAATGAATCATCGATGGATACCTATATCTCATTTTCAACATCAAGTTTTAGCTCCATGGCATCAACAGAGCCCATATCGATACCGTCTACCATTAAAACACCACGACGAGTATATATCCGTCATTCTTTGCTTCTTTCATCCTTGCCACCAATGCTCTCATATTTCGCCTCTGGAGAGTTGTGTAGTCATTGTTGATAAAGATTCCAGACCCTTTTAATAGATGGCACTTGTTCATGATGTCTACCTTACACTGCACATCTCTCAACTTCACTAGTACAGGACGGATATTGCTATCCCCCTTCTTCCCCAACCTGAATGCTTCTATGATGCTGACCTGCTCTGACTCCATTCCAAGTTTGTCACTAAGCATGCTTCTAAATTGTCTGACTGGGCCATGACTATCCTCCTCATCCAGACCGTAAATGACTATATTTTTACTACGTAATTGGCGATCATGTATTTCGATTCTCTTCTCTTGTTCTCTCATGGTTGATGCAACTTGTTCCAGCTTGAGTCACCCGTGTGTGTTCTTCGAAGCACTCAAAGAGGATGATGCGTTACTCAAGCCTTTCACTTGCTCTGTCAGCCTGTCGACGCTTTCTTTTATTGTCTGAAATTCGCTCGTAATACGCTGAATATCCGCCTTAATAGCACTCCTCCCTTGCGTAGTTGAATCTTCTTTAGAGAATCTTAAGAGGACACACAGAGGGCAGAGATAAGGAGCTTCAGACTCGCTCATGACTTTAAACATCACCGTCGACAAGCCCACACACGACGGGTGGCACCAACGTTGACAAGAATCGCACGACACTACATCTCCGCCTCTTATAGTTTCACAGAAACAACTGCCAGGGTCCTCCAAATCATCGTCTTGTGTTTTATCGTGTCTTCCCTTTTTGCCTTGTGCTTTACCGGTACTGCCTTTACTCCCTGTCCTTGGAGGAGCCATCTTTGTTCGCGCCATCATATATATACTCAGATATCCAAGATACTCAAGACTGGTCGATTATAAACGATTAGACGATGAGTTTCGAGCTATTATTTCACCCATCCATGTATCCTTAGCCAGAGAAGAAATAACAGCTGTAGAAGCCGCAGAGGTTTTTGCCGATCTAATCTCCTCACATCTCACAACGCACCAAGACACAGAAAGGACCGCACAGACCCAGAGCTATGGTGAAACTCACAGAGAGGTTAGCTAAAGCTAAGAACAAGCTCAGGCGAGATTTTAGACACAATCCTAGAGAATTTCTAAACGCTGTACGGGCACATAATAAAGTGGTCAAAGCCACCTCAAGAACTGAGCCCGGTAGAAACACCCTTAGGAAGGAGAAGGCCTTCAATGCTAACCCCTGGTCCTTCTCTAAATCTGTATGTCATCAACACACAAAAAGGCCACCCCCCAATTCTCTGCAGAGACATGCTTCAACTATTTTAAGCCTACATTTGATGCCCCTTCCAACTCTTGTGAAGATTCTGAAATCGCACCTGCCATCTGAAAACATCATCTATGCAGATCTTTTGGGGGTACCGAGCTAGCGATAACCCCCCTAGCACAATTCCACCCTCGTTTACTGTCACAACCGCTCGTCCTGACATCATGGTAATCGAAAGGACTCATGTCCAACTGCTGGAACTGACAGTCCATACCAACACGGTGCAAAATTTGAAGAATGCAAGACAAGAAAAGAATCTAAGAAAAGCTATCTATCCCTATTGACTGATTTGGAGTCCACAAACTATACTGCTGATTTAGCTACAATCGAATTTGGAGCACTTGGACACTTTACGAACTAATCAGTCTATACTCTACATAAGATAATCCCATCAAAAGTATAGGAATCTATCTCTAAATCTCTGCTTGAACTAAGCAAAATCGCAATCAGCTGCTCTGCCCATATCTTTAACGCAACATTAAGCACCACTTGGAGTTAAAATACCCCACTGATCTAACTGTATCTCACCTCCATTCACATTTACTCACATCAATTCATTATCACTCCCATCAATAATCTATCACTTCTCATCAATTTATCTTTTAACACTTTTCTCTCTTTCCTGCTCTCACACAATTTCTCTTTTTTTTAGTTTCAATTTGCTTGCCAGGTCCACACTTTACTGTGTTGTAGCCTGTGTCTGAGTGTATTCATTCATTTCATTTTACATTATTGTTTAATTTACACATGATGTAAGATTACATGGATGCATCTATTGTCATGAATAATAATGACGTTTTCTCTCTCTAGGGGTAACAATGAATAAAATCGAAGGTGGTCAATTTCGTTCAAACCTGGATTGAAGATGTCAATTGGCTAGCTCTATCCAATGGTACATTCTGTTTTCAATTCCGTTAAGTTTACCCTGAGTTATGGCTCAAAAACTGCCATTTTCGCCGTTAATTTTTGGTTATTGTTCTAGCACAGATCTGCAACGAAAGTGACTCCTCTTGAAACTTGCCCATTACGAGAATAGTTTGATATCTACTAAACGTTGGCAGGAATAACCCGAAAGAAAGTGATCTGTTGGAGTAGCAGTTCACTTTCTGCACCTTCGTCGCCAAACACTCATATATCCAACGTCATGGCAACCGATTGTGAGCGCCAATGAAAACACTCCTAACGCAGGGATATGCCTCCCATATCAAGCTACCCATGAACTTAATGCGAGAAGTCGGAGGCATTGTAAACCACTTGAACAGCAGGCATATTTTATGAGAAATTTGCACGGTATTATGCCTAGGGATTAAACCTATATCAAAGAAAGTTATCTTTAGAGTTATTTTGAATCACTCTGTAGGGTGTTGAGGTACATGCATTATGATATCATAGATCAAGAAAAGCTCAAACAAGAATCAATCACAATTATATCACTCGACCCAGCAACATTGTAACAGGTTGCACAATAAAATGGTACATGTGCAAGTTCGGTGCTAAATTCAAAGTTATTTGTGTTCTATTTCTACTTTATCATTTTAATTGAAATTATATCATTATCAATGATTATATCTGTATCATTGATAATGATATAATTTCAATTATGATAAAGTAAATTCAAATTATTGCTACATCAAACAGAGATGGTTTTATTTCAAACTTGGTAGTGTTGGAGATAAGGGTCGTATCTAAAAGTGGTGAGGAGTTTGTTGAATTTACTTTACTTTGAATAAAGTTAAAAACAAGTAGAGTTATCGTGAGTAATTTCGTTCTAACTCTCGTGAACATCTTCCCATACTAACTATTCTAATTTACACTTGTGAAAGTTTCCAGACTGCGAAATGAAGGAAATAACATCTTATTCATTGAACACTATAATATTACACCCTGAATCAGTGAATTGGATATATTTCCCTTCATTTGCCCTCTGAATAACTTAGACATGTGTTAATGGTAATAGTTTGTGTCTGTGTGCGTGTACAAGGAACAGAAAATCAGGTTTCAGGCATTCAACCTGAATGAAATTGATAATCGCTAATAATTCATGTCTGCATGCCTGTGGTTGGAATATTTTGCATGTGACCTATAATATTAATTTTATTGATTTTGATTTCGATTAGTTTACTCACTTTTTATATCATTTTTTCTATCATATTTATTCCTTCATTTTATATTCACTGCAGAGGTTGAAGTACATTACCACATATTCATATTATCACACCAGAACAATGACAAGCTCAGTAAACAGCCTGTGTGTGGTTGGTCACCTTTTTCTACTGTCTCTACTGCAGCATTATTCAGTACAAGGTACACACACCTGCCTAAAATGCAGTGACTTTGGTTTACAGTAATGTAATCTCTATATATAGTGTGTAAACTTTCACAAAATATACACAACATCACATGTATACATATCAATACTGTCCATTGTTCGTGTGTACATTCAATTACAGTATGTACCGAACAACGAACTGTCGAACTATCTGGTGAAAAATTCATCTGCTATCTTTTAATTTTATTGTTAGTTACATTATTGTAGCTATAGCTATATCAAGGGTGAATAATATACATAGTTTAGGTATATAATATACATAAGCCAGGGGGTAATTCCATTATATTCAGTACTTTTCAGTATTGACCCTTCACCTGCATTAACACTTCAATGACATCCTATCTCACTGCATGTTGATGCCAATTCTCCTATGTAATTTTCTATGCTCTTCCGTTGCCCTAGCTAATCGAACAGATAATATGTATGCATATATAAACTGAGTTTGTTAAAAGATTTGACAAAGAAAACTACTGTATCATGGAATTTTACTGCTAATAAGACATTGAAGATCACCAACATATATGTATACGTAATACAAGTCTACTACCGCAAGGAAAAATTTTGCCTTGTGATATTCATAATTATCATAATTATTTTCTATTGCACAATTCTTAGGTCAAACAGCAATGCTGACTGGTACTAACTATGCCAGTGGTAGTGGATTCTGTTTTGGCGATCAACAACTGAAAGAAGGACCTCCATTCATATCATGTACACATTCAGGATTCACTGGAACAGTTGCTACTCTTATCACAATATGGTCCTTTGATGGTGGTTCAACATTCCTTAGTGGGGATGCTGTGGATAGCATGTTTGCTGGACGTATTGATGCTGTGAACATGGAACCAGTGGAAGAACGACTGAACATTGTCAATGTTACTAATTTGGGAGTGTCCTCTGTTGCCTGTAGGATAACAGCATCAGCTGCGAATGGTGACAACTTGGGGCAAACACCACCATCAACAGCAGAAAGTATCTCTGTTGTCAATAGTAAGTGAGATGATGTTTTGTATAAAATATGTTGTGAAGGAATGCTGCATGGGAGGAGTAATGATAACAATAATTATAATTTTCATGACACTTATTATATTTCATGACACTTATGCAAGTACGCATGTATAGGTGCATGCATAATAACATTAGAATGTTGATGGGCATTAAATTATTTTCATTATTATATAAAACTTAAGAAAAACACGTTGGTGGAATTCATTTTGTTATCATCAGATGTGTAGTATAAGGGGAATATCAAAATAACTGAGACATACTATCCCAGTGCAAGAATTAAAGTTAAAGGCTGCAATGATTAAATAGAATTTTTCATTGTTGGTTACTGTATGTTGTTCATAGCATCAATCAACCGTTCATAAACTCACCGCCACTTCAAAAGAAATCTCACTTAAACTATAGCTGCACTATTATAAAATTACACTTTCATTGTTATGTGGATGTCTCATATAGCTACTTAGACTAATACCCAAAGATGATCCTGAAGACATTTTTGATAACAATACTAACTTAGCTTAGCTTCAAGAAATCAAAAATAAAAACACTGCTTTGCATGTATACTCTTTTGGATACCACTATTAGGCTTTCGAAGCACTATTATTATTATTATTACTAGTTTATGACAGGTTTGCATCATACAAATCATCAAACCACAAGCTATTTTATACCTGAATGTGATAGGCCATTGAGCTGGTCATTCCTAGTGTATTGCATTTGGCAATTCAGAGTTTTTACATTGTAGCGTTATGATGTCATTCAATTTTATATACAGTATACGTACTATGTCAATTAATCTCATAAAACTCATCACCATCCTGTAACATATCCCTAGATTAGTTTATGGATAAAGAGAACATTATGTACGGATCACAACCCCAAAAGTGACGTAACAAGATAGGGATGCCCGGAATAGGCAGATTGTGGGAATGATCAAGATAAGCATATTGAAATGTAACTATTCCAGAACTAAATGCAGCAGGCAGTATATTGTGTCTATTGCATATGCAATTCCTGCTTTGATACTTTTATTATAACGGTATGTCTGTTCCAACTTTCTGCCTGCCTTCCTAACACTTTTGTGGAATTTGTATTTCATATGAATATTGTACAATTCTCCATCATAATCCCTATATATAGAGCTACCAAGTTCTTTCATATACATATGTAATTTGACAATATTATAATGATAATCTTATTTTGCAATCATTTTATTGAAATCATGTATCCTTTAAAGCATTGTAGGGGATCCCAATTTTTACATATTTCTGTTGGCTAGTTCAATCATTTCTTACTCCAGCCATCCCTATCTTGTTCTGTCCATCATTTCTGCAGATGTTCCAGCACCAGGTGTGACCCAGGGTACTGTGTCTGACAACAGTATTGACATTGTGCTGATGAGACCAAATGGACTATGTGAAGGGCTCAGTGACAATCAAATAACCTACGTGATTGAAGTGTTCAGTGATAATGTCCTGATGACAACAAGAAATGTGACTTCCACAGGAGCTACTACTAACTATGCTGTATCTGATCTCAGCAGTAATACAAGTTATCAAGTGGATGTTCGAGCATTGATAAATGTGGTGAGCCAGAGTTCACCGGCAACATTCAATTTCACAACATTGGAAGGTACGTATGTTGTACATTATTATTATGTTGTAGATTATCATGTACTGTATACATGTCCTAAACTACTAAATTTACATGTGAGTATTTGTGCTATTCCATACATTGTGCTAACTTAGGTAACACATTCCTAGCTGATGTAGATTAGTTCTAGTAGCTTCTCGTTTAAGTGTCTTTGGTATCTTCAGATGGTGTTGTAGATATCCTTCCTTGCCAATAAGGAGATGTGTGTTTGATGTTTTCATGGAATTTTGGTTTTGAATTGCTTTCAAAATGCTACAAAGCAGATTTTTAAAGAACCTCCTAACCTCTGAAGGAATGTAAACCCATTTTAACCCCGGAGTTGGTTTCATGGTGCTGTCTGCAATCTGTTCACTAGAACATGTCAGTGGTTCTGGACAAGTTGTACCCAACACCAGCAGCATCATAACATACCCTCCAAATAACATGTTGACTAGCTGTCATGTTCTTTGGTTGGCAGCAAGTGTGATGTGATATCTTTCAAGGATAAACCACATATACGTAAAATTACCCTAAGATAGGTGTGGTTCCTCATGATATACAAATATATGTGACATTGCATTAGAATAGAAAAAGGACTGCAATCTATGGTTGATTGAAGAAATATGTTTTAATATAGAAAAAACCTGTTTACACCAAGATACACTTACTTCATATTGCGCAATGCAAAATTATATGGTAGAAGCCAAAATAAAGTTCACATTCCATTATGCATCTGAACGCATCTGTGTACTAATTTAATTTGTCTTTGGAAGAACAAGTAATTCGAGTTCAAAAACTTGTGGGACTGCTGCCCCGTGCTTAAATTACTTGGGCATCTTTCTTAGGTTCAGAAGGACCTTTGCTGAAGTTAATACGTTTGGCGGAGCTTCAGCGCACGAATTCTACCCCAATTTTTGATTGCCGGCATTTGAAATTGGCCATCTTACTTCACACAATATAAATTATAATATAAATTCTTTGTTGTAGTTATGTGTAGGAGCACATATTATATGTATACATATATAATATATAATATCAGACGAGCGTTACATGCCGGAATTCGAAATGAAAATGAAATGGGATGATAATAAACAGTAATCTAAATTATATCTTCATCAATTGCAGTTATGTGTAGGAACACATACGTACATATGTATTTCCATGTATATCGAGTGTAACATACCAGAAGTTGAAATGAAAACAATATAGAGACTTGTGAAAAGATGGATAAGAATAAAACCTGTTGATTTGAATGTATTCCATCAAAGTACTGAATGATTTGAGTGGAAACTAATACGATAATATGATCTCACCACTCCAGTAGAGAACAAAACCACCACAAATGGATTTGTCGAAACAGCTGAAAATGAAACATCTGCAGCTGTTTTGGTACCCATCTTTGGCCTTATGAAAAGTGTAGGAAATATTTTGTGCCCATTTCCTCTGTTTCTGACATGAAGAGTTATCAATAGAGTGTCTATTCATAATTAGTTTCCTCCCTAATCATAGAATGTTTTTCTTCAAAACTGAATCTCATGAAGTCACTTCTTATTCCCTTTCCCTTTCACGTTGCCATTATTATTATAAATCACGTTACCAATTTCTCGTTACCACATTATAAAAATCCTTCAAACATGATATGGTCTCACTTATAATATTATATCATTAATTGAACTAGTATTGCCATTGTAATTGTGATACAAAACATTGAGAATGTGTGTATTATAATGTGTTTCATGCAGGAGATGTCAATACTATTGGTCCAATTCTTTGTACTCATATTCTATATGCTACAGAGCTATGGAACTTCTGAGAATGCAAATCAAAGTTTTTTTCTAGACCTGATTAGTATCTAGGAGATCCATGTATGCATTGAATATGGTACTTAGATTCTTTCTTCTGCATTATATGAATATATGTACATATGTATACCTACATATACACATGTACATATGTACCTGTACACATACACTATCATATTTTTCGCAATGTTCATGAATGCAACTCTGCTAACACTAATAACTGCTCACATAATTGTACTAACACTATTGGAGGTTACGTCTGTTCATGTCCTAATGGTTACAACTTGTCATCTAACAATTTCACTTGTGATAAGGAAGGTCAGTTTCTGTACTGTAGTGAAAAGCTAGTAAAACTATTAGCACATACAGCCCAAAATAGGATAATTAGTATTGTAACATGTTTGCCTCTATTATCACTACAAATGCACAAATAGAATACTGGGGGTCTCAAAAACATCCTCTGTTAGAATGCTTGTGGACCCAATTAGGATCCCAATTCCACTCTCGGTGCACATAATCCTTTGCTAGCAATAAACATAGTACGTATTTATCAATTGGCTCTTCTCAGTTGATTTGATGCATATCCTGATCAAATCATCAGATTTTTAATTGTGATTAACTGTATTTCCATTCCTACTGATGCTTCGTATTTGGGGTAATTCTCTACCAATTCATTCAATGATTTGCAAGAATACTCAGTAACATAAAAATTATTCATGACATATATTAAGACATAACACAACCTGTTCACTCTCCAGTCTCTCCTCAATAGTGGAGGTGGACAAGACACTAAAATCTGAGACTGACATTCTGTGAGACATTTTCATTTACATTCTATATCAAGTACAAGCGGATCCATATTTGGTGATATAGCAGATAACTGCAGTGGATACTCTCAACGAATCAAACAATTCAAATGCCATCTTCTTCCTATTTTATACTTATTATAATGTATATATTATATTTTAAAATAAGCTATGTCCATTCATGAAAATGAAAACGTGAACTTTAATTGTTTATTTGTGAAATATTGATCCCGTGAAAATTACGGAGAGTACAGTATACGAATCCATTAATTGCCATTAAAACTCTGTCAATTGTCATGAAACTCAATCATATTATATGCAGCAAACATCAAATGAAGTGCTATGGCATTAAATCAGTCAAAAACTAGTGTAAATTGATAGTTCATATAATATTAACATTATTAAATGTATCACTGAATTCCACCTGTGGTACACACACACTGGAATCCCTTCAGATAGGACAAAAATCCTATGGTGGGTGGTATGTAGTATACGAAGTATGGAGGGATGGTTGATTTTCCAGAATATCATCATGAGGTTGATAAGCACCCTGAACCTTGTATATATGTACAATATCCCGTAATCTGACAACCTGTAATACTTCATGTATATACAATATCATTTGGTGAATGAACTACTATTACCTGAAGAAAGTGTAATAAATTGTTATTCTTGATTTGAGACATATGTCACTAAAAGTGGTAACTTCTGTTAGAAGTACACACAGCCATACTTTAAATAGTCATTTTACTGTTAGAAAGTGGATAATGTTATATTCTGATGGATGGCTTGCTCATTTTGACTGCCTATTCATCCATTTCTTGTTTCTTCACTTTTTATTGCCATTTTATTGACATCATTTCTACAGGTTTAAAATATGGGCATATATTAAAGGCCTTTGTATGTGTAATCTTAAGGCAGTAAAACAATTGCTGTGTACGTTATAGCAAGTTAAATGCTAATTTCAACCCTTTTTAGTCGACACTAGCCTCAATCAAAAATTTCCCAAAGTTTAGTGGTAATCATCCAATCATATAACATTGTTACATTCAATGGTGTATTCATAGTAGAATGTCATGGCACTAAGACTTGCTACTTTTCCTTACGATGTTTTAGAAATGTACATACTTATGTGCATATAATCATATTTTTTCACAATGTTCACTTCTAGATTTTGATGAATGCAACAATGCTAGCACTAATAACTGTTCGCATAATTGTACTAACACTATTGAAGGTTACTTCTGTTCATGCCCTAATGGATACAACTTGCAATTGTCATCTAACTATTTCATTTGTGAAAAGGAAGGTGAGTAGCTGTACTATAGTGGAAAAGCTAGTAAAACCATTCTCACGTGTGTATGTATGAGATAAAATTAGCATAACACGTATGATGACTAAAAATTGGCATACATATGCATATACTTGAATACCTACATAGATGAAATGGCAGGATCTCAAAAGCACTCTATCGTAGACTTTGTGTGGAGCTGTGGTCCCCCCCTTGTTGACCAATCTAATCTTCGTCTTTGTGTATATACTATGTTTTGGTAATCAACTATCTCACTATGTCTCTTATAATATAATATTGTGAATGAAGTAGTTTCATCCTTAGAATGTTGAATGAATAGTCATTTTCTACAAGTGTGACAGTAATAGTTAAATTTTCTGTCAGATGTACATATGACCACAATATTACTTGCCACTGTACTGTTATCGATTGAATCTTGAAGTGTTGTGTGGAGATTGAATAATAGAAGTACAGTAGCAATTAACTTTCATGTTTCCTCTATAGTCTAATAATTATGATATTGTACCACTACTGCAGTTGATATGTCATTCTCCTGTGCCATATACTACATTGTGTGATTTGTAATTATGTATGGCCCAGCAGAGTCAGTGCATGCTGTACAGCTACTGTACAGCTGCAAACTGTGTACATGGTTATTAGATTCAATGTATGGTAAGAGGCAAAAGTTTCTGAGAGAATTTCTTTTCATTCCACTCATACTAAGGAGTAATTCTTTATAACTGATCAAACAAACAAGGAAAACTAGAGCAATGTAATCAGTCTCTTTTTTGTTGTAAATGGAAATTCATCATTATATGCATTTTCAATATAAACGATTATTGTTACTAAAGAGTTTCAACTATATTATATTTTATACTGTAGGGCAGAAAAATTTCATGAAGAGAAATGTTCGCTATTTTCTTAAATGGCTCTAATTCTCGAAATTTTAAGTACCAAAATTTGTTTTATGCAAAATATACCATGAGAGCATTTTCACAATATCGTTTATTCTGGTTGTATTATATATATAGTGCTGGCATATACACTCTATACTTCAGATTTCGTTTTATTGTAGTTTCTTCTAGAACCAGCAATCGTACAAATGATAAAGCCATTGCATTCTAAAAATAGTGCACAGACCCTGGAAATTTTGCGAGGAACGTGTCCCACGATGTCATCGTTTCATTTCATAGCGACTGCATAACGATTGTTTGCATTGTCGCTCTCGCTCAAACACTGAAGTTCTTCACCAATTGTAGCATCCCAGATCTCCTTATAGATGTGATATTCTCTCGCGGCACTTTGAATCAAAAACGTTTCTCCTGCCGTAGGATCCTACCAATCGCAAAACTACCACTGTCAACGTGATCAGCCACTACTGACTATGATGTCAATGAACAGAGAAAACGTGGAAAACACAGTCACAGGCAACAAGTCGCGAAATTAAAACTGCGAAAATGCATTTTCAGTGCAAATTTGTGAAATTTTCTTCTGCGAAATTTTCCCTCCCCATGGTATTACATGGAAAAAATAGCCAATATTGAAATGCGGAAAATTACAAACCAGGCTGGAATTAGAGCATAAAGACTTGACATGTAGCATCCCCGGTGAAGGTCCTCTTGAACCTGTAAAAGATGCCCAAATAATTCAAGTGTGAGGGGTAGCAGCCTCCTCGAATTACTTGTGTACCTTATTATTTATGATTTCAATGATATAGAATCCTTCCTGTATACAAAGTCTCAATTTTCCGAACACTTAATTATCCAAACGGATGCTTGTAATTGTTATCATTTGTCAATTACTTACCTAGCAACTCATTGTTCAGCCATAATGTCTCCTGTACGAGAGATTATACAAATGTACCATATTTTAACATTGCCATTGTAACCAATCAAGCCAAAGTGACTGTACACTATATCCTCTACAGCTCTACCAGAGGTACTTTAGTTACTTTCATATTACATTGCACATGTAATTCTTGTTGTTGTTGTCAAATTGTAATATTTTGATTATCTACTCATCCAACTGTCTGCCTGTCCAAACCATCTCTATCTTGTTACTTCACTACATACTTTACATTGTGAAAAATCTCTATGAGGTTTTTAACGGTCTTTTGTTTATAGCATTGGCCCAAAAAACCTTCACATACTGTTTGTAGGATAAACTCCACTGTTGGCAAGAAATCACCATAATGCTATGTGTACAATACAGGGCTGGGATTTTTAAGTGTCATTCCCACTTTTACTGATAAAATGTAATTTTCAAATTGTTTAACAAGTCTAATAATTAATAAAAATCTCATCATTTCTTCACATAGCTCTATTAATAATTAATATTTAGCATTACACATGATCCCCTCCTTCCACTTCCATCACCACCAAGTGTATAAAAGGGCCAGTTGTATACATGAGAACATAATATTTGTAAACCCCATGAATATGTAATAATCCAGCTTAGGAATGTAGACACTGAGCAATTTGTTCGGAAGAACTGTTCAGGTATCACATACAAACGAATATAGCAATTATTATTATTTTGGAAACATCAAAAAAGCAGCCATGCTGTGTTCATAATCATGTCGTTCTAATTTCATTCGAAGGAATCGGTACATACTATGAATATCCATTAAGAGCAACAGTTTGCAAAACGCCATGGGCATATAGCACAGGGCTGCCATATTTTCAGTGTCATTCCCCCATAATAGTTATAGAATGTATCTCTTCAATCGTTTAATCAAGCCTAATAATCACAACCGCATCATTTCATTCCATACAGTAAATGTGTTCATGCCTACAGTAATAATGATGATATGTATCATTACACAAGTTGCTCAACCCTCCTGCACTTTATTTTTCATCAAAATGTATGAAAGAGCCAGTTGTGTACAATGAGAGTAAGGTATCATACCACATGAATATGTAATGATCTAGGTTAGGAATACAGACAACTGACAAATTTGTTCAGACAGAATTCACTGCATACAAACTGCCTATAATATTATGTGTTCGTTGTATAATAAAATGGAAGTGTTACTACTTTCAATTTACATGATAAATTGTATTGTATTGCATGAAAGGGATGGGTGATTTTGTAATACAAAGGGTTTCAAATGGGAGTGTAAATCTAAAATAAATGGAGAAGAATGTCATCACCAAATACCAGCTTTAATATGAGGTTCTTTGAAAGCTGTTGGGGACTGCAGCCTATAGCTCCATGTGATAAATTAAATTGAATGGCTTCTCCCAGATCCATCAACTAATATCATCATTCTTGAAGGTGTAGCAGAGTATAATTCCAATGCATACTTTCTGAAAAGGGGAAATTCACATTCTGTTTCAGTATTAAACTTATCCTTTGGTGTACATATGTATATTCATAAACCTTTTATGGATTTAGTCACATTTTAATTATTCAATATTTATGTTATGAAAATGTCTTCAGTCATTACTGCAGCTTCACCTTCAACTGGAACTCCATTTACAACTCCACCTTCTGCACTCCTTATTGGTATGTTTGCATTGTACTAAATTACTGCATGTACTTACCATGTCTGACAGCCTGTGTTGGAATGAATGTGTAATGGACAACTAACTAATGAACTGGAATGAGCAAACCATGCATTTGAATATAACTATCCTATATGCGGATATTGGCCAATTGTGAAATGGCAGCGTCCTCTGTAGCTGTTTTGTTTGGATAAATTATTCATGTATGCTTACGTGTATCCTGGTGCATGAGTGGTTGACAAGTTGTTTGAAGTGAAAGGTGTGCTAGCACAGGTGGTACAGCACAGGTCAGATGTAACAGCACAGGTCACCAAACAAGTAAGTTCCGTTGTTAGATTTAATTGAGTGAGAACCAGGCAGGAAATAGGTAAATACACAATTTTATCACATGTGATATTTTATATTGGACTATGATGCAACTCTGTATAAATTGTATATACCAGGACACAAATTTAGTTGTATTCTGCCCAGTTGTATTGCAGCACAACTAGGTAGTTTTACAGCAACAAAACACTTTAGAAACAGTACAGATAGATCATTTATTCTTCATAATTCCTCTTAACAGTTTAGTTGTGCTTTAATGTATTATTTGCTTTTTTGCATATTCTCTTCATAGTTGTCATTGTGGTGCCGATTGTTGCAGTCATCATACTGGTGGTCCTTGTTGTCACTGTTATTGTGGTTGTCATTTGTATGAAGAAAAAGCATGGTGTAAAAGGTATGTAAAGGTGCTTGGTTATTGCTTACAGCACACAACAAGATATGTCTACCGGCATCCACGAGAATAGTTGTTCCTAATTGTGGTCATTCTGTGTAATTTGTTCCCAGGTGTTTACAGTATATGCAAGAAGCGTTTTGCCTCGTGAACTTCCACATGTAAACAATGAAATGTAAAGGTTGAAGTTTGATCACCGCCCTGTACACACTACATTACACACAAGGGTACAATAATGAGTATATGCTCTCATTGTAATAACATACTTTAACTATTTTTGCATTCCATAATATGATACATTTATACGAAACAATAGTATGCATATGTGAACCAACTATCACCACATTCATCACCATATTTTCCACAATATGTGCAAAGATGGCATCAGCCTTACATCAGATTCAATATTTGATGTAATCTATATATATATAATTCAGTTCATTTGTAATTGTTTGTTCGCGATTCGGGCAAAAACTACTGCACGGGGCGCCGCCAAACTCTCAGGGATTATGAAGTACGGTTCGGGGAGTGTCCTCCATGGGTTAAAATCGACCGTCTAACTGTCCATGAGGAGAACCGTCGATTTCCGGTTTTTCCTTTGCGGATGATGGCCATTTTTAATTATCGTCCCAGTGACTTCCGGTTATCGGGCGATTAGGTTGTCTGCCGTCCAACGATCAAATTTAAACTTACCGTCGTTATAGTAACTACCCTCTGTTGTCACCAGCGAAGATGCGAACGACTCGCCGTAGCAGGTGAGCCCGCCAAAATTACTGTGTTGTTTTTCTGTGATTATAGCCTGTCCTTGTATCAAGAAGAAAGAAAATGAGAATGTTGTAGCTGGAGATGTTATCTATGAAGATCCTGAAGAAAATAACATTAAAATGCAGTCTTCTCCTGCTTATCAGACTGTGTCTTCAGTGTGTGCTACTAAAGGTGACTATTATTATCCTGAAAGAACCGACAGTGTCACAATGGAGTCATCTCCTGCCTACCAGCCTTTGTCTTAGTTTAATTAATGTACCTTGAATTTCAGCATCATTTGTTCATGGAACAATATACATATTATGACTCTATATTTAATTATAAATCCTGTAAGAGGAATGTCAGATGCGTATTCTACATATATATATAAGTAAAAAGCTTGATAAGAAAATCATATAACTAATAATATAATATATATAAATAATATAATATATAATATAAATAATATAATATATAATATAAATAATATAATATATAATATAAATAATATAATATATAATATAACATAACTCATGGTAAACATAATATTATACGTATAATCATATTGCTTTATGTTTCAACAACTTCACACTGAATCTATACCCCGGCCCCCTATTTGTGGACAATTGCAATTCAGCTATATTATATTATATAATATATAATATAATATTATTTGTAATTATAGTTGGTGATGCATATGAATGGTTTCCGAATGAATAACACTGCACAACATTCTGCATGTAGTTTGATGTATGCATGTTGCAGCTTCTATAGTGTTGGAATCAATGAGCATCATAAAGGAATCAGTTTGATGCATGCGCAGTGATATTTAAATAAAATGTGCCCTGTTGAAAAGGTCTGTGAAAGCGACCTTGAAATTATACATAGGCAGCCCCTTTAAGATCGCTTCCTTTTTTACAAACAACTTTTAGGAACCACTAGTATTTCTATAGTCGGGGATTGATCTTTACAAGCCACAACATTGACTGAAGGTTAATTATTATTAACTACCCATATGACAAAGGGTTCTGAACAATAGTTTCCAAACTCTATTATTGCCTAATTTCTAAAAAATATACTGAACTCTGTTGTACAATGTCATTCTTTTTCATTGGGGTTTAAATAAGTACAAAAGGATTGACTCTACTGAAAGAAGGCATGCCTAGATGCCTGCAATAAGTGCAAAGAAGCACTATCACAAAATTTGGATATTACATTGTAGTGTTGCATGGAATAAGAGAACACATATAATAGTGGGGGCTTCAACTCACTATCCATCTCAGTAAGGCTGCAGTGCACATGATAGTATTAGTATACTACATGTATAAATGTCTTGAAAAGAACTCATAGTGTCAAAATGGAGACTGCTTATCAATCAGCTAATGTGTCTTAAGTTTTGGTGGCAGTTTACATAAGAAAATATGATTCAGTATGTAACTGATCATCGAATTCAATGTTATTCGCAATGGTATATGGAGGATGAAGAGAGCTGAAGGTGGCATGCCAAGAAAAATTGCATATAATGTGACATACTGGAAACAGTATGTTCAATGCTATTGTGTGTCTTAGTTGCAGGTTAATTGATATCAGTTGTGTTTTTATTGTGCATTGAATTATTGGTATTATCATGTGATCCTTATAATTGTGTCGGCACAACCATGCATGCTCATTGAGTCTCCACATGTTGTACAGTTGAGGAAGTCATTGTATCAGACAGTGCATGGTTTGAGTTGTTTTTACACCCCTTTCACCACTCAACCATACATGTACAGAAGTTTGTGTACAAATTGTATTGGTAAAATATGAGGGTGGCCCTAAAGTGAGGGGTATTATAATGGCTGGGAGCACTGTACTTTAAACATTGGGAGTTGCATATGTATAGTATTATGCAACCTTACTCAGCCTGCTATTAGCAGCTGCAGGTTTACAATGAAATACACCTCTACCTGGTATATAGCAAATATGTTTTTGGTGACTTGATGGTCACATGCTATATAGACCATAATATATGATATAATATAATATACAACTTTTAGCGTTACTTCACAACAGTTATGATTTTGAATGGAAATTGAAAATAAAGTAGAACTTTCAATGGGCTACAATGGCCAATTCTTACAACTATACTTTATCCTGCTATTATTTGGATTCTGTTTGGTTTCCTATAGCTAATACCATGCCTTAAATGGAAACAACTGTTTTCATTGTTTATTTTGTAGGGCAAGACTATGCTCAGGTGCTGTGTCTCCATAGCGCATAGTTATAACATAGATCTATGGTTATAATAGTGGGCGAATTGTAATGAATGTAAGAATAATATGGCTGACGCGTCTTACCGGTGACTGTGACCTGGCGGAGGTACATTAGCGTTATCAATGGTGACACCAACGAATTGAAGTGCTCAAGCTTTAGAATATTATTTTCAGACATTTTTTAAAATCGTTTAATGTGTTTTTCTTTGAGGAGTTCCAGGATATTCAAGGTGAGTCTTCGATGACAAATTCGTATAGGTCTAGTAGACATTAAGAACTGTCCGTAAATGATGTAGTATATTCAGTCAATTTGACTAATTTCGGACTTATTCATTAACAGAGGACTTGTCAACTTGAGTCAGGGCAGATGTTTGTGGCATCGATCTACTGTAGGGTATCTGGTGTAGTATTCCTGTTCTATTTTCTTTGGGGATGGGATTCTTGGGGTGAACTATAAGTGTTCTTAGGATGTCGATTCGCTTGAAGGTCGTCTTGATCTGTAAGGGTGCAAGAATTCGTCTAATGGCTTCTGAGGTACGTGTTCTTTACATAGGGGATGGTGACAAGGTGGTGTTCGATGAGATGTTGTCTTGTCTGGTTTGGGGAGTGGGTCCGGGTGGGTGTTTGATTAAGTACCTGGGGTATCAGTTTAAGGCCTGGGAGTTTTCTTTTTTTCCAGAGAAGGTAATGGGTGTGAAGGGTAGGTTCTGAGCGCGATAGTTTGAGGTTTGTACTATGGCTAGCTTGTGGGCAATGGGATATTTGGATTGGAAATCGTGGTATTCATTTGTATAATTAAGTGAGCTTTCTGTATACTGTGGTGGCTAAAGTCTTGTCAAGTCTACAAGTCTACAAGTCAACAAGTCTTGATGAGTACATCTAGGACTTCATCTTGGTAGTTCTATATACTTTATGCCAAATATAATATTATGTACCCTAGCTACATAGCACGTACTTTGTTATGATGATCAGTTATGTTTGTATCTTTACATGATGTAATACAGTATGACATGGTATCGGGTCGAACCTAAAAAATTAAAACCAATATAGCATCATCTGGAGAAGTGCACATGACTGAATCACAAATGTATTCTTCCTGGTTCAATATACACCTACGTAGCCTTACATACTTTATTTTACAGTTCTATCCAATCCGTTATCCAAAATATATTCTCCACTACTTTACAAAGTTGACTCCTTTAAGTCCTTTGTTTTGTGTTGATTGTCCTCGTATTGGAGTCACCGTGGTAGCGGGGTCAACTTGGGACCTTAATTTGTTGGAGTGCACTCATTGTCTCAAGTTGACTCGTTCATTAGAGTCCACGCCTGGAACCAAGTTGCATGACTCCTTTGTTAGAGTCCAGTCTTTGTGTCAAGTTAATACCAAACCAACTCCTTTGTTAGAGTCCTACCTACCTGTAACTACATGAAATTATCTTCTAGTTGACACATTTCTCTTTTCTGTAGAAAGTGATCACGAGGTTGGTTTTTGCCAGAAAATATTTCATATTCGTTAATCAGGTTATTTAGTGAGTAAGTAGCATAATAAAACTATTATAATGTGTATGGATTGTAGTATAACTATTTTACTATGTAAATTATTTTGGAACTTTAAAAAATATTGATTGGTATACAAGTGGTGAGCCATATTGAAGTAACAGGCTGCACTTTAAGGTATGTAGAGTACAATGTAAATCAGCTACTTAATCCTTATCCAAATACTGAATATCATTCTACATCAGAACCTTGACATGATAATCATTTCCTAGGTGTTCATTTCTCGTCTTGACATCAATTCGCTTTTGCGTATGTGAACCACTCAGTCATTTGATTGCACAAGTCCTGGTGCAAACTTGGTAGAAGCATTTATAATTATCAGGCACTTACATACTGTCAGAGTCAACTTGGTACAGAACAGCCTGATTTCAGGTCTTCTACATGTGAGAGGTCTAGGCTGTATATATCAGCACATAGTAAAGATTTGGTTGAGCTAACATAGGAATGAACACTAGGATCAATTTCATTTCCATTACTGTCCACACTTTGATACTTCCGATCATGTAGATGAAACATTAGTTCATGCAATCCATTCTGGCCCTTTTACTCTCTTTTAGTTAAACTTAACTCTCCATGTGCATACAGTGTATATTTGTCCATATTTCGTAACTACATAGTCCTTAGCCAATATTGTGTTGCTGCAGAGGTTGACATACGTACTAATACTGTACATATTTAGTTACAGTATGATATTGCAACACACCATAATACACACATCAATGTTATGTTATGCAATTAATATTGTTGGGTGTTATCATGCAAATAAGTTTTTGTATAGTGATATACAGATGAAAAAAAATTACACCAGAATTATGAAGAGCTCAGTATACAGCCTACCAATTGGTCACCTTTTTCTACTGTTTCTACAGCTGTATTCTTCAGTACAAGGTATACACACATATCTATGTATCTGTAAATGTTTCATTATACGTAGTTTAGATGTATAGATATTTTGTGTTAGTACATGTTCCATTAAATTAAACATGGAATGCATATGATCACCTCAAATGAATATTTTACCGGAAATCTGAAGAACTTGATGATCTCTGTCCAATCTCTTATTGGATTATACTGAGGGTAGATAAATAAGTTTACTCATGGTAAAGATAACTGTCTATTTACAATTAGAACGGGGTATAAAATGGACTGTATTGATTTGATTTTATTAACATAATATTATAATAATTATTATATTTAATTGGTTAGTAAGTTTTTGTACTTCAGAATAACGAAGGTATATAGGACTTGTACACCGTCTATTCTCTTTGACAATGGGAGTATAACTACAAATTATATCATTTAAATTTGTAGTTCATTGAAATGCACTTTTGCAAATGTTATTCTGTCAACTTTTCCCAGTTCTGAAGGTGTTTCATTTTCACTTCAGTTCCTCTTTAGTGATGTACTGTGATATGTACATTATTGTTAAACATGTTCTTAACTACATGGTTAAATTTTGATTAAGCCTCAACCTGAATATTCAGCTGTTTCATCACATTTATTTAACAGTAAACATAACTGTTCACTGTTGAAACCTGTCAATTCTCAGGGCATTAACCCAAACAATCCCTTGAAACAGCAGAAACTTAGGAAGGTGACCATTATATTCAGGCATGTTTTGAATAAACTCCAGTTGCTAGCTATCTGAATAACAACCTGTTTATGAACAAAGTAAGCTTGGGTCCCACATAATTCCAGAGAATCTTCCGATCTTACACAAATGTTTGTGTCTATAACAATAGCCCAAATTTGGGTTTTTGTTAACTCCCCAAATATGGGTTTTTATGCATACCCAAAAGTTGTGTATTTACTGTTAATTTTCAAAACAGTTTACATAAAATTACAGTGAAACAGTAAATAGTTGAGGACTGTTAAAACAGAATTTAACAACATATTTCAGAACATGTTGTTATGATATTGATATTATTTTCTGTTGCCCTGTACTTAGGTCAAACAGCAATGCTGAGTGGTACCAACTATGCCAGTGGTAGTGGATTCTGTTTTGGCGATCAGCAACTGAAAGAGGGACCTCCATTTATATCATGTACACATTCAGGATTCACTGGAACAGTTGCTGCTCTTAACATAATATGGTCCTTTGATGGTGGTTCAACATTCCTTAATGAGGCTTCTGTGGATAGCATGTTTGCTGGACGTATTGATGCTGTGAACATGCAACCAGTGGAAGGACGACTGAACATTCTCAATGTTACTAACTTGGGAGTGTCCTCTGTTGCCTGTAGGATAACAGCATCAGCTGCGAATGGTGACAACTTAGGCCAAACACTAGTATCAACAGCAGAAAGTATCTCTGTTGTCAATAGTAAGTGAGATGATCTTGTGTAAAACATGTTTATATGGAATATTGCGGTGCCTGATAATAATTATGTATTGTAGTTAGTAAATGTTATTTAAAACGGACATTATGTATGTACATCATTTTTCCTCATTTCTATTTTATTTGAGGTAATATTAATTTTCATGATTAGTAACTACACATTTCTTTGCATGTGTAGTATTGACACAGACTTTCCATTCAGTCAAGGTTTTCTTATAAATATCAACATGCAGATACATTCCACTAGTAGCTGAATTAGTATTCATGTGCCTCATTTAAACATCACTTGTCTGTACCATAATCCATGTACTGTATATCAAGGCTATAGGTTTACTTGAGTGTTTTATTCCTAGTAATCAGGCACATTTATGTCATGTACTTACATTAATAAATTTCACTTTGTTCTTAATATACCTATATTTGCATTCAATATAGGCATGGAGGATAGAGGATTTATTGTTATTCGATATGCCATTAAAATAAGCCATCATGTATAGGATATAGTGGTGTAGCTATAGATTGAGAGTTTCGTAGACTAGGGATCCATGTATTATTATACAGCTTGTTTAACTTAATATTATGTTGGAACCTGACAGAAGGGGTACACACGTTTATGTGGTCTATCTTGAAGAGGGGTTATATGGAACCAAAGGAATCCATCCGTATTCACCATTGACATGATAATGTATTTTCATAGTGAGTATGTTAGTTGTGGTGGTATGTTCTAACTAAAAGAGGTTGGGTACCAGGAGATTATGCATCATCATATTGCATTATTTGTTAGTTCTAAAATGGAGTCCACAGGTTGTGAATTTCTTTAAACTTCAATTCGAATGACACTACATTTATTGCTGAGCAGAGCCATGATAGTGATATTTGTCTAATGTCGTTTTGTTAATTTTATCTGAATCCTCTAAATTGGAAGGTGTTAGCTCAGAAGTGATCTTTAAGTAAGAAAAGGAAACAAAAAGATGCATAGTAACTATGTAGGTATTTGCAAATCTGACATTTGAACATTTGACAGCCCTTTCAAGTACTAATTGTAATGCGATGTCATAATATCAGTTAATCAATGATATAATAGCTGCCCAGATCTAAGGAGATTACTGAAGGTCATAAACCTTATCTAGTGAGGTTCATAACTATGATTATAACTAGTACATACATCGCATAGGCATTCATTAAGGATATGTACACACCTTTACACACATACGCACACATGCTGCACAAATACATATACAATGTACACACACGCACACACACACCACACACACACCTCCTCCTCTGTATTCCTTGTCCATATGGACGTTGGGCAGGATCTAGGACAATGAGCTATGATAGCCATCCATTGGTTGATGGATGAACGCTCTCCACTTTGTGTGGTCCTTCTCTGCTGCTTGCCAGTTTGGCAAGCTCGCTAGGTCTCGGTGGACTACATTGATCCATTGCAGGTGTTCCTTAAGGGATTCTTCACATTCCTCAGGGTCTACTCTTGAAAATTTGTCGTTGCGGACGATGGATAGGCATTCACATAATGTGTCCAAACCACTGTGGTCGCTTCAGTCTTAGTTTTTCTCCCACAGTTGTCTCCTCACACTCTTCCAAGATATCAGCATTCTGTTGTCTGTCCCATAAAGTGAGGCCTAGGATGTCTCGCAGGCATTGCATCTAGAAAGATGTCAGTTTTGGGATGTCCTTCTGCGTTACTGGCCATATCTCATCACCATAGAGAAGGGTAGACATCGCCATCATTCTGAAGACACGAAGTTTAGTGGATCTGTTCAGAAACCTACTTCCAAAGATCTTGTGTCTCAGCATCTGATACACATTGCTAGCCTTGTTCACTCTTACTGTCTCCTCCTCTACCTTTGCTGACTGCCCTACCTCACTACCAAAGTATTGAAAAGACTCAACTTCCTCTATAGCTTGGTCTTGCAATATGATGAATGGTTGCTATGGGCTATACTGTTCTCATACTGCCAATATCTTAGTCTTTTCTATACTGATATGCATACCCCACCACTCACACATCTCATCCAGGACTGTTAGCATGTGCTGTAGCTCACTCCTGGATTCTGCAATGAGAGCCATGTCATCTGCGTACATGGCATCATGGATGTGGGCTGGGGAAGGAGTCTTATCACGATGAGACAGGAAGAGTCCTCCAGCAGTGGAATACTCTACATGTAGACCTCCTCCAAGCACTGACGTAACCTCTTTTACTATTCGATCTAGGAAGCAATTGAACAGAAGGGGAAGACAGGATGCATCCTTGTCTCACTCCAGTCTTAACTTGGAAAGCCTTTGAGGTGCCCTCCGTTGCTCTCGCACAGCATTTGGTCCCAGTGTAGAGCTCTCCTACTAGGTTTACCAGCTGGTTGGGGACCCCGTATGATTTCATTACAGCTATCCAGGCTGCACGGTCCACTGAGTCGTAGGCTTTGAAGAGGTCCACGAAGCAGAGATATACTGTAGTATGGTATTCAGTTGCCCTCTCAACTACTTGCCATGTCAACCAGATCTGGTCTATGGTGCCCCGTCCTTTCCTAAATCCACATTGTTCTTCCAACAATTGCGGCTCCACTATTTCCTGCATTCTCTCTAGTAGGACCAGGGCCAGCACCTTAATGTGGACACTCAGGAGTGATTACCCGATAGTTGTCACAGTCATTTCTTGTCCGCTTCTTGTGGACCTTCCTGGACAGCCATACCTGCAGCACCACCGCTGTGAGCCAGTCCATGGCTGCCTCTCCCCCATTCCTCAGTAGTTCTGCTTCAACTTCAACACACACACACACACACACACACACACACACACACACACACACACACACACACACACACACCATCCATCCATCCATCCATCCATGCTGTTTGCACGCCAAAATCTTGTGAAACAAGGGAGTGGTACAGGCCAGGGAAAACAGGTTGTGAAGTAAGAATCAGTTACCAGGTCTCTCAGGGCAGAAACGTTGATGATTGAGAAGACCTTGGCGGTGAAATGTTCTGTGGCAATGCACACATTGGGCAAACTGGGGTTGCTGGTGTTTTTGTCTCGTGTGGTTTGTTAGGCCAGCTTTGTTGAGGGCCACAAACTCACGCTCCGGGTGGTCACATTTGAGCGTGGCCTCAGAGATCATCTGACGTCCTTCTCGTCTGTGCTTCCTCTCATCCTTCTACTTCTTCTCCCGTGACTCCTCACACTCGTTGGCTGTTTCAACTCCCTCCCTGACGACACGTTTCCATTCATTTCTGTCCTTGGCCTTACTTCTCCAGTGAGCACCAAGGCCAATCTTCTTCAAGTCCCGTAACAACAAGTCCTGGGGATCTTGTTGTGCAGCCTCCAAGTGGTGATACCCGTTACCTTGACTGTGGTCATGCCAATGGCACAACATCAGTCAGACGGACCAGCGTCCTATTTTGTTCCTTGTGTACCCAGTGGTTCACAAAAACCCCTAGCCAGTAAAACCAAGAAAAAGCAAAAAAAGTTTCACTGTTTCACGCTAAACACAATTGCTGAATTGCCTACTGGAATGTGCTCACTGTGGGCCCCCTCAGTCCACAAAGTCTGCCACTCACTTCTGTCTTGAGAACAATGCAGGAGAGGAACATCGAGGTGTTGGCTGTTTCTGAATCTCACTGGACAGGCCAGGGAGTCACCAAGATTGGTTCCTACACACACACACACACACACACACACACGCATGCACACACACACACACACACACGCACGTACGCACACACACACACACCTTATATTACATTTTCTTGTGTATATCCTGCAGTAGTTACTATAATGCTTCTGTTTTATTATATTCATCCCGACTATATTATGAATTCCAATATAGGCACACATCATACTATCCCTCCTATACTGCAGCTGTTCCAGCACCAGGAGTAACCAGTGGTGGTGTGTCACATACAACTGCTGACATTGTACTGATGAGACCAAATGGACTATGTGAAGGGCTTAGTGACAATCCAATAACCTACATGATTGAAGTGTTCAGTGATAATGTCCCGATCACAACAAGGAATGTGACTTCCACAGGAGCTACCACTATCTATACCATATCTGATCTCACAAGTATCACAATGTATACTGTGAATGTCAGAGCAGTGTTGAATGTGGTCAGTCAGAGCTCAACAGAAATGTTTGGTTTCACAACATTAGGTGGTAGGTTGTGTGCAGTGTATGTACTCTACATTGGTATCAGCTCACTTGTTGTATATTAACAAAGTCTCTCTCAATTTGCTAGATGTTAACGAATGTGAGACTGACCCCCCTCCATGTGGTCAGATATGTAGAAATACAGTTGGTAGTTTCATCTGCATTTGTGTTTCGGGATACACCTTAGCAGAGGATGGTTTGACCTGCAAAAGCGAACAAGGTACAGTAGTATTGTGCTTTTAGGAGCCTTCAGAAATGTAGTTTCATCTTTCTTCTTCATTTATTCCTCAAATATTTGACCCTGAGGTCATCATCAGTACCAAACATTTTGACATCAGAGTTGTAAAAATTAGGGGAAATGAAATAAAATGATATGCAGTGTACCAGCATTTTTAAATGCTCCTGAAAGCCAAAGAGTTTATCAAAAATGTTCTACATAATTAATTATAATATGCAAAGTGCAATACTGTTATAGGCTGTGCTAATTGGAAATCTTTAATTCTCTCCCAATCAGAATCCCCCTGCACTGCTCCTATTGGGATACCAGGATCCTCGTACAGTGTTCCTGTTGGGATATCAGTTGCTGTCACCTTCACAGTAACATCAGTAGTGTCCTCATCAGTGACTGCTGTTGTCATGTACTTTGTATGTATCAGGAAGAAGAGGAGTGGAGCAGTCAAGGACACAGGAACTGGTGGGGATATCCATGAAGATCCTGATAGAAGTGATGATATTAAAATGGATCCCTCACCAGCTTATCAGACTGTGGCCTCAGTTAATGTACCTTAAAGTTTAGTGACCTTTTTCATAGGACATTTTCGAAACAAATTAACGAATCCTGTAGGAGTCATGCAAGAATTCTATATGAGCTGTATAATATACTATACTCCACAAATGCCAGTAATGCTTTGTGATCATGAATGTCAGCTGGATCAAGTTCAGATTTCAACAAGTTGTCAATACTGGAAGAATATAATATTTAGTAGTATACTCCCTCTTTTTATAACCCCCTAATGGGAATATTAATTTTATCTTATTATAATTGACGTATAAGGCTATAAAGATGGTGCACATGCTATTAAGTCATTTTTACAGTTCAGTATGTACAATTCAAGCTACATAAATATAATAACTATGAATATTATTACTATTATACATAACATATTATATTAAACAAATATAATACATTATATTTGTTTAAGATATATGTATAATAATAATAATAATATTCATAGTTTTTATATCATAATAATGAATCATACACTATTGATTTGCTATTGGTTAAAGGTATATAAAATAGTATGTTAATAGACTAGAGATGGTTAACATTCCTTGTTACTATACATTCCACATGTCAAGTTACTTCATGTAAAAACATATTAAGGTCAGACATATCCATATCTTTTGACCCAAAGAGTCTAAGAACAAAATTGAGAGCTAATAATGTCCGTAAAACAGATTTTGTTATTGTCCTTGGTAGCTCAGTAGGAAAGTCTGTGTGGCAAAATTATATATTTGAATATTTCCTGGTGATTGAAAATGGTACGGAAGATGGAAGACAGCTGAAGGCTACATAATGAGGGAAATACTATTTACAGTAATTCAAAGAAGCAATTTTCCTGGCAGAATGTGATGGTAGTACTTTAAAAAGAGACATTATAAAAGCTGGGAACACTACTTTCACTTTTCTGTACTAATGCATGTACATATAACCTTACCCAGCCTGCAATTATGGATTTTCCTCCTTTATGAGCTGCATGTATGTGTAATAATAATATGTGTAGGATGCATTGAAACATTTACATGGTAATTGGGATAAAACTGTTACCAATATTACCAATTAAAAGACTTCTCAATACATTTCCAATTCTGAACAGTGTTATCCTGCAAGAAGGTAAAAGTAGAGTGGTACTGTTAGAGTGTGAAGGTCTTGTTTGGTGAATAGGAGTGGAAATCATATCATGTTCATGATACATACACCTAATCATGTCTCTAAAATATCATGATTATAGAGTTAATGATATTATAGTAACATGCACAGTCCAATTTGAACATACAAATTTTTAAGCTTAATATTACCTAAAATATTATGCATTCTAGAAGTTTACAGTGGGTATATATTATACTGTACACAACTGTGTCTGTCTTCACCTTTGTGGTCAATATTTGTTGAACAGGTCTTGAGAATTGGGTCTTAACCGCCTGTTTGATCATTTCCTAGTTTACTGAGGCTCAATTAGTATAACATAGTATTAATGTTGTACAGTACCTTTAACATGTTGTGTATGTGTAGTATTATGCAACCTTACTCAGTCTGTTATTGGTAGCTGCAGGTTTACAATGAAAATACACCACTACCTGGTATAATACAAACTCGGTTTAAGGTGAAATGGTATCATGTTACATAGACCATGATATACAACATTTTAGTGTTAATTCACAACTCTAATTAATTATATATAAAATTAATGATATTGAAAATAAAGTAAAAGGAATTTAAGTTGAACTTCCAATGGGCTATATTCGTCAATTCTTACGTCAACTATTATACATTATTCTGTGCTATGATTTGAATTTCGATTTGTTCCCTATAGATAAATATATAAGGTAAACGGGGGTAATTCCGTAATACATTGACTTTAACGCTGTATAAACCAACGACGCTAGAAGCTACAGGTGGTAAACTTAAACGGGCAGCGCACCTACATGTGTAGAATCAGCGTACCTAGCTGATTTGAGCCAGTTACTCTTCGTCGTTAATGAATACGGTTTTGAAACACGCTGCCGATTCGAATTGGGGGAATTCCGTAATTTCCGGAACATCCGGAGCGCGTCCTTTTAGAGCATTGTACAATGGCGAGGAGTAAAAAACGGGTTACAATTGAGGTTACAAGCAGCTTAAAAGTACTAATGATCTACTTTTTGGTGCATGTTGGACACTTCCACGATTTCTCTTTGTCTGGCATTCCTGCAAGATCAGCACACCAGTAATGCCACCACCTCCAACAGAAGTCACATCCAATCCAGCATTCTTGATCACTACTGCAATCATCATCATACCTTATTCCACATCCCTGACACACTTCTTCATCTGGACATTAAAGGTAGGTTGCACGTATATGAGACAGACTATAAGGCAGCTTGAGAAAGTAATAATACAAGTACATACCATTATCATCACTTTCCTCTTCAGTATACTTATCTTGGCCCTTCTGTTTTCCCTTTTTTGCCCTTGTGCACTTCTTTCTTACTGGCTTATCTCTCTTCTTGTATTCCTCTTCAATTCTTTCATAGACTTCATCTGCTGTCAGTACTTCTCCATACTGCCTAGGCTTTACCTGACCCTTCTGTCGTTGTCTTGATGGTTTGCCATGTTGTAGAACAGCAGCAAAGTGATCCCGAAGGTATACCTTAAGGGGAGTAAATGGTACTGTTTGGGCAGTAGAAGTGGTTGACTGTACTTTCTGTGCAGGGCGTTGAGGTGTTGTACTATCATCTGGATGATCTTCTAGTGGAGGCAACAGTGGCAATGAAGGAGATAACTTCTCATCATGAATCGCGGATGGATCAAATGGATACAGTCCTGAACCTCGAAATCCTGCTTGCACGTGCTCAGGTGTGAATGCTCTCTGCCAGAGTTTAGCCAGTAACTCAGCAAAGCATCGTTTTTCAACTTTGGCAGCCTTTGTTTGCAGTCTATACTCCTGCAAGATCTTCTTCCATTCGGATTTCATAGGGCCAAAAGTACCCACATCCAATGGTTGCAAAATATGTGTGCAGTTAGGTGGCAGACAATAGAGATGTACACCTTTGTCTCGAGCAGATTGTATCAGGTCCAATGTGATGTGCGAGTGATGCCCATCAACAAAAAGGACTACTGGACCTGTCTTAAGAAGGTGGCTGACTGCTGGGACAAATAACTTGTTGAACCAAGACAAAAAATTTGAACCCTCCATCCACCCTGACTCAGAAACACCATAATGGGCTCCAGCAAGACCCTGGGCTAACCAGTCCTTCTTCACATATACCCCCTTGTACACTGTAAAAGGAGGTAATGGGCATCCAGAGGATGAGCCACAAGCAAGGACAGTGATGTAGGACCTGTCTGAGCCTCCAGTTGTTTCATGGACACTTCTTGCACCACGTTTGGCTAAGACTTTGTCAGAAGCTGCTGCTAGACAGAACCCTGATTCATCACAATTCCATATGCGCTGTGCATATGAAGAAATGGTACGCCCACGCTTAATTAACTTTATTGAATCAAAGAAGGTAGCAACAGCATCAAACCATCCAGCAATGGTTGCTCTGTTAGCTGCTAAGGCTCTCTGTACAGATAGGTGTTGGGGTTTCCTCTCAGTCAACTGCTTTGCCCACCGTTTCATAAAGCCTTCCCACCAATCTCGTCCTGGATGTTGATCAGGAAATGGATTTGGACGATCTTTATCTTTGAGGTAATCACACACGACTTCACCAACAATTTGCCTCGTGAGTCCAAAGCCTAACTCCTGTAATACCTGGTTACAGAAATAGAATATTATAGCTTGATTATGTATTGTACAGTGCAAATTGCAGAAATGTTAGCTTTTATACTGATTTGTATTTGTAGACATAATATCTCTCTATTTGCGAGTATTGTGACAAGTATACTGTACTACACGCTTATTGTTAGGGGGGAGGGGAAGTATTCTTCAATTGTAGCTTATCCAGTTAATGTTACTTACTTGACATGTCACAACAATTTCTTGCTCTTCAGCCCTAGTAAGTACTGTAGGACGGCCAGCTCCGATTTTCTGGCTGATTCCTGTGACATGATCATGCAACGTAGTGTAAGGTACCTCATACCTCCTGGAAGCCTGTGCAATGGTAAGTTCCTTGGATTGTACCATCCTAATGGCAACAGCTAAGTTCTCTCTTCTGACATCCTTGGTTCTATCCTGTTTCGGTTTGTAAGTCCTGGGCATCTTTCAAACTTCCCGCTTGCGATTGACGACAATTAATACAACCCACGCAATTAATTGGGCGCGTATAGAAGCGGCTGGTATTTGGCACGAAAATGTTCTCAGTAAATGAAGTTGTGGACTTACAGTAAAGCTGAAGTATGAGGTATAGCAAGCCTGATACTTTAGCTATACAACGGTAATACTGATGATCACTGTTGATATACTGCGCCTGAATTCCACCGCATTGTCAATCATCTCATTGTATACGGCGAGCACAACAGCGTAACGATTTCGGCGTTGTCTTGTACGTAGAGAAGACCGGTAAAATCGGTAGCCGCTGGGCTAACAGCGCACTAGTCAAAGTTGACTAGCAGGTATATTGCAGGACGTCGCTCGGTACCTTCGCTCCAGTAAAGTGAGTTAAAATCGAAAATTACGGAATTACCCCAATTACGGAATTACCCCCGTTTACCTTATTAGGACTTATATATGGAAGTTGAAAATGACTGTTTCTCATTGTTTATTTTGCAGGGCAAGACCATGCTTAGGTACAGTGTCTCTATAGCGCATAATATGCGCGGAATTTTAATAAATGTAAGAAAAATATGGCTGACGCGTCTTATACCAGTGACCCCTGACGGAGGTACGTACGTTTTTGTTATCTATGGTAACACAAACGAATTGAAGTGCTCAAGTTTTAGAATATTAATATTTTAAGACAATTATAAAATCGATTAGTGCACGTGTGTTATTTTTTGTGGGGTTCCAGGATATTCAAGGTGAGTCATCGATGACAAATTTGTATAGATATATAGGTGCAGTAGAAATTACGAAGAACTGTTACTGGGTTAAAACAGTACATTATCCCTATATGTGTAATGTATGTACGTAGCATGTTTATTCAAATTGACCTTTTTGGACGTGTTCATCATAGTAACAGTAAGTCAGAGTAGATGTTTGAGGGTATCTACTACATGGGGTCTTAGATTCTGGTACGCTATTCCTGTTCTATTTTCTTTGGGGGCGGGATCTTTAGTGTGAAGTGAGTGTTCTTAGGATGTTGATTCGATTGAAGGTCGTCTTGATCTGTAAGGGTGCAAGAATTCGTCTAATGGCTTCTGAGGTACGTGTTCTTTACATAGGAGATGGTAACAAGGGTGGTGTTTGATGAGGTGTTGTCTTGACTGGGTTGGGGAGTGGGTTTGGGTGGATATTTGATTGAGTACCTAGGGTATCTGTCCTTCAGGGCCTGGTGACTTTAAATTTCTTTCTTATTCAGTAAAGATAGGGAGTGAAGGGGGTAGGTTCTGAGCTTGATTTTTTAAGGTTCGTACTACAACTAGCTTGTGGGCAACAGGATCGTTGGATTGGAAATCGTGGTATTTATCTCTATAATTAAGTGTGCTTTCTGTACACTGTGGTGGCTAAAGTCTTGTCAAGTCCTCAGGAGATGAGTACATCTAGGACTTCATCTTAGTAGTTCTACATACCTAATGTGTAATATATGTACCCTAGCTACATAGCAGTACTTTGGTATGATAGTCAGTTATGTTTGTATCTTTACATAATGTAATACAGTGTGACATGGTATAGGGTTGAACCCCTAACTACTTTTTTGTGATCGACCATGCTTCCAAAAATTTACGTAACATAGCATCATCTGGAGAAGTGCACATGACTGAATCACAAATGTATTCTTCCTGGTTCAATATACACCTACGTAGCCTTACATACTTTATTTTACAGTTCTATCCAATCCATTATCCAAGATATATCTTCCACTACTTTACAGAGTTGACTCCTTTGAGTCCTTTGTTTTGTGTTGATTGTCCTCGTGTTGGAGTCACCTTGGTAGTGGGGTCAACTTAGGATCTTCGTTGGAATGCACCTATTGTCCCAAGTTGACTCATTCTTAGAGTCCACTCCTTCTTCCAAGTTGGCTCTTTTCTTAGAGTCCACTCTTTTTGTCAAGTTAGTACCAAACCGACTCCATTGTTAGAGTCCTACATGCCTATACACCACATAAAATTGTCTTCTAGTTGACAAATGCAAGGTGACTTATGGGTTAGGGTTAGCTACGTATTTTATCATTATCAAATATCAAATTATTTTTGACATTAAAAAAACTATTGATTCGTATACACATGGTGACCTATATTGAAGTAATGGGTGGTAAACTCTAAGTTACGTGTATAGAGTACAATCAGAATCAGCTACTTAATCCTTATCCAAATACTGCATATCATTCTGCATCAGAACTCTGACATGATAATCATTTAATAGGTGTTCGTTTGTCGTCTTGACATTAATTCACTCTTGTATACATAAACAACTCATTCATTTGGTTGTGCAAGTCCTAGTGCAAACTTGGTACCAGGTACAAGTGTTATCAACTGGCAATTATATGCTATCAGAGTAAATTTGGTACAGAACAACCTGGTCTCAGGTCTTTCACATATGAGAGATCAAGGCTGTATCAGCACATAGTGAATATTTTCTTGAGCTAACAATTTATAGGATAAGAATTAAGGGTCAATTTCAATTCCTTTCTGTCTAAATTTTGATACTTCTAGTCAAGTGGATAAATTATTTGTGCATGCAATCCAGGACTAGCCCTTTTACTCCAAACTTGATCCCTTTGTATATTTCTACATTTTGTAACTATACAGAACTTTGTCAATATTGTGTTGTCACAGAGGTTGACATACATACAAATACTGTACATATTTATTTACTGTATGATATTGCAACACAATATGGCACACATTCATGTTATATTATGTCAGACATTTAATACTGTTGCGTGTTATCATAGATGTAGGATTTGAATAGTGATATACGTGGATGAAAATTATCACGCCAGAATTATGAAGATCTCAGTATACAGCCTACCAATTCTTGGTCACCTTTTTCTACTGTTTCTACAGCTTTCTTCTTCAGTACAAGGTACATATACATATCTATGTATCTGTAAATTTTCATTATATGTAGTTAATGTATAGATATTTTTAGTACATGTTCCATTTAATATTAAATGCAAAAAAAATATGGAATGGTCACCTCAAGTGAATATTTTCCCAGAAATCTGAAGATCCTGATGAGCTTTGTCTAATCTCTTAGTAGATTATACTGTGGGTAGATACTTAGAATGGAATAGTAAGGGTATAATAGAGTAATATTATAGGACTTGTCACCCTCCAAACATTCCCATCCATTTGGACTCAATCTCTCAATTCTCATCAATCGGAATCAAACTACAAATTGAATCATATGAATTTGATTATTACATTACATTAAATTTGTATTACACTCTTTCAAATGTGAACCTGTCAACTTTTCCTGGTTCTGGAGGTGTTTCATTATCACTTCAGTTCCTCTTTAGTGATGTACAGTGATATGTACTACATTTATGTTATGCTATCAATAATATTTTCTGTTGCCCTGTACTCAGGACAAACAGCAATGCTGACTGGTACCAACTTTGCCAGTGGTAGTGGATTCTGTTTCGGAGATCAACAACTGAAAGAGGGACCTCCATTCATATCATGTACACATTCAGGATTCAGTGGAACAGTTGCTTCTCTTTCCACATTTTGGACCTTTGATGGTGGTTCAACATTCCTTAATGAGGCTTCTGTGGACAGCATGTTTGCCGGACGTATTGATGCTGTGAACATGGAACCAGTGGAAGGACGACTGAACATTCTCAATGTTACTAACTTGGGAGTGTCCTCTGTTGCCTGTAGGATAACAGCGTCAGCTGCTAATGGTGACTTCTTAGGGCAAACACCACCATCAACAGCAGAAAGCATCTCTGTTGTCAATAGTAAGTGAAAAAGATGTTGTTTTAACCATGTCGATAAGGAACACTGAGATACGTGATAATAATCATTGTTTTTGTTATATGATATTAAAATTGACAGTGTATAAGTACATTGTTTTCTTATTTTTAATGTAATTGAGGTAATATTTCATTAGTAATAACTACACATCAAGCTGTGTAGCATTTACGCAGCCTTTCCATTCAGTCAAGGTTATCTCATTATCAACATGCAAATACATTCCTCTAGTAGATGTATTAGTATTCATGTGCCTTAAACATCACTTGTCTATACCCTAACCTATCATTGACAAGACTATAGGTTTGCTTGAGTGTTTTATTCCTAATAATCAGGCACATTTATGTCATGTACTTATATTAATAAATTTCACTTTGTTCTTATACCTATTTTGCATTCAATATAGTCATGGAGGGTATGGGATTTATGGTTATTTCCTGTCTTTATGCCCTTAACATAGGCTATCATGTATTGCCTATAGTGATAGGGATTTAAGGTTTTGTAGAGGAAGGATCCATACAGCTTGTTGTTAATCATAATATTACGTTTGAACCTAATGAAATAGGCATGCACATTTTGTGGTCTATCTTGAAGAGGGGTTATATGGAACCAAAGGAATCCATCTGTATTCACCATTGACATGATAATGTATTTTTGTAGTGAGTATGTTAGCATGGTGGTATATTCTGATCAGAAGATGTTGGATACTGAGAGATTATGCATTATCATATTGCTGATTGTGCTAAAATGGAGCTCGCAGATTGTGAATCTCTTTAATCTTCAATTCGAATGACACTACATTTATTGCCAGGCAGAGCCATGATAGTGATATTTGTCTAATGTCGTTTTGTTAATTTTATCTGAATCCTCTAATGTTTGCCTGATTTGTCATTTTCTCAGTGTCATTTTAAGATGTTAATGTCAAAATACTTTACGAGCACTCAGACATAGAACAGGCACACACATGCATATGCATACACACACACGCACTACACACACGTGCACACATACTACACACACAAACACACACACGCACACACACAACTCACAACACACACACACACACACACACACACACACACACACACACACACACACACACACACACACACACACACACACACACACACACACACACTGAACACGCACACACACACACACACACACTACACACACATGCACACATACTACACACACAAACACACACACGCAAACACACAACTCACAACACACACACACACACACACACACACACACACACACACACACACACACACACACACACACACACACACACTACACACACATGCACACATACTACACACACAAACACACACACACACACACACAACTCACAACACACAACCCTTATAGAATGTTTTTCTTAATACGTACATCCCTCACTAGTTACTGTAATGCTATATACTGTTTTATTATACTCATCCCATCTATAATAATTTATGAATGTCAATAAAGGTATACATCATACTATCCCTCTTATACTGCAGTTGTTCCAGCACCAAGAGTAACCAGTGGTGGTGTATCACATACAACTGTTGACATTTTACTGATGAGACCAAATGGACTATGTGAAGGGCTCAGTGACAATCCAATTACCTACATGATTGAAGTGTTCAGTGATAATGTCCCGATCACAACAAGGAATGTGACTTCCACAGGAGCTACCACTAACTATACCATATCTGATCTCACAAGTATGACAATGTATACTGTGAATGTCACAGCTGTGATGAATGTGGTCAGTCAGAGCTCAACAGCAATGTTTGGTTTCACAACATTAGGTGGTAGGTTGTCTGCAGTGTATGCACTGTACTTGAGTATCAGCTCACTTGTTGTATATTGACAAAGTCTCTCTCAATTTGCTAGATGTTAACGAATGTGAGACTGACCCCCCTCCATGTGGTCAGATATGTAGAAATACACTTGGTAGTTTCATCTGCAGTTGTGTTTCGGGCTACACCTTATCAGAGGATGGTTTGACCTGCAATAGAGAACAAGGTACAGTAGTATTGTGTATACTTTGTTATCTGTAGTATATGAAAATGCTAATATTTAATGTGATGTGATATTTTAATGTATTGTAGGTTATAATGCTATACTGTTAATTGGAATTTAAACCATTTCTTCTCTTATCCTATCAGGATTATCAGGATATTCGTACAGTGTTCCTGTTGGGATATCCGTTGCTGTCACCTTCACAGTGACATCAGTAGTATCCTCATCAGTGACTGCTGTTGTCATGTACCTTGTATGTATCAGGAAGAAGAGGAGTGGAGTAGTCAAGGACACAGGAACTGGTGGAGATATCTACGAAGATCCTGATAGAAGTGGTAATATTAAAATGGATCCCTCACCAGCTTATCATACTGTAGCTTCAGTTAATGTTCATTAGTCTAAGAATTAATTTTGTTGACATTCTTTAAAGAACAATAAAAGGTTACATGAAACTAATTTACTAATCCTGTAAAAGTGATGTGAGACTTTCTACATACATGTCTTGTGTATTATCCAATGCTTGATTATTACATAGTCGGTGATTATTTGTGAGCTCCTGCTAGCTTTATATTCATAATTATAAGATCACTTGGATAGGTGCAGAATATTGGAGGTATATTATATAAAAATATTTGTGCGGTACATACTCCCTTTTTATAATGAGTTATATCCAAAAAAATAATATTAAATGGTGTATACGTGCATGTTGTATTTGAAGTCTAATTAATTTAAGTAATAAATGACTATATAATAGCAAATAAAACATTATCGTGCACATAATATTATGTAAATCATGCACAAATGAAACTGTTGGTTTGCTACACAATGAATTCTGGTATATAAAAGTTTGTATAATAATATTATATGTTTGCATTTACAAAGCACCTCACTTGTCAAGTTAGTTTTTTGGCATGTACATATTATGATCACACTCATCCATATTCTCTCTGCCTTAATGAATTGAAAGCTAAATTGAGAACTTAATGTACTTAAAATTTTAAATTGTTGTTCATAGTATTGTTGTTGTTGGTACCATATTAGACTATATCTGATACTGTATTCTAAGATAATTATTCCCATGGTATTAAAATGGTATGGAATATGCCAAAGAGCTGGAGGTGGTGCGATAGTATGACATAATTCGAAATTGTAGGAAATAGCATGATATTATACAGCATTAGTAGCAGTAACTCTACTGGCAGAATTTGAGAGTGGCACTTTATAGAGGAGCATCCAAAGGGGCTGGGAGTACTGTACTTTCTATTTTCTTATGTACATACTTACTCAGCGTGCAATTAATGAGATATCATACAATACACCAATGTCATAGTGTAAGCCTGTGTAAGCCTGTTATGAGTGTTCTAAGTTCACTTGCTGCATAGTATAGTCTAAAACATTGAGTGTTCACTCACAATTACTGTGATTTCTTGTCGTTATGGAAATGATAAGTAAAATTGAACTATCAATGGGGTATACTTACTCATTTAGTTGTAGTTTGTGAATGTAAGTATATATATATATATATATATATATGCAAGCTATATATCAGAGCTATAATATTTTCATTTGTGCCATTTAGTACTAGTAATGTGCAATGCACAGTAGTTGGCAGTGACACCGAAAGATATATATAAGTTATTTCTGTCATTTTATTTTAGAGTATCATCATATATCATATTATATCTATACTGTATGTTGGGATTCCAGATCCACTGTCAGCAAAGGTGCTGTTATCCTGGCCTATGTAGCTGTAATAATATATAATAATAATAATGATATATTTATAATAAATGAATTTTTTTTCCATATGAAGAATGTGTAATAGTATCATAGAGTGCAATAGTACTCTATATGTAGGGATGATGTGGGGGAAAAAATGGCGACCTATATCACGAAGACATTACTGCTTTGCAAAATTATCATCTATGAGCAGTATGCAATTGCACAAGCGATAATAAGTGCATATGTACTAAGTTTCATGAAATTATTATGCACACACCATAATAAGAATACTCATGACTGAAGCTAAAAGTTGTAATTGTCACAGCATTTCCTATTTTACAATCAAAAATCAAGTTTCTGAACACCATATTGTGTTTATGTAAACACTATTACTTATTGTACATACACTGAAGGTACAGGCTCGAGGGATCCATTGTAATATTATCACTTCTATCAGGATCTTCATTGATATCTCCACCAGTTCCTGTGACTACTCCACTTCTCTTAATCCTGATACACACAAAGTACAGGACTTTGAGACAATAGTATAGCACTGCAGGAAATTACACATTAAAAAACAGATTTGGTGTCACAATCTAAATAAATAGCTCAAAATGGTTGAGGGTAAGGCACAGCGATCAATATTCATTCAGTCATTATACAGCTTGTAGTGCAGTATGTATGCATTTTGTGAAATGTTTGTTTTTGATGCTCACATTGTAAGCATTGCTGTAATTGAATTATAAATTTGCAACTTGGCTACAAACATGATTGCTATAGCATACTGTTTGTTTCAACGGCAATTGTACTGGGATAGTAAGGTTTGTAAAATGATAAACTTTCATCCAACTGATATCATCAAATGTCATGCTAACCTTTTCAGATAGATACTAGTTAGTTGTTGGGCAATGAAAACAAAGCAAAAGGATGATCCTACATATTCTTGGCAACAGTGAGCATGCATGTGGGTCGCAACCCCAAACTGGATACCCACTAGTCTGGTGTGCTAGACATCAACCTCTCATTACCGTGCGTGGGCGCGGTAGAGAGAGGGAGAGGTATAGCAACTATTGTCAATTTCACACCTCGGCTCAACCAATGAAATCGCCAGCAACTGAAATGACACCGCCAGTAATTGACACTAGCCGCTCCGCGGGCGTTTAAAGAATAGGCATGTGGAAGAGTGTGTAGACGACGGCTGGCCTTGGAGTTACCTTCTTGCTGGCTGGAGATATCCCGGTACCTCTGAAAGAGAGCGACAGTATACGCTGACAGCGCTGATCAACGAGCTGTACAATTCTGCTTCTTGTAGCAGCCATCTCTGTCTCCAGCCTCTCCACTTTCGCAGCCTGATCACTGTAACGCTTGGAAAAACTATGATAATAGCGTTGCTTGGCAGTTTCAGAGAAATCTGGCTGATTTCGTTCAGTTTTCGCACTAGAACGGTGAGTGCGAACGCTTCAGCGACCCTTCTCCTTTCTTGAGCGGAACGTCAGCGGGAGCGCAGACGCAGCGTGCTGTTTCTAAGTGACTAGCCTCTAATCCATGCGCCATCCGTGTTGTGTCCCTCAAGAAAGGAGATGTTATGCTTTTCGACCGGTTTTAGCATTAGCGCTCGCTTGAGAAGTTATCTCTTGCCATCCAAGCAAACCTCAGAACTGGCGAGAATTTGCTGCCACTAGCTCAGTGGTCCAAGTAAAATGAACTATCATTTTTCAAACATATCTTACACTTTACAGGTTATATGCAAGCGAATCTTAAGCGTGTTTTAGGCTAAGTTTGTGTGAAAGTGTAATTAGGCACTACACGTAAAAATCTTAAGGTCTCTGTGGCAGCCCCTAAAAATAAGGGTTTATTTTATTATTATAAGGTGAATTGTCCTAATTCCAGTCATTTATCACTCTAGGCTGGCGGTTAATTTGTAAAGGTGGAGAAAGAGTATAGCTGTCAGGTAATATAAACTACCATCCCTCACTGGTTTGAGGTACAAATTTTCTTTGTTAAGTCTCTCTCTGCAACGAGTTTAAGTGATTAATTACCTTTGAGTAGGCATCAATATGGAACAAGAAACGTCAAAACTTCACTTGCTGAGCATTGAATGGAACAAACACTAATTTATCCCATTCATGCATCACAACTCCTGCTTTTTATGATATAAGCCTTAATCCCTTTCCAACCTCCTCTGCCAGCTTAAACTTTGGCAGGTGGTGAGGTAGGGTTTACATGATCACAAATAGGCAATTCTCGAGAAATCCACTTGCCTTTGTTTGCCACAAATTTCTGGTGATTGGACGTCTTTTCAAACTTTTTGTTATAGCTGTGAAAAACTGACATACTAAAGAACACCCTGACCAAATCATTAGGTTGATGATGGCATCTTAGCGTAGCAGGCAATTATAAGCTTTTCATAAAAGTTTGACGATTTACCTTATATTATATTATTATATAGTGTCTATTATACAGGTCAACATTACGGATGTTCATTACAGAGATATGTAAACAATTGGTAATGGTCAGTCACCTATATCATGCAACCAGGTCACTTCATTGTGTTATTGGAGGCGGAAAAACTCAGGAAACAGTTATTTTCCAATTTAGTGTCCTTTTAACTCCACAAGTCTATGTATACCTCATACGGTATGTTGATGACTTCAGTATGTACTTGTGTTTGTGTAACTCAACTAGACTCCATCACCACGTGAAAACAAGACCACTACTCAGCAAACAATTAATAGGAGATCAACAATAAGGAGTTAAAATGTGTATCAACTGTGAAGGCAACTGGCAACATAGACATGCATCACATGAACATGATTGGCCCTTCATTATACTTACTTAGTAATATGGAGGCTACTTACTTATGTATAAGTCATGTTACATATAAAATACAAGGTCAGAGTAGCTACTACAGGTGGACAGGTACGTACATTCATACGTACCTACAGTACTAAAATATGCTGAAAGTGGTGATAAAGCAAAGTATAGTTTATTGGTTGCCGTCTTAGACAATATTATATTACACACTAAAACACAATGAAAGTGAAGTAGTGAAAATCCCAAAACTCAAAGTCTTGACTGTCACTTCGTGTACACATCATCTCTAACTACATAGTGCAATACCATGAAACTAGTAAACAAGTATGTACATAACAATTGGTGAAGATGGCTGACTGTCAATAACTATTACATATACAATGTGTTCCTTCCACTATAATGTACGCATTTACGGTATGTAATTAATTTACTCAATGCATTAGTATAACTTATACAGGATTCTTATGTACATATCTCATACCCACTTCCGACTCATACATAAGATATCAATTTCACTCATAGAACATTAGTAGGAAGGGAGTGCATGGTGTGGTGTGGAGTGTACACTCTCTATTCCTAGCAAGTGTATAGCCTAAGCTATAATATTATTTTATATTCTTTAGATGTGAATAAATGTACACACACACAGTAAGGCTTTGAATTATTGGAGAGGTCTCTCAGGGTGACATATCTAATACACATTAGTTACTCCAATGACATAGTGGTCTTTGTTGCCTTCCTGTGAGAACTCCCAATCAGCCAGAGGACACCGAGTTTACTGTAACAGGATATCTAAAATAGCATCTCCTTATTTAGAAATAGTATGCATTGTTTACCTATCCAATTGCAAACTAATGCTGGTGAGACTAATGAGGAAAACCCTATAGTAAGAGCTGTGATTGGTTAGGCTAGGCGAAACAAATGAGAGCATGCAAGTGAAGATGGGTCTACTAAAGCAACATATAGTCATGATTGAGGCCATTCAGATAGGATACATAAATGAGTAGTCTTAACATGAGGTATGTGAGTACTATACCTATCTATGTATGTACGTACATACTGTATGTATGTATGACATACATATACATACACATATTATGCAATATAGTGATTTTAGACGTTGTGTGTATTGTAAATAAAGTGAATACGAACCTGTACTCCAAGTATGCATATTATATGTACCAACAAACACATTTGCAGATACTATATATGTGTATGCAGACAGGGCATGTTAGTACATGCATCCGCTGTATACTGTACATAAATCACTGTGAATTTTGTTGGTAATAACACACATACGTACATACATGAAGCCAATGTTAGTTGAGTAAATTGAGTTATTAATTGAGAATTGAGTTGACGTGCCCAAAATAATGAAATGCTAACTACAGTACAGTATCAGTTGACAAACATCTTAACTTCATTAGATTGTAACCCTTTTTGTATAATCATGAGCAATAGTATTGATTAGGGGATTATTGCAATAGTTAAATTACTATCACAATAGGGGTAGTGCACTGAGCTTTATCACGACAGTCAGAAAAGATATAACCCACCCGAAATCTAAACCCTTGTGTATAATCTGAACCCTTTGCAATGATGGTTGGCCCAAATGATTTCTCAGAACTGTTGCCTAGGTTCCTACATTTCCACCATTTTCTTTTTTGACGTTTCAACTGCACAGATCATACATAATTACATGCACATTTCCTATTGGGAATTGGATTTCAATTTTACACCCAGCTTTCAAATTTTATTCATTGATATTGGATCAAATTGTTTCACTCTACTGCACAATGTTAAATGTCTCCTTGTGGATTTTACAATTCGCTATTGGAAAAAAAAAAACTATTGTGATACTATGAAATATTGTGGCTATTGCTCGAGTGTCTATTGTGGTGGTAGAATAAAAACACTATCGCTCAGGCTTATCTACAATACTATTGCAAACAGAAGGGATGATGACGAGTACTAATGCTGTAATGAAGTACTCTAACTGCAGATTACCTATGGTCACTCAATAAGTTATGGATTGGGATGGGGATTACTTACAATATTCACCTAGCACATTAATTTTGTTGACATTACCTATGATGACTCACCTACTGTTATACTAGCCACTCCCTGAAGGCTACAGTTCCTCCATTGTCTGATGTAGTAAATCCAGTGATAGTGATGATGGAGGATTGAGTAAGACCACTGGTATCAGTAGTAGTGATCCTGGAATTGTTATTGGCTGCAAATTGTTCAGTGGTTTCTGGTACACACATCACACTCAATCCATTGATAGTCCACACAGTTGATAGACCAGTTACATTACAAATAAAAGTCGCTTCACTACCACAATCCAACAGTACTGCACCATCTGGTGACACTGTACCTGGAAGAACACAAGTAAAACTGTAGATTTCAAGGAATCAGGTTTGTTTGGTTGTAATTACCCACAATACACCCAGTCATTATACCACTAAAAAGTACTTTTGAGAAAGAAACATCTACATAGAAATGATCTCGATGTTAGGATTGTTAAAAAATTAAATTATAAAATACAAATTATAATCATAAGACGAACTCTATAGTGCCTAACTTACCTTCGACGATGAAAAATGTGCTAAATACGACATACAATCTCACAGAAAACGATATCATCCATAGTATCCATGCAGCTAGCCACAGCTCCAAGGGGATATCACCTCGTATGCTTATGTATTATTTGTATTCGTATGCTTATGTATTATTACTAGCACAGTTCCTCCCTCGTTTACTGTCACAACCGCTCGTCCAGACATCAAGGTAATCGAAAGGACTCATGTCCAACTGCTGGAACTGACAGTCCCTACCAACACGGTGCAAAATTTGAAGAATGACAGGCAAGAAAAGAACCTAAGGAAAGCTATCTATCCCTATTGACTGATTTGGAGTCCACAAACTATACTGCTGATCCAGCTACAATTTGGAGCACTTGGACACTTGATGAAAGAATCAGTCTATGCTCTACATAAGATAATCCCATCAAAAGTAAAGGAATTGATCTCTAAATTTCTGCTTGAACTAAGCAAAATCGCAATTAGCTGCTCTGCCCATGTCTTAAGCACAAGATTAAGCACCACTTGGAGTCAAAATACCCCACTGATCTAACTGTATCTCACCTTCATTCACATTTACTCCCATTAATTCATTATCACTCCCATCAATAGTCTATCACTTCTCATCAATTTATCTTTTAACACTGTTTCTCTTTTCCCCTCTCTCACACAATTTCTCATTTTTTTTTGTTTTAATTTGCTTGCCAGGTCCACACTTTACTGTGTTTGTAGCCTGTGTCCGAGCGTATTCATTCATTTCATTTTACATCATTGTTTAATTTACACATGATGTAAGATTACTTGGATGCATCTGAAATGCAATGAATAAAATCGAAGGTGGTCAATTTCGTTCAAACTTGGATTGAAGATACCACTTGGCTAGCTCTATCCAACGGTACATTCTGTTTTCAATTATGTTAAGTTTACCCTGAGTTATGGCTCAAAAACTGCCATTTTCGCCGTTAATTTTCGGTTATTGTTCTAGCAAAGATCTGCAACGAAAGTGACTCCTCTTGAAACTTGTCCATTACGAGAAAAGTTTGATATCTACTGAACCTTGGCATGAATAGCCCGGAAGAAAGTGATCTGTTGGAGTAGAAGTTCACTTTCTGCACCTTCATTGCCAACCATGCACTCATATATCCAACATCACGGCAACCAATTGTGAGCGCTGATGAAAACGCTCCTAACACAATGATATGCCTCCCATATCAAGCTACCCATGAACGTAATGCGAGAAGCTGCTGCTGAGAGCTTTAAACCACTTGAACAGCAGGCATATTTTATGAGAAATTTGCGCAGTATTATGCCTAGGGATTAAACCTATATCAAAGAAAGTTATCTTTAGAGTCATTTTGAATCACTCTGTAGGGTTTAGAGATACATCCATTATGATATTATAGATCAAGAAAAGCTCAAACAAGAGCCAATCACAATTATATCGCTCGACCCAGCAACATTGTAACAGGTTGCACAATAAAACGGTACATGTGCAAGTTCGGTGCTAAATTCAAAGTTATTTGTGTTCTATATCTACTTTCCCATTTTAATTAATTGAAATTATATCATTATCAATGATTATATCCGTATCATTGATAATGATATAATTTCAAGTATGATAAAGTAAATTCAAATGATTGCTACATCAAACAGGGATGATTTCATTTAAAACTTGGTAGTGTTGGAGATGGGGGTCGTATCTAAAAGTAGTGAGGATGTTGTTGAATTTACTTTACTTTGAATAAAGTTAAAAACAAGTAGAGCTATCGTGAGTAATTTTGTTCTAACTCTCGTGAACATCTCCCCATACTAAATATTCTAATTTACACTTGTGAAAGTTTCCAGACTGCGAAATGAAGGAAATAACATCATATTCAGTGAACGCAATAATATTACAACCTGAATCAGTGAATTGGATATATTTCCCTTCATTTGCCCTCTGAAAAACGTAGACATGTGTCAATGGTAATAGTTTGTGTCTCCATGCGTGTACAAGGAACAGAAAATCAGGTTTCAGGCATTCAACCTGAATGAAATTGATAATTGCTTATAGTTCATATGTCTGCATGCCTGTGGTTGGAATATTTTGCATGTGACCTATAATATTAATTTTATTGATTTTGATTTCGATTAGTTTACTCACTTTTTATATCATTTTATCTATTATATTTATTCCTTCATTATATATTCCCTACAGAGGTTGAAGTGCATTGCTACACATTACTATTATCACACCAGAACCATGACAAGCTCAGTAAACAGCCTGTGTGTGGTTGGTCACCTTTTTCTACTGTCTCTACTGCAGCATTATTCAGTACAAGGTACACACACCTGCCTAAAATACAGTGACTTTAATTTATAGTAATGTAATCTCTATTTCATATATATATAGTGTGTAAACTCTCACAAAATATACACAAAATCACATAATATTATATACATATTAATACTGTCCATTGTTCATGTGTACACTCAATTACAGTATGTACCGAACAACGAACTGTCGAACTATCTGGTGAAAAATTCATCTGCTATCTTTCAATTTTATTGTTAGTTACATTATTGTAGCTATAGCTATATCAAGGGTGAATAATATACATAGTTTAGGTATATAATATACATAAGCCAGGGGGTAATTCCATTATATTCAGTACTTTTCAGTATTGACCCTTCACCTGCATTAATACTTCAATGACATCCTATCTCACTGCATGTTGATTCCAATTTTCCTATGTAATTTTCTATGCTCGTCCGTTGCCCTAGCTAATCGAACAGATAATATGTATGCATATATAAACTGAATTTGTTAAAAGATTTGACAAAGAAAACTACTGTAGCATGGAATTTTACTGCTAATAAGACATTGAAGGTCACCAACATATATGTATACGTAATACAAGCCTCAAGGAAAATTTTGCACTGTGATATTCATAATTATTATAATTATTTTCTATTGCACTATTCTTAGGTCAAACAGCAATGCTGAGTGGTACCAATTATGCCAGTGGCAGTGGATTCTGTTTTGGTGATCAACAACTGAAAGAAGGAACTCCATTCATATCATGTACACATTCAGGATTCACTGGAACAGTTGCTACTCTTACCACATTATGGTTCTTTGATGGTGGTACATTCCTTAGTGAGGCCGCTGTGAATAGCATGTTTGCTGGACGTATTGATGCTGTGAACATGGAACCAGTGGAAGGACGACTGAACATTCTCAATGTTACTAATTTGGGAGTGTCCTCTGTTGCCTGTAGGATAACAGCATTTGATGGTGGTTTTAACATCTTAGGACAAACACCACTGTCAGCAACAGCAAATATCTCTCTTGTCAATAGTAAGTGAGATGATGTTTGTATAAAATATGTTGTGAAGGAATGCTGCATGGGAGGAGTAATGATAACAATAATTATTGTATTTCATGACACTTATGCAAGTACATATGTATATGTGCATACATATAATGTTGGAATGTTGATGGGCATTAGATTATTTTCATTATTATATATAAACTTAAGAAAAACACGTTGGTGAAATTCATTTTATCATCTAATGTGTAGTATAAGGGGAATATCAAAATAACTGAGACATACTATCCCAGTGCAAGAATTAAAGTTAAAGGCTGCAATGGTTAAATAGAATTTTGCATTGTTGGTTACTGTATGTTTTTCATAGCATCAATCAACCGTTCATAAACTCACCGCCACTTCAAAAGAAATCTCACTTAAACTATAGCTCCACTATTATAAAATTACACTTTCATTGTTATGTGGATGTCTCATATAGCTACTTAGACAAATACCCAAAGATGATCCTGAAGACATTTTTGATAAGAATATTAAGTTTCAATAGCTTCAAGAAATCAAAAATAAAAACACTGTTTTGCATGTATAGTCTTTTGGATACCACTATAATTAGGCTTTCGAAGCACTATTATGATTATTATTACTAGTTTATGACAGGTTTGCATCATACAAATCATTCCTACTTACAACCATGCACAAGCTATTTTATACCTGAATGTGAAAGGCCATTGAGCTGGTCATTCCTAGTGTATTGCAATTGGCAATTCAGAGTTTTTACATTGTAACGTTATGATGTCTTTCAATTTCATATACAGTGCTATGTCAATTAATCTCATAAAACACATCACCATCCTGTAACATATCCCTAGATTAGTTTATGGATAAAGAGAACATTATGTACAGATCACAACCCCAAATAGGGACATAACAAGATAGCAGTGTTGTGGCAATTACAGCTCACAAGTAATCAATTACGATTACAATTACTTGGCTATTTCAAGAACCCATTACCATTACCATTACTCTGTAGCTTCAAGTAATCAATTACCATTACATCTACTTTAAGCAATTACCATTACAATTACAATTACATAGTAGTTACATAAAATGACAGTTAATTTTCATAAATAGTAATGTTTCGAAGTTCTTAGGTAGCATGCGACATCTTAGTGGATTTAAAATTTTGCCGGCCTGACTAAAAACACGTTCAACTGGTGCAGATGTTGCAGGCACAGTGAACACCTTACTTACTAGCTTAGTAAGCAAAGGGTATTCAGTGGCTTTTAATTGCCAAAACTCAAGGGGGTTCTCTCAATTCAACTGGAACTCCCTCTTGTCCACAACCTTATCTACATCAATTTCCACAAGTTGCCGCACCACCTTCAGCTGGGAATTCCAGCATGCTTCATTCTTAGCAATTACTGTTTTACCCAATAATTCTTCCACCTTCTCAATCGCCAGAGTTGATCCCCAACAATGGCTAACAACTCGACCTGCCTTACATAGAACTGCGTATATACCTTAATACAATATATAATACTATATCCCTCATCGAGTAGAAATCTTTTCATATCCAGGGAGCAAGGAGGAATGTAATTGCATGTAATTGTGTAATTGTGCATCAATTACACAAAAAGTTGAATGTAATCAATTACCATTACGATTACTTCAGTGAAAAAATCTCAATTACAATTGAATTACTATTACCTAGAAATGTGTAATTGATTACAGCCAATTACAATTACCAATTACCATTACCACAACACTGCAAGATAGGGATACCTGGAATAGGCAGATTGTGGGAATGATCAAGATAAGCATATTGAAATGTAACTATTCCAGAACTAAATGCAGCAGGCAGTATATTGTGTCTATTGCATGTGCCATTCCTGCTTTGATACTTTTGTTATAACGGTATGTCTGTTCCAACTTTCTGCCTGCCTTCCTAACACTTTTGCGGAATTTGTATTTCATATGAATATTGTACAATTCTCCATCATAATCCCTATATAGAGCTACCAAGTTCTTTCATATACATACGTAATTTGACAATATTATAATGATAATGTTATTTTGCAATCATCTTATTGAAATTATGTATCCTTTAAAGCATTGTAGTGGATCCCAATTTATGGATATTTCTGTTGGCTAGTTCAATCATTTCTTACTCCAGCCATCTCTATCTTGTTCTGTCCATCATTTCTGCAGATGTTCCAACACCAGGTGTGACCCAGGGTACTGTGTCTGACAACAGTATTGTCATTGTGCTGATGAGACCAAATGGACTATGTGAAGGGCTGAGTGACAATCCAATAACATACATGATTGAAGTGTTCAGTGATAATGTCCTGATCACAACAAGGAATGTGACTTCCACCGGAGCTACCACTATATCTGATCTCAGCAGTAATACAAGTTATCAAGTAGATGTTCGAGCATTGATAAATGTGGTGAGCCAGAGTTCACCGGCAACATTCAATTTCACAACATTGGAAGGTATGTTGTACATTATTATTATGTTGTAGATTATCATGTACTGTATACATGTCCTAAACTACTATATTTGCGGGTGAGTATTTGTGCTATTCCATACATTGTGCTAACTTAAGTAACGCATTCCTAGCTGATGTAGATTAGTTCTAGTAGCTTCTCGTTTAAGTGTCTTTGGTATCTTCAGATGGTGTTGTAGATATCCTTCCTTGCCAATAAGGAGATGTGTGTTTGATGTTTTCGTGGAATTTTGGTTTTGAATTGCTTTCAAAATGCTACAAAGCAGATTTTTAAAGAACCTCTGAAGGAATGTAAACCCATTTTAACCCCAGAATTGGTTTCATAGTGCTGTCTGCAATCCGTTCACTAGAACATGTCAGTGGTTGGACAAATTGTACCCAACACCAGCAACATCATAACATACCCTCCAAATAACATGTTGACTAGCTGTCATGTTCTTTGGTTGGCAGCAAGTGTGATGTGATATCTTTCAAGGATATACCACATATACGTTAAATTACCCTAAGATAGGTGTGGTTCCTCATGATAAACAAATATATGTGACATTGCATTAGAATAGAAGAAGGACTGCAATCTATGGTTGATTGAAGAAATATGTTTTAATATAGATTAAACCTGTTTACACCAAGGTACACTTACTTCATATTGCATCATTAACAATGCAAAATTATATGGTAGAAGCCAAAATAAAGTTCACATTCCATTATGCATCTGAACGCATCTGTGTACTAATTTAATTTGCCTTTGGAAGAACAAGTAATTCGAGTTCAAAAACTTGTGGGGCTGCTGCCCCCACACTTAAATTACTTGGGCATCTTTCTTAGGTTCAGAAGGACCTCTGCTGAAGTTAATACGTTTGGCGGAGCTTCAGCGCACGAATTCTACCCCAATTTTTGATTGTCGGCGTTTGAAGTTGTACAGAGTACAGTATACGAAGCCATTAATTGCCATGAAAACTCTCAATTGTCATGAAACTCAATCATATTATATGCAGCAAACATCAAATGAAGTGCTATGGCATTAAATCAGTCAAAAACTAGTGTAAATTGATTGTTTATATATTATTAACATTATTAAATGTATCACTGAATTCCACCTGTGGTACACACACACACTGGAATCCCTTCAGATAGGACAAAAATCCTATGGTGGGTGGTATGTAGTATACGAAGTATGGTGGGATGGTTGATTTTCTAGAATATCATCATGAGGTTGATAAGCACCCTGAACCTTGTATATATGTACAATATCCCGTAATCTGGCAACCTGTAATACTTCATGTATATACAATATGATTTGGTGAATGAACTACTATTACCTGAAGAAAGTTGAATAAATTGTTATTCTTGATTTGAGACGTATGTCACTAAAAGTGGTAACTTCTGTTAGAAGTACACACAGCCATACTAAAAATGGTCATCTTACTGTTAGAAAGTAGATAATGTTATATTCTGATGGATGGTTTGCTCATTTGGACTGCCTATTCATCCATTTCTTGTTTCTTCACTTTTTATTGCCATTTAATTGACATCCTTTTTACAGATTTAAAATATGGGCATATATTAAAGGCCTTTGTATGTGTAATCTTAAGGCAGTAAAACAATTGCTGTGTACGTTATAGTAAGTTAAATGCTAATTTCAACCCTTTTTAGTCGACACTATCCTCTCAATCAAAAATTTCCCAAATTTCAGAGGTAATCATCCAATGATATATCATTGTTACATTCAATGGTGTATTCACAAGAGAATGTCATGGCACTAAGACTTGTTACTTTTCCTTACAATGTCATATAAATGTACATACATATGTGCATATAAATAGTATTTTTTCACAATGTTCACTATTCATGTTGATAAATGCAACAATGCTGGCACTAATAACTGCTCACATAATTGTATCGACACTATTGGAGGTTACTTCTGTTTATGTCCTAATGGATACAACTTGCAATTGTCATCTAACAATTTCATTTGTGAAAGGAAGGTGAGTAGCTGTACTGAAAAGCTATTAAAACCATTCTCACATGTGTATGTACGAGATAAAATTAGGATAACACGTATGATGACTAAGAATTGGCATACATATGCATACTTGAATACCTACATAGATGAAATGGCAGGATCTCAAAAGCACTCTATCTTAGACTTTGTGTGGAGCTGTGGTCCCCCCCTTGTTGACCAATCTAATCTTCGTCTTTGTGTATGTACTATGTTTTGGTAATCAACTATCTCACTATGTCTCTTATAATATAATATTGTGAATGAAGTAGTTTCACCCTTAGAAAGTGGAATTAATAGTCATTTTCTACAAGTGTGACAGTAATAGTTAATTTTTCTGTCAGAAATATGTATGACCACAATATTACTTGCCACTGTACTGTTATCGATTGAATTTTGAAGTGTTGTGTGGAGATTGAATACTGGAAGTACAGTATAGTGATTAACTTTCATGTTTCCTCTATAGTCTAATAATTATGATATTGTACCACTACTGCAGTTGATATGTAATTTATCTGTGCCCTATACTACATTGTGTGATTTGTAATTATGTATGGCCCAGCAGAGTCAGTGCAAGCATTTCTTTTCATTTAACTCATACTAAGGAGTAGTTCTTTATAACTGATCAAACTAACAAGGAAAGCCAGAGCAATGTAATCAGTCTCGTTTTTGTAGCAAATAGAAATTCATAATAATATGCATGTACAATATAAACAATTATTGTTACTAAAGAGTTTCAACTATATTATATTTTATACTGTAGGGCAGAAAAATTTTATGAGGAGAAATGTTCGCTGTTTTCGCAAATGGCTCTAATTCAGGAAATTTTAAACACGAAAATTTGTTTTATGCAAAATATACCCTGAGAGCATTTTCGCAATATCGTTTATTCCGGTTGTATTATGTACATAGCGCTAGCATATACACTCTATACTTCAGATTTCATATTATTGTAGTGTCTTCTAGAACCGGTAATTGTACAAATGATAGAGCCATTACATTCTAATAATATATAGTGCACAGACCCTGGAAATTTTGCAAGGAACCTGTCCCACAATGTCATCATTTCATTTCACAGCGACTGCATAATGATTGTTTGCATTGTCACTCTCGCTCAAACACTGAAGGTCTTCACCAATTGTAGCATCCCAGATCTCCTTGTGATGTGATATTCCCTCACGGAACTTTGAATCAAAACGTTTCTCCAGCCGTAGGATCCTACTGATTGCCAAACTACCACTGTCAAGGTGATCAGCTACTACTGACTATGATGTCAATGAACAGAGAAAATATGGAAAACACACAGTCACAGGCAACAAGTCGCGAAATTAAAACCGCGAAAATGCATTTTCGATGCAAATTCGTGAAATTTTCTTCTGTGAAATTTTCCCTCCCTACAGTATTACATGAAAAAATGGCCAATATTGAAATGCAGAAAATTACAAACCAGGCTGGAATTAGAGCATAAAGACTTGAGATGTAGCATCCCCGGTGAAGGTCCTCTCAAACCTGAAAAAGATGCCCAAGTAATTCAAGTGTGAGGGGTAGCAGCCTCCTCGAATTACTTGTGTACCTTATTTTGATTTCACTGATATGCAGTCCTTCCTGTATACAAAGTCTCAATTTTCCGAACACTTACTTATCCAAATGGGAAATGTGAAACAGGTCATGGTAATATAGCAGTGTGGTATGCTGTGTGGGCAGAGCAAAGTGCAAAGTGTGTTTATATCCTGTTGTTTGTACACTTTCCTTTGCTTGTAATTGTTATTAAAATTTGTCGATTACTTACCTAACAACTCATTTTTCAGCCATAATATCTCCTGTACGAGAGATTATGCAAACGTACCATTTTTTAACATTGCCCTTGTAACCAATCAGGCCAAAGTGACTGTACACTATATCCTCTACAGCTCTACCAGAGGTACTTTAGTTACTTTCGTATTACATTGCACATGTAATTTTTGTTGTTGTTGTTAAATTGTAATATTCTGGTTGTCTACTCATCCATCTGTCTGCCTGTCCAAACCATCTCTATCTTGTTACTTCACTATGTACTTTACATTGTGAAAAATCTCTATGAGGTTTTTAACAGTCTTTTTGTTTATAGCATTGGCCCAAAAAACCTTCACATACTGTTTGTAGGATAAACTCCACTGTTGGCAAGAAATCACCATAATGCTATGTGTACAATACAGGGCTGGGATTTTTAAGTGTCATTCCCACTTTTACTGATAAAATGTATTTCTCAAATTGTTTAAACAAGTCTAATTATAAAAAGAAATCTCATCATTTCTTCACATAGCTGTATTAATAATTAATATTCAGCTTTGCACATGATCCCCTCCTTCCACTCCATCACCACCAAGTGTATAAAAGGGCCAGTTGTATACATGAGAACATATTTGTAAACCCCATGAATATGTAATAATCCACCTTAGGAATGTAGACACTGAGCAATTTGTTCGGAAGAATTGTTCAGGTATCACATACAAACAAATATATCAATTATTATTATTTTGGGAACATCAAAAAAGCAGCCATGCTATGTTTATAATCATTTCGTTCTATTTTCATCCGAAGTATCTGTACATACTACTTGGAATATGAATATCACTAATTTGCAACAGTTTGCAAAACGTCATGGGCGTATAGCACAGGGCTGCCATATTTTCAGTGTCATTTCCCCATACTAGTCATAAAATGTATCTCTTCAATTGTTTAATCAAGCCTAATAATTATAACCGCATCATTTCATTCCATACAGTAAATGTGTTCATGCCTACAGTAATAATGATAATATGTGGTTGCTCAACCCTCCTTGCACTTTATTTTTCATCAAAGTGTTTGAAAGAGCCAGGTGTTTACAATGAGAGTAAGGTATCGCACCACATGAATATGTAATAATCTAGGTTAGGAATACAAACGACTGACAAATTTGCTCAGACAAAATTCGCTGCATACAAACTGCCTATAATATTATGTGTTCGTTGTATAATAAAATGTGTTACTACTTTTAATTTACATGATAAATTGTATTGAATTGCATGAAGGATGACTAATTTTGTAACACAAAGGGTTTCAAATGGGAGTGAAAAACTAAAATAAATGGAACGTCATCACCAAATACCAACTCTAATATGAGGTTCTTTGAAATCTGTTGGGGACTGCCAAGCAGCCTATAGCTCCATGTGATAAATTAAATTGAATGGCTTCTTTCAGATTTATCAACTAATATTATCGTTCTTAAAGGTATAGCAGAGTATATATTCTAATGCATCGTCAAACTTTTATGAAAGGCTTATAATTACTTGCTCCGCTAAGATGCCATAATCAACCTAATTATTTGGTCAGGGTGTTCTTTAGTATGTCAGTTTTTCACAGCTAGAACAAAAAGTTTGAAAAGACGCCCAATCACCAGAAATTCGGGGCAAACAAAGGTAGGTGGATTTCTCGAGAATTGCCTATTTGTGATAATGTGAACCCTACCTCACCACCTGCCAAAGTTTAAGCTGGCAGAGGAGGTTGGAAGGGGATTAAGGCTTATATCATAAAAAGCAGTAGTTGTGATGCATGAATGGGATAAATTAGTGTTTGTTCCATTCAATGCTCATCAAGTGAAGTTTTAACATTTCTTGTTTTATATTGATGCCTACTCAAAGGTAATTAATCACTTAAACTCGTTGCAGAGAGAGACTTAACAAAGAAAATTTGTACCTCAAACCAGTGAGGGATGGTAGTTTATATTACCTGACAGCTATACTCTTTCTCCACATTAAAAAATTAACCGCTGGCCTAGAGTGATAAATGACTGGAATTAGGACAATTCACCTTATAATAATAATAAGATAAACCCTTATTTTTAGAGACCTTGAGATTTTTACAACGTGTAGTGCCTAATGTATAATCGTAGCGGAGGGCAGCAGTCCTACAAGTTTTTGAACACAAATTACTGGGATCTTTTGTTGCTTAAGTCAGCTACAAAAGGGCAAAAAGTACACTAAATGATCTAGTTGGGAACAATGAGATAGGCTTTTTCTGTATGCTATCAGTACTCCTTCCAGACCTGGTCCAACAGTTTCTGTAAAGAGTAGTCAATGTAACAACAACAGTAGCCATTCAACCTTTTCGTTTGATTGACTATTTTCACAACATTGCCATAGTATCTAGTACATAGTCACTGCTCACCTAGTGACAGATGAACTTGTTTATTTGTTATATTTGTTGTCATCATAGATACTCTATACGTGGGGGTATAGAGTATCTATGTTATCATAAACCCTATTATGCAAATCTATAAAAGTAGGTATCAGTTTTGGCCCCTTTATGGCAATCACATAAATTGTAAATGTGCTAAGGAGATTAGAAGGAGTGTTGTTTGAAGTACATATGCAAAAATTGAGTGACCAGTGAGTTATGTTTGCCAAATTCTTAGTCTTCTTGACTTGGTTGCAGGCTCTCCTCACAGAGCCTTTGAAGCCCCCCTACAGCTCACTGGTATACCTCTACAGTAACATAGAATTTAGATGCAGCTATTATAATAGGCTAAATGACATTTAATTGAATAGTGTGTGCAAAAGAGGTAGTAATACCATTATATTTGTGTCGTATTCATACTAACTGTTCCCGATGTGATGACATGGCACATCATCTCCGAATATGTGTATCTTAATGGAAGACAGACCTGTAAGTGAGTAAAATGGACCAGTAGTGTAGAATTTTGAATGACCTTAACTACTCTCTTTGTTGCTGATTTGATATTTTCAGTTGATAATAAGTTGAAAACTTCTTGTCAGTTGTCCTTCAAGCACACGTACAAATCAAGATGATAACAGTCACATAGATCTATTGTCGTATCTTCAAACTAATGACCGTATCATGTATGTATGAACACAATTTATTGATACATTGTGCACACTGCATTTAAGTGGAATCTATCCTGTAAGAATAGTGTATATACTTTACACATGATACACTGAATGAACTGAAGAATATGTTAGATGTCACTTCTGAACATTTAGACCCAGTTTTTTGCAGATCACCATGATAGCCTATGTTCTTTCTTTCTATTCATATTTATGCTTTTTGATGATGAGAGAAACACTCAAGTGTGCTAAGAATGTAGTAACCCAAGCTATGTACATTATTTATTTATGTACATTCCCTTATGTTTCTCATCTCAGTCACTCCTTTATGTCCAACAAATGTCAACAGTGAATTTGATGATGAGTGCACTAGTGTTGGTGTTACCTGGGAACAACTTAATCCTCCTGCAGTCACATCCACTACAGTCGCCTACTGTCCTACCTCATCACCAAACTGTGGGGATAGCATCAACTGTACCAGTCCAGGTATTATTCATGGACTAACTTCAACTGAAGATCACAGCTTTACAGTTATTCCAAGCAACAATTGTGGACTTACTACTGGATGCAATATGGTCACACCTGTGGAGGTCAGTACTGTTGCTTGAATCTTAAATAAATTGGTTTGAGATCTCTCTGTTCACAATAGCAATCCAATGTATATATCCGGTACTTGAATGTAAGTTAATATTCATGTTTTTAGTTAATTTCTTTGGTATGTCGTCAAATTAGATATAATGTACAGTAGCAAGCTAAATGGTATCTATCAATGAATCATGAATACCATTTAGGATTTCATCGATGCTGTTATAATTATTCTTTTTGGAAGTGCATTTGTCTCACATGACCAGACCCTAACTATCACTTATCGCACTTTGAATAGTTACCACTGTTGCAGTGCTCGAAATAACGGTCGGACTTCGGACATTATCCGACCATTTTGGCCATTTGTCCGATCCAAAAATGCTGGGGTCGGACATTTGGCCAAGCACAATTAAAGGGCTACTGCCATGAAAGCTGGTCTTAAATCACTTTGTTTAGTAATTAAACATCCGTGTTATTGTTAAAAATCGCCGTTCTTATTTCAAACGAGTGAAATTTGCAGTTTTTGTCTACAAAATCACCGAAAACCGGCCATTTTGAAATACGCGTAATGACGTCACAAGAGACACCACTATAACAACATAGGGTATACATTGGATAAGGAGATTTTTATAGTGAATTGTTGACTAGTAATGTATGAAGTGATAGTTTTACAGCGAATTTTAAGTTGCATTATGTGGCATGAAGACCCATACAAACAATGTCTGACCCAGATTGAATATGTCCAACCCAAATCCAAAGTGCTCGGACATTTGTCCAACCACTTTTGTTTCCTTATTTCTAACACTGTGTTGAGAATCTGGTAAAGATGCTAGGGTAAATTCCATGGGCCTAATGGTTCCATCATGATTTATTGTTTTGTACTTTGTCTTGTTGTGAGCCTAATAAATCTTGAATTGTCAGTACTTATTGATATTTCTACAATGGCGCAATTAAAATCTGCAGATGTCTGGGATCATTGTATGGTAAGATGCAATGTAGTCTGGCGCGCTAGACCTCAACCTCTCATTACCACGCGTGGGTGCGGTAGAGAGAGGGAGAGGTCTAGCAACTATTGTCAATTTCACACCTCGGCTTGAGCAATGAAATCGCCGGCAACTGAAATGACACCACCAGTAATTGGCACTAGCCGCTCTGCGGGCGTTTAAAGAATAGACGTGTGGAAGAGTGTGTAGACGACATCTGGCCTTGAAGTTACCTTCTTGCTGGCTGGAGATATCCCAGTACCTCTAAAAGAGAGCGACAGTATATGCTGACAGCGCTGAGCGCGCTGATCGACGAGCTGTACAATTCTGCTTCTTGTAGCAGCCATCTCTGTCTCCAGCCTCTCCACTTTCACAGCCTGATCACTGTAACGCTCGAAAAACTATGATTATAGCGTTGCTTGGCAGTTTTAGAGAAATCTAGCTGATTTCGTTCAGTTTTCACACCAGAACGGTGAGTGCGAATGCTTCAGCGACCTTTCTCCTTTCTTGAGCGGAACGTCAGCGGGAGCACAGACGCAGCATGTTGTTTCTAAGTGACTAGCTTCTAATCCGTGCGCCATCCGTGTTGTATCCCTTCATTGAAATTGTTCCAGCGTCCAAAATACAACTCGAACCTTCGTCTGTATGCATTGTTGCTTATAAACACCCACGGCGATGATTGCGCAAGGTGTGAAATTGACAATAGTTGCTAGACCCTATTTCTAATTTTCGCCCCTGTGCGATAATGAGAAATTGGGTCTAGCAAGCCAAACTAGATGCAATGCTATCTCTTGCAATAAGAAATGATTGACAGGAATTGGTTGAACACTAAATTAGTTAATTTATAGTAAAAGCATACATTTGGAGTGTCAACTATAAGTAAATATTTCTATTCACAGTCACTTGTGTGCGTATCCAGTTTGGGGTTGCGACCCACATGCATGCTCACTGTTGCCAAGAATATGTAGGATCATCCTTTTGCTTGGTTTTCATTGTCAAACAACTAACTAGTATCTGTCTGAACAAGTTAGCATGACATTTGATATCAGTTAGATGAAAGTTTATAATTTTATATACAAACCTCACTATCCCAGCACAATTGCAGTTGAAACAAACAATATGCTATAGCAATCATGTTGCAAATTTATAATTCAATTACAGCAATGCTTACAATGTGAGCATCAAAAACAAACATTTCACAAAATGCATACATACTGCACTACAAGCTGTATAATGTCTGAATGAATATTGATCGCTGTGCCTTACCCTCAATCATTTTGAGCTATTTATTTAGATTGTGACACCAAATCTGTTTTTAATGTGTTATTTCCTGCAGTGCTATACTATTGTCTCAAAGTCCTGTACTTTGTGTGTATTAGGATTAAGAGAAGTGGAGTAGTCACAGGAACTGGTGGAAATATCAATGAAGATCCTGATAGAAGTGATGATATTACAATGGATCCCTCGAGCTCGAGCCTGTACCTTCAGTGTATGTACAATAAGTAATAGTGTTTACATAAACACAATATGGTGTTCAGAAACTTGATTTTTAATTGTAAAATAGGAAATGCTGTGACAATTACAACTTTTAGCTTCAGTCATGAGTATTATTATTATTATGGTGTGTGCATATTAATTTCATGAAACTTAGTACATATACACTTATTATCGCTTGCACAATTGCATACTGCTCATAGATGATAATTTTGCAAAGCAGTAATGTCTTCGTGATATAGGTCACCATTTTTTCCCCCACATCATCCCTACATTAGAGTACTATTGCACTCTATGATACTATTACACATTCTTCATATGGAAGAAAATATTCATTTATTATAAATATATCATAATTATTATTATTATAATACAAAATTAATGAACCCCTGAGACATATATATACATACGAATATGGAAAAAACAGTTTCATTGAAATTGAAAAAAAACTGTTACAATCTCATTGAATATCCCTGTTTAGATCCAAATTTACTGAAGTTGGAACTTTCAAACTGTTTCAATGGGGCTTCATTAATATAAACAGATATTCCGTATCCAGTCAATACTATAGTGTAGTGTTATTTTTTTCACTATCCTTGAGAATGATTCATTCCCATTTTTTTGAGATCATGAGGTTCTACAGCAGCGAGTACAAAGTTTCACTTACATAGGTGCACGTAATGCCATTTGCCATGGTGCCACTGGGCACACAAATAAATAAATATACAGATAATTTAACAACACATAAGTGAGATATGCAATACTGAAAAATGCCAAAACATGGTTATCGTCGAGCTTTCACTGATGAAAAACAAGTGCTGTGATGTTCCATTACCCTCACACTCAATGGTAAGGGGTTTCAACAGATAACTCCTAGAAATACAAATACACGTCATCCTACCATGCTGTGTACAGCTACATAGGCCAGGATAACAGCACCTTTGCTGACAGTGGATCTGGAATCCCAACATACAGTATAGATATATTATGATATATTATGATGATACTCGAAAATAAAAATGACAGAAATAACTATCTTTTGGTGTCACTGCCAACTTCTGTGCATTGCACATTACTAGTACTAAATGGCACAAATGAAAATATTTAGCTCTGATATATCGCTTGCATATATATATACTTACATTCACAAACTACAACTAAATGAGTGAGTATACCCCATTGATAGTTCAATTTTACTTATAATTTCCATAACGACAAGAAATCACAGTAATTGTGAGTGAACACTCAATGTCTTAGACTATACTATGCAGCAAGTGAACTCAGAACACTCATAACAGGCTTACACTACGACATTGGTGTATTGTATGATTATGTATCTCATTAATTGCAGGCTGAGTAAGTATGTACGTAAGAAAATAGAAAGTACAGTACTCCCAGCCTCTTTGGATGCTCCTCTATAAAGTGCCACTGTCAAATTCTGCCAGTAGAATTATTGCTACTAATGCTGTATAATACCATGCTATTTCCCACAATTTCGAATTATGTCGTATACTATTACACCACCTCCAGCTCTTTGGCATCTTCCATACCATTTCAATACAATGGGAATAATTATCTTAGAATACAGTATCAGATAGTCTAATAATATTATGGTACCAACAACAACAATACTATGAACAACAATTCAAAATCTTAAGTACATTAAGCTCTCAATTTCGCTTTCAATTCATTAAGGTAGAGAGAATATGGATGAGTGTGATCATGATATGTACATACCAAAAAACTAACTTAACAAGTGAGGTGCATTGTATTTAGGAATGTGAACATAATATATACTAACTTTTATATACCAGAATTCATTGTGTAGCAAACCAACAGCAACATTTGTGTATGATTTACATAATATTATGTACATGGTGTTTTATTTGCTATAGTCATTTATTACTTAAAATAAATTAGACTTCAAATACAACATATATTGCATGCACGTATACACCATTTAATATTATTGGATATAACTTATTATAAAAAGGGAGTATGTACCGCACAAATATTTTCATACAATATACCTCCAATATTCTGCACTTATCCAAGTGATCTTATGAATACAAACCTAGCAGGAGCTCACAAATTATCACCCACTATGTAATAATCAAGCATTGGATAATACACAAGACATGTAAGCAGAAAGTCTCACATTACTTTTACAGGATTAGTTAATTAGTTTCATATAAACTTTAATTGTTCTTTAAAGAATGTCAACAAAATTAATTCTAATGAACATTAACTGAAGGCACAGTCTGATAAGCTGGTGAAGGATAAGATAGGATAGGAAAGCTTATTTATCCTGGGGAGGCCTTTAGCCAGAGGCTACTATTCTAGGCACCCAGATTAATCACAATACATAAAATAAAAGACTACAGTATAAAAGATTGATGATGATTGAAAGAATGATAATGTACAATGAGAATTAACATGCAACAAGAATATTTCTAGTTGATTTTACATAACATTTCTAGCAATATTGAAGAAATGATGGAGTGATTGTGCTTCCCTAGCTGATGATGGTAGTGTTCTCCATATACTTGCGCCAGCAAAACTAAATGCCTTCTGTCCAGATGAAGTCTTTGTTTGAGGAAGGTTGATTAGAGAGCGTGTCCGAGTGTTATGGTGGTGTGTGGGAGAGTGGAAAAGAGATGCCAAATAGGGAGGTGCTAGTCCTGATAGACACTTGAATACCATCTGGGCAAGATGTAGCTTTCTTCGCTTTTCTAGTGTGGTAAGTCCCAGATCAGCATGTAGAGCAGATGCAGAGTACCGGCGATCTTTGTTTAGTGCTAATCTACATCCATAGTTAAAAAGCCTCTGGAGACGTTGGCTGTCTTTTTTAGAGCAACTATGCCAAACAGAACAACAATAATCAAGACAAGGCAGAACATAAGCTTTTAAATATAAGATCAAGGAAGAGGGGGGAAGGAACCAAGAAATCCTACGAAGTAGATTAATTTTGCAAGAGATTTTAGTGATTAAATAGGTTGTATGATCAGTCCAAGTTAGTGTGTCATTTACAATAACTCCAAGGAACTTGTACTTAAAGACTTGCTCAATTTCGTGACCATGAAGGTTTAAGGAGAGTGAGTGATAAGATGAACGAGGAGAACGTATCAACATGCATTTGGTCTTGGCTGGGTTTAGAGAGAGTCCATTTGGTGAAGGATCCATTTTAATATCATCACTTCTATCAGGATCTTCATAGATATCCCCACCAGTTCCTGTGTCCTTGACTGGTCCATTCCTCTTCTTCCTGATACATACAAAGTACATGACAATGGCAGTCACTGTTGAGGACACCAATGATGTTACTGTGAAGGTGACAGCAACTGATATCCCAACAGGAACACTGCACGAGGATCCTGATAATCCTGATAAGATAAGGAGAGAATGGTTTAATTTCTATATACAATATATCATAATAACAAAACATACATTAAAATGTTATCAAATTAAATATAATCATTGATATTAAGTATAGATACCAATACACAATACACTGTACCTTGCTCTCTATTGCAGGTCACACCATCCTCTGCTATGGAATATCCTGAAACACAATTAACTGCACATGAAACTACCAACTGCATTTCTACATATCTGACCACATGGAGGGGGGTCAGTCTCACATTCATTAACATCTAGCAGATTGAGAGAGACTTTGTCAATTGTCAATATACAACAAGCGAGCACAATAACTTAATGTAGTACTTACACTACACACAACCTACCACCTAATGTTGTGAAACCAAACATGGCTGTTGAGCTCTGACTGACCACATTCAACACTGCTCTGACATTCACAGTATACACAGTGATACTGCTGAGATCAGATATGGTATAGTTAGTGGGAGCTCCAGTGGAAGTCACATTCTTTGTTGTGAACAGTACATTATCACTAAACACTTCAATCACGTAGGTTATTGGATTGTCACTGAGCCCTTCACATAGTCCATTTGGTCTCATCAGTACAATGTCAGCAGTTGTATGTGACACACCACCACTGGTTACTCTTGGTGCTGAAACAACTGCAGTATAGGAGGAATAGTATGATGTATACCTTTGAGGACGTTCATAAATAATTATAGTCAGGATGAGTATAATAAAACAGTATATTGCATTACAGTAACTACTGAGGTATGTACGTACCTAAGAAAACATAATATGGTGGGGAAGGTTTTTGCACAATAAGCCTGTGCAAGGCCTAAGGTTGACAAAATCATATCACTGGATTTACACCAAACCAACCGAAAATAGACCGAAGTCTCTATCGGTTGGGAGACCGAAGTCCGATTTGATGGCAACCAGTGATTACCTCCCAGTCATCCAAATCCTCAAAAAGGGAAGCTGTCTGGGTTCCCTTTTTGAGGATTTGGATGACTGGGAGGTAATCACTGGTTGCCATCAAATCGGACTTCGGTCTCCCAACCGATAGAGACTTCGGTCTATTTTCGGTTGGTTTGGTGTAAATCCAGTGATATGATTTTGTCAAAACATAATATATAAGGGTCATGTGTTGTGAGTTGTGTGTGTGTGTTTGTGTGTGTAGTATGTGTGCACGTGTGTGTATAGTGTGTGCGCACATGTGTGTGTGTGTGTGTGTGTGTGTGTGTGTGTCTGTGTGTGTGTGGGACAAGGTACAGTCGATCAAATCTGGGTAGCACGTCAGATCATAGAAAGAGCAACTTAGTACCAGACCCCTGTACACCTTGGCTTTGTGGATCTCACTAAAGCAATTGACTCGGTGGATCGCTCTGCTATGTTTGCCATGCTGAGGCACTACAAAGCCCCCCAACAGCTGATGGACATCATTAAGGAGCTATACACTGGAACATGGTGCCGTGTTAGAACCACAGAAGGGGCATCAGAGGATTTCGAGTTGAAAACTGGAGTAAGACAAGGCTGTGTGCTGTCCCCTCTCCTGTTCAACTGCTTCATGGACAGAATATTGAGGGAGGTCATGGAGATGACAGGAGGGGGCCTGCATGTTGAGTACACCACCAGCGAGGGTTTGTTCCTATCATACAGGGACAAGACCCCACTGACCACCTGCATCCAGAACGTCCAGTATTCAGACGATCTGACCCTCATTGCAGAGACCAGAAGAGAACTGCAACTTATGCTGGATGTACTGGACAAAGCCTGCACTCAATGGGGAATGAAGATCAATGGAGATAAGACCAAGGTGCTCAACATCGGAGAGCTGAAAGGGAGCCATCCAGCCATCACACTAAATGGCCATGCACTTGAGGAAGTAGACTCCTTCTCCTACCTGGGAAGTGAGGTGGAACAGACTGCCAGGGTGGAGAGAGATATTGGAATTAGACTGGAGAAGGCAACAACTGTTTACCGAATGTGGAGATGGAAGGTGTTTAGGAGTCGAAACCTCAGCAAGACAACCAAAGTACGTGTGTTTCGATCAATGATCATATCAGTCCTCCTCTATGGTGCGGAGACCTAGCCAGTAACCCAACACAACATCAGAAGACTGAAGACTTTCCAGATGAGATGCCTCCGGGACATCATAGGTGTTACCCTGTGGGACAAATGACGTAATGCTGACGTATTGGAGGAGACTGGGGAGCTACAGGTAGAAGAACAGCTAAGACTGAAGAGGCTCCAGTGGTTCGGGCACCTACAGAGAATGCCAGACCATTGGCCACAGAAGCAGCTACTAAGATGCAGACCGAGAGGAAAGAAGAGGAGGCCAGTAGGGACATCTCTGCGATGGGTAGATCTGATCAGCAGAGATCTAACCGGAATCACAAACTGGCAAGAAGTGATGATGGAAAGAAGTGAATGGAGAGCTGCAATACATCAACCCAAGTCGACAGCCCGATCCCAATCTAAGTATGACGAAGTAGAGCAAATGGATCCTGCCCGACATCCATGATGGATAAGGAGTAAAGAAGAAGAAGTGTGTGTAGTATGTGGGCACGTTTGTGTAGTGTGTGTGTGTGTGTGTGTGTGTGTGTGTGTGTGTGTGTGTGTGTGTGTGTGTGTGTGTGTAGTATGTGTGTGTGTGTGTGTGTGTGTAGTGTGTGTGTGTGTGTGTGTGTGTGTGTGTGTGTGTAGTATGTGTGTGTGTGTGTGTGTGTGTGTGTGTGTGTGTGTGTGTGTGTGTGTGTGTGTGTATGTGTGTGTGTAGTGTGTGTGCACGTGTGTGTGTGTGTGTGTGTGGTGTGTGTGTGTGTGTGTGTGTGTGTGTACGTTGGTGCAGGTATTCTTGTGGCATGTGTGTGTGTGTGTGTGTGTGTGTGTGTGTGTTTGTGTGTGTGCACGTGTGTGTAGTGTGTGTGCACGTGTGTGTGTGTGTGTGTTTGTGTGTGTGTGTGTGTGTGTGTGTGTGTGTGTGTGTGTGTGTGTGTGTGTGTGTGTGTACATTGGTGCAGGTTAGGTTCCAACACAATATTATGTTTAACAACAAGGTGTATGGATCCCTCCTCTACAAAACCCTCAATCTATACTACTACAGTGAATACTCGTTAATCTACCACAATCTGTAAACATTTGTTCACTTACTATTGACAACAGAGATGTTTTCTGCTGTTATTGGTGGTGTTTGTCCTAAGAAAGTACCAACATCATCAAATGCTGTTATCCTACAGGCAACAGAGGACACTCCCAAATTAGTAACATTGAGAATGTTCAGTCGTCCTTCCACTGGTTGTATGTTCACAGCATCAATACGTCCAGCAAACATGCTATCCACAGCAGCCTCATTAAGGAAAGAACTACCATCAAAGGACCATGTTGTGGTAAGAGCAGCAACTGTTCCAGTAAATCCTGAATGTGTACATGATATGAATGGAGTTCCTTCTTTCAGTTGTTGATCACCAAAACAGAATCCGCTACCACTGGCATAGTTAGTACCAGTTAGCAATGCTGTTTGACCTAAGTGTAGGGCAACAGAAAGTAATATCAATATCATAACATAAATGTACATATCACTGTACATCACTAAAGGGGATCTGAAGTGAGAATGAAACACCTTCAGAAATAGCAAATGTGAAGAGATTAACATTTGCAAGAGTGTAATGCAAATTTAATATAATGGAATAATCAAATTCATATCATTTGATTTGTAGTGTGTTTTGGATTGATGAGAATTGAGAGATTGAGTCCAAATGGATGGGAACGTTTGGAGGGTAACAAGTCCTATAATATTACTCTATTATACCTTTATTATTGACGATAGAAGTTTCATTGAAATTGAATGGAAATGAAGATAATTAACATAATTAGTCAATCAGTATCAGTATCAGTATCAGAAATCTTATTTTAACTGGGGAACCAATAGCCAACGGCTACTACAAAGGCACCCAGAACACAAAACAAAAGTACATAACAGCAACAATAAAGACAAACAAGGACATTCTTTCATGCTAAATAAATCAATAAGTCAATAGATTCCAATAAATAATAAATAATGGGTCATTCTTTCATGCTAAATAAATCAATAAGTCAATAAATAATAATAAATAATAAATAATAGGTCAATTTCAGTCAGGCAAGGTGTAATTTTGTCAAAAATATAATACGTATAATAACGAAGTCATGTAAAGAACTGTTGACACATAGCTGAAAAAATAGTAAAGTCCTTCTCCATGCGTAGCTTTGGTGGTAAGGAGTGCCATAAGGAGGCACCAGAAAAGCTAAATGATTTCTGGCCAAGTGAGGTGGTAGATTCAGGTGGGCAGTGGACGAAGATCGAGTTTTGCGATGAGAGTAAGAGTAAGAGAAGAGTTTTGAGAGGTATGGAGGAGACTGGAAAGATAGACAGCGGAACATGCATTGGGCTAGATGGAGTTTGCATCTCGAAGTGAGAGTTGTCAGTTGAAGATCACGAAGAGCAGCAGAGGAAGACCAGTCACGACTCCTACGAAGGGCTAACTTGCAGGTGAAATTCATCAGTCTTTCCAAACAGCGAGAATTCTCTAATGTACATCCAGACCAAACAACATCGCAGTAGTCGAAAGAGGGAAGAATGCAAGATTTCAGATAAAGGAGAAGGAGGGGACGTGGAAGAAACCAGGAAAATCTTCTGAGCAGATTAAGATCATGGCTGACCTTTCTGCAAACCATGTCAATGTGGTCACTCCAAGTTAATGTATCGTTGACCATGACACCAAGATACTTAAAGACTCTAACTTGTTCTACAGTTGCCCCATTGATGAACAAGTTGAAGCAGGTGTTTACCTTCTTGCGGGTTGAGTGCAGAAGCATGCACTTCGTTTTTGAAGCATTGAGCTGAAGTCCATTGTTCATCATCCACAAATCAGCCAAATCTAGGCATCGTTGGAATCATCAATACCTTTATTATTACTTTCCAAGAATCTACCCACAGTATAATCCAATAAAAGATTGGACAGATCAAGGTCTGCAGATTTCTGGTAAAATATTCATTTCAGGTGATCATTCCGTGTTTTTTTGTCTGCATTTAATATTTATAATGGAACACGTACTAAAACAAAATATCTACACATTATATACTATAATGAAAACTTTACAGATACATATGGATATGTATATATACCTTGTACTGAGGAATACAGCTGTAGAAACAGTAGAAAAAGGTGACAAGCCATTGGTAGGCTGTATACCGAGCTCTTCATAATTCTGCATGGCGTGACAATTTTCGTTTGTTCAAAACCTATATCTATGATGATATGCAACAATATTAATTGTATGACATAATATAACATGAATGTGTGCATTATTGTGTTGCAATAATATTATGATACTGTAAATAAATATGTACAGTATTTGCATGCATGTCAACCTTTGCAACAACACAATATTGACAAAGGTCTGTGTAGTTACAAAATGTAAAAAATATATATACACCATATACCTATGGGGGATTAAGTTTGGGGTAAAGGGGCTAGTCTTGTTTTGCGTGCACAAACAATATATCTACTTGACTAGAAGTATCAAAATTCAAACAGATAGGAATTAAAATTGATCCTTAATTTTTATCCTTATGAGGTTATTGAAAACATATAAAAATGAAAAACGATGTAGGGATGACAATTCGAAAAAGTGAACGAACAAGTAGGGATGAGCGGAATGAGAAGCCCGTTCAAGTGAGCAGCATGTCGGAATGAGAAGGAGGTTGGAGTGAGCAGCACATCAGAATGAGAAGAGGGTTGAAATATAACTACCCCTATATCAACAGCTACAGACAGTATACTATGTATACTGCATGAGCAATTACTGCTGTTGATAGAGATTGTTATACCGTAGAAGCCGGTTGTTTAGCGCATATTGTTATTAGGCGCATATCCACTGTTAGGTATTAAAACCACTAATTGGCGTATTGTAAACAAATTTACTTAACTCTGTAAACTAACATTAATATTGTTTGGTGGTCAAAATGGCAGAACAACTCACACTCGACGGAACCATTCAGAAGTGAAGCAACACAGTTACACGAGAGAAGAGAAAATTAAAGTGTTTGGCTTCTATCACAACAATGGAAAAACATGTACCAGACATGCATGAAGTTTTCCCTCAACACAAAGACTGTACTGCAATGGATTCACATGGAGGAGGCAATTCGAGACAGCAGGAAAGGACGACGACGCATCGACTTCAAAAGAACTGCCATGCATCCTGATATGGAGGAAACTCTATATTGTGAATATCGTGAATTGCATAAGAAGGGATTATAGGTGAAAGGATGGCGGTTTCAGGCTCATGCAAAACAGATTTTGGTTGAAAAACAACCAAGTGCTTCCTTTTTTCAGCTCAGATGGGTGGCTTACGAGATTTAAGAGTCGATTCCAAATAAGTAAGAGACGGGCCACAAACACCTGCCAGAAGGAGCCTGCGGACAACAGAGGTGCTATTCAGCACTTCCACCAATCCATTCGGAGAGCTGCTAAGATAGGGGAACAACTGGGTTTGTTAGGAAGGTGGACAGCAGCCAGGCTAGGAAACATGTACTAGACACCATTGCCCTTCATTTCTCCAGCAGAGAAACCTATGCCGACACGGGTGAGTGTTCTGTGTGGGTGCGTGGTGGTGCATCAGGGTTGGACAAGCGTCAGTGTACAGTCCAGTTAACTCTCTTGCTGATGGTAAGCCAAGGGTGAATCCTCTCCTTATCTTCCAGGGTACAGGGAAAAGGACTGCCCTAAGTGAGCTTGTCCGGTACGATCAAAGAGTTGTAATTAAATTCCAACCGAACGCTTGGTGTGATGAGGACATGATGAAGTTTTGGGTGCAGCAGATGAAGGCACCAATCTGTGATGGTCCCATCCACCTCATTCTGGATGTTCACAGAATGCAAACCACTGAGGACATCCAGACCATCTTTGCACAAGAGTGCCAAACCCCACATACACATATGTACCAGGAGGCTGCAAAAGCTTGGTGCAACCAGTAGATGTAAGCTTCAATAGGCCTTTCAAAAGTGCTGTGGAGAGATTTACCAGTCAGCATATGCAAGACTATTTGCAGAGTTATGTACAGGGCAAATTTGATGCCAGTAGTAGAAGAATTCTGTTCACACGTTGGGTGGGCCAAGCTTGGGAGGAGGTCAGTGCTGACAGGGAAATGGTGAAGAGAAGCTTCAGGAAGTGTGGGATTGTTGTGGCTGTTGATGGAAGTGAAGACTCTAAGATAAACATATCAGAACTTGAGGAGTATGCAGTAAAGATCAGGATAACGATGAATATACAGATGATGAAGACCCCTTTGCAGACTGTGATTAAGACTTCAAGAGTAGCTGTAGTAGTGCATGTGATTGATCTGTTCATGTAGCAGGCAAAAGTTACCAGTGATTACTGTATGCAATAATTATAATTACTTACATATTACAACAATGAATTATCATACAGCATGTTCTTTTGTTGGCTCAGTATCTAAACGGCTGAGACTTTCTTGAATGCAACTACCCATAGTGACATTTGATCTATCAGACTGTTGGCTGTGACTAGTAGTGAGTTTTATTATTCTTTCAACCAGTTTTTCTGTCCCTGTGAAGGTATATATACAGGGAACTTCTAGGCCATTCCCTTTTTTCCTCTTACCAATCACTTCACATGTAATGTGCACTCCATTAAGTAAAACGTACCACATATTTTTCGATAAGTGGCAAGGGGCATGACGATGTCCTCTGACTTGACAATGGACACTGTGTAGTTGGCTGCCACATGTATGAAATCGCTTTATGCCGTAATCCCAAAATGAAGTAAGCATGTATTCTTAATTGAATTAGATGGCGTATTCATACAAGGCCATAGCAATTTAGTGTTGGAAATGCCACATTCACCGTATATAGTACAATTGTAACAACAGTAGGAAAGGGCACTCCGCGCTAAAAAATTAAGATAGCTATTATTAAAATTAGTACCATAGCTCCTGCAGATATATCAGTAGCTTTATTGAAAAATACGTATGTGGAGAATAATAATAAGTCCGAAAATTTTACCTTTTATTTTTTGACCTTGATTTTTTGTAATTTTCATACTATTACATATTCGTTGGTGTCATTATTACATATTATGTAAAAGCTTTAGTTATATATTAAAAAAAAAAAAAAAAAAAAAAAATTGTATTCCATATACCTTAGAGTTTATAGCCTGTTACTTCAATATAGGAGACTACATGTATACAAATCAATAGTTTTTATATTTCAAAAATAATTTACATGATAATAGTTATACTAATATTCCATGGATAATAAAAAAATTAATAGTTAACCCTAACCCATAAGTCAACTTGCATTTGTCAACTAGAAGACAATTTATGTAGTGTATAGGTATGTAGGACTCTAAACAGGAGTCAGCTTGGTATAAACTTGACAAAAAGAGTGAACTCTAGCAAAAGAGCCAACTTGGTAGAAGGAGTGCACTCTTATGAATAAATCAACTTGGAACAATGAGTGCACGCCAACGAAGGTCCAAAGTTGGCCCCAATACCAAGGTGAGTCCAGCACAAGAATAAACAACACAAAACAAAGGAGTCAACTTTGTAAAGTAGTGAAAGATATATCTTGGATAATGGATGAGATGGAATATAAGAATGAAGTATATTATGTAAGGCCAGGTGTATTATGGAACAATTGCAGGATTCCGAAGGATAGTACATTAATTTTGTGATTCTGTCACATGCACTTCTCCAGATGATATGTTGGCTTAAATTTTGGAGTCATGGTCATGAAAAAGTGATTAGGTTCAACCCCATATTATGTCACACTGTATTGCATCATGTAAAGATGCAAACATAACCGACTATCATACCAAGTACTGCTATATATATAGCTAGGATACATATATTACACATTAAGTATGTAGTACCACTATGATGAAGTCCTAGGTGTACTCATCTCCTGTAGACTTGACGAGACTATACCCACCACAGTATACAGAAAGCTCACTAAATTATACAGATGAATACCACAATTTCCTATACTGGCAAATATCCCATTGTTCACAAGCTAGCCATAGTACAAACCTTCAACCACCGAGTTCAGGACCCACCCTCCACACACACTACCTTTACTGAAAGAGACAGAAAAGTCCCAGGCCCTGAAGAACAGATACCCTAGGTACTCAATCAAACATCCACCCAAGCTCACTCCCCAACCCAGAAAGACAACACCATCAAACACCATTTTTGTCACCATCCCTTATGTAAAAACACCTCAGAAGCCATTAGACGAATTCTTGCACCCTTAGGAATCAAGACGCCCTTCGAGCCAATCAACATCGTAAGAACACTTGGAGTTCACCCCAAGGATCCCGTCCCCAAAGAAAATACAGCGGGAATAGTGTACCCGAATCTGAGATGCCATGCAGTAGATGGCCTCAAACATCTACTCTGACTTATGTTTATAAGTCCACTGTTAATGAACACCGTCCGAAATTGGTCAATTTAACGAAACATGCTACATCACACAATTAGGGATAATACACTGTTTTCAACCCAGTATAACACACTTTTCTAAACCCAGTAACAGTTTTCGTAATTTCTACTGGACCTACGTATATATACGAATTTGTCATCGATAACTCACCTTGAATATCCTGGAACCGCACAAAGAAATAACACAGTAAGCGATTTTATAGGTTATAATCGGCTTCTAAACTGATCCTTTTAAGCGCCTCCATACGTGGATATCGTACAACGAGGAGGGAGGTTATGCTACATCTAAACAGATGCTAAATGCTCTGAAGATTCCAAGTGACTGTAAACTATTCGAATACTTCAACAATGGATACTTTTTGGAGGTTAACCAGTAGTTTCCGTGTTAGAAAATGACACGTATCTGTATTTTCCCACCATACTAAAATATAGGGCGATATAGATCTGTATGAAATATACAGACACAATAAATCCTTTGATGTGGTCACACATCAGTTTAGAATTGTCTGAAATAATAATATTCTTAAACTTCAATTCGTTTGTGTCACCATAGATATCGCTAACGTACCACCGCCAGGACACAGTCACTGTAACAGTTATAAGACGCGTCAGCCATATTATTCTTACATTTATTAAAATGCGCCCACTATCATACCTATGCGCTATAGAGACACTGCGCACCTTGAGCATAGTCTTACCCTACAATATAAACAGTGAAAAACAGTTATTTTCAACTTCCATTTAAGTCATGATATTAGCAGTAGGAAACCAAACAAAACCCAAATAATAGTAGGATAAAGTATAGTTGTAAGAATTGACCATTGTAGCCCATTGAAGGTTCAACTTGAATTCACTTTACTTCATTTTCAATAAATTAATGAAATAATCATTATAGTTGTGAATTAACACTAAATGTTGTACATTATGATCTATGTAACATGTTACCATCATTTCACCAGAAACAAAGTTTGTATTATATCAGGTAGTGGTGTATTTTCATTGTATACCTGCAGCTGCTAATATCAGACTGAGTAAGGTTGCATAATACTACACATACACAACATGTTCAAGGTACAACATTAATACTATAATATTATACTAATGGAGACTCAGTAAATTAGGAAACGATCAAACAGCCATATAAAGGAATAAAATACATAATTGCAGCTGAGTAGGGTTATACGTACATGCATTATAGTACAGAAAAGTGAAAGTACAGTGTTCACAGCTTTCAGAATGTCCCTTTTTAAAGTGCTATCCTCACATTCTGCTTGGAAAATCCTTCTTCAAAATTCTGTACATATATTTTCCTCATTTTGTCACCTTCAGCTCTCTGCCATCTTCCACACTATTTTCAATCACCGGGGAAAATTCCCATATACAATTTTGCCACACAGACTTTCCTACTGTGCTACCAATGACAATAACAAAATCTGCTTTATGGACATTTTTAGCTCTCAATTTAGTTCTTAGACTTATTGGGTCAGAAGATATGGTTGTATCTGACCTTGATACGTTTGTACATAAAGTAACTTGACATGTGGAATGCATTGTAACCAGGAATGTTAACCATCTCTAGTCTATTAAGTAACTATTCAATTTACCGTTTACCAATAGCAAATCAACAGTGTATGATTCATTATACATTTGTTTAATATAATAATATTATGTATAATAATAATTATAATAATAATATTCATCATTTTTGTATTAATATAGTTTGAACAGTATTAACATACTGAACTGTAAATGGCTTAATAACACCATCTTTATAACCTAATAGGTCTTATATTATGTAAATATATGCATGGTTCCAATTAGGGTGTTATAAGAGGGAGTATACTACTCTAGAGAACATTCTAAATAGTATATACTTCCAGTATTGTCAACTTATTTAAGTCTGAACTTGACCCAGCTGACGCTCATGATCACAAATCATTTCTGGCATCTGTGGAGTATAGTTATTAATGAAGTCGATATTTATTATACAGCCCATGTAGAATTCTTACATTACTTTTACAGGATTAGTTAATTTGTTTCAAAAAATGTCTGATAAAAACATGTCACCAAACTTCAAAGTACATTGACTTAAGCCACAGTCTGATAAGCTGGTGAGGGATCCATTTTAATATCATCACTTCTATCGGGATCTTCATAGATATCTCCACTAGTTCCTGTGTCCTTGACTACTCCACTCCTCTTCTTCCTGATACATACAAGGTACATGACAACAGCAGTCACTGATGAGGACACTACTGATGTTACTGTGAAGGTGACAGCAACTGATATCCCAACAGGAACACTGTATGAGCATCCTGATATCCCAACAGGAGCAGTGCAGGGGGATTCTGATTAGGAGAGAATTGAAGATTTCCAATTACTACAGCCTATAATATAACAGTATTGCACTTTGCATATATAATTAATCGTATAGAACATTTTTGATAAACCCTTTGGCTTTCAGGAACGTTTAGAAATGCTGGTACACTACATATCATTTTATTTCATTTCCCGTAATTTTCAAAAACTGAGGGTCAAACATTTGGTACTGAGGATGACCCTCAAGATCAAACATTTTAGGATGAATGAAGAAGAAAGATAAAACTACATTTCTGAAGGCTCCTAAAAGCACAATACTACTGTACCTTGTTCTCTATTGCAGGTCACACCATCCTCCGCTAAGGTGTAGCCAGAAACACAACTGCAAATGAAACTACATACTGTATTTCTACATATCTGATCACATGGAGGGGGGTCAATATCACATTCCTTAACATCTAGCAAATTGAGAAAGATATATAACATTATACAACAAGTAAGCTGATACTCATGCAGAGTGCATGTGTACACTGCACACAACCTACCACCTAATGTTGTGAAACCAAACATTGCTGTTGAGCTCTGACTGACCACATTCAACACTGCTCTGACATTCACAGTATACATTGTCATACTTGTAAGATCAGATATGGTATAGTTAGTGGTAGCTCCTGTGGAAGTCACATTCCTTGTTGTGATCGGGACTTTATCACTGAACACTTCAATTATGTAGGTTATTGGATAGTCACTGAGCCCTTCACAAAGTCCATTTGGTCTCATCAGTACAATGTCAACAGTTGTATGTGACACACCACCACTGGTTACTCTTGGTGCTGGAACAGCTGTAGTATTGGAAAGGTACTATGATGTATGTCTTTATTGACATCCACAATATTAGAGTCGGGATGAATATAATAAAACAGAATCGATACAGCAATTACTGCAGTACAGCACACACACATGCACACACACACACACACACACACACACACACACACACACACACACACACACACACACACACACACACACACACACATGCACACACACAAGCACACACACACACACACACACACACACACACACACACACACACACACACACACACACACACACATGCACACACACAAGCACACACACACACACACACACACACACACACACACACACACACACACACACACACACACACACACACCAGTGTTGTGGTAATTACAGCTAACAAGTAATCAATTACCATTACAATAACTGTTTCAGCCAATAATTCTTCCACCTTCTCAGTCACCAGTGTTGATTTCCAACAATGGCAAAGAACTCAACCTTATATGCAATATACAATACTATACCCCTCATTGAGTTGAAATCCTTTCATATCCAGGTGAGCAAGGACGAATGTAATTGCATGTAATTGTGTAATTGTGCATCGATTACACAAAAAGTTGAATGTAATCAACTACCATTACAAATTCTCCAGTAAAAAAAATCTCAATTACAATTAAATTATAATTAATAACAAATGTGTAATTGATTACAGCAAATTACAATTACCAATTACCATTACCACAACACTGGTGTGTGTGTGTGTGTGTGTGTGTGTGTGTGTGTGTGTGTGTGTGTGTGTGTGTGTGTGTGTGTGTGTGTGTGCATCATATATGTATTTGTGCAGCATGTGTGCGTGTGTGTGTGTGTGTCGTATATGTATTTGTGCAGCATGTGTACATATGTGTGTAAGTGTGTGTGCATACCCTGAATTAATTCCTATGTGATGCACCTACTAGTTATAATCATATTTCCGAACCTCACTAGATAAGGTTTATGATTTCACAGCAATTAACCAATATTATGATCTCGCATTACAATAATTATTAGTACAGGAAAGGGCTGTAAACTGCAAATACCTGTGTAGTTAGTAAGAGTCTTTTGATGTCCTTTTCTTACTTTAAGATCATTTCTTGCTAATATGTACCTTTCAATTTAGAGGACTCAGATAAAATTAATATCCGTGTTATGCCTCTGCTCGGCAATAAATGTAGTGTCATTTTAATTGAAGATTAAAGAAATTCACATTCTGTGGAATTCATTTCAGAGCTAACAGATAATGCAATATGATAATGCATAATCTCCCGGTACCTGACCTCTTCTACTTAGAATATACCACCATAACTAACATTATAGGTCACTGTGAAAATACATTAACATGTCAATGGTGAATACAGATGGGTCCTTGGGTTCCGTATAACTCCTGACATATCACATAAATGTGCCTAAATACTAGGAATAAAATACTCAAGTATACCTATAGCTTCGATATACGTACATGGGTGAGGGTACAGACAAGTGACGCTTAAAGCACATGACTAATTCATTTACTAGGTGAATGGATCTGCATGTTGGATATTTAGATAACCTCGACTAAACAGAAAGTCTGTATCAATGTTACACATGCAAAGTAATGTGTAGCTACTAATCATGAAATATTACTTCAAGTAAATTAGAAATAAGGAATAATATAATGATGTACTGCATAATGTCTGTTTTAAATAACATTTACTGACTACAATGATTATTATCAAGCACCTCGATAGTCCTAATCAACATTTATATAAAAAACACAATTTTACTTACTATTGACAACAGAGATATTTGCTGTTGCTGACAGTGGTGTGTTTCCTAAGGGGTCACCATTAGCAGCTGATGCTGTTATCCTACAGGCAACAGAGGACACTCCCAAATTAGTAACATTGACAATGTTCAGTCGTACTTCCACTGGTTCCATGTTCACAGCATCAATACGTCCAGCAAACATGCTATCCACAGAAGCCTCATTTAGGAATGTTGAACCACCATCAAAGGACCATAATGTGGAAAGAAAAGCAACTGTTCCACTGAATCCTGAATGTGTACATGATACGAATGGAGTTCCTTCTTTCAGTTGTTGATCACCAAAACAGAATCCACTGCCACTGGCATAGTTAGTACCAGTCAGCATTGCTGTTTGACCTAACAAAAGTGCAACAGATAATAATATCAATATCATAACATAAATGTACATATTACTGTACATCACTAAAGGGGATCTGAAGTGAAAATGAAACACCATCAGCACTGGGAAACGTTGACAAAATCACATTTGCAAAAGTGCACTTTAATGAACTACAATTTTCAATGACATAATTTACAGTTTGATTCCCATTGAGGAGAATTGAGAGATTGAGTCAGATTGATGAGACTGTTTAAAGGGTATACAAGTCCTATAGCTTATTTTTCTGAAATACAGAAAATTAATAACCAATAAAATATAATATTATATTATGTAAATATAATAAAATTAATACTGTCCATTTCATACTCTGTTCTAATTGTAAATAGACACATATGTATATCTTTACGAAGAACAACATTATTTATCTACCCACAGTATAATCCAATAAGAGATTGGACGGAGATCATCAAGTTCTTCAGATTTCCAGTTCAATATTCATTTGATATGATCATTTCATGTTTTATGTGGTCTGTGATTAATATTTAATGGAGCATGTACTTATAAACGAAATATCTGCACATTATACACTATAATAAAAAATTACAGATATGTACATATGGATATGTATGTATACCTTGTACTGAAGAATACAGCTGTAGAAACAGTGGAAAAAGGTGACCAACCATTGGTAGGCTGTATACTGAGCTCTTCATAATTTTGGTGTAATAATTTCTCTCTGTATATAACTATACAAAATCTGATATGTATGATAACACCCAACAATATTAATTGCATGACATATATAAAATTAATGTGTGTATTATGGTTTGTTGCAATATCATACTGTAACTGAATAGTAATAGTATGCATGTTAACCTCTGCGACAACGTAATATTGACTGGGGGCTACACAGTTACAAAATATAGAAAAATATGCACTGTGTGCACATGGAGAGTTTAGTTTGGAGTATTAAAAGGGCTAGTCCTTGATTGCATGCACAAAAGTTTTATCTATGTACTTAATTGTAGTATCAAAGTAGTATAGTAGTATCAAAATTCGGATAGTAAGGAAATGAAATTGATCCTAATTTTTTTTCCTATGTTAGCTCAACCAAATCTTCACTTTTTACTGGTACAGCCTTGACCACTCATATGTGAAAGACCTGAGACCAGGCTGTTCTGTACCAAGTTGACTCTGACAGTATGTAAGTGCCTGTTAATAATGCCTGTGCCAAGTTTGTACCAGGACTTGTGCAATCGAATGACTGAGTTGTTCACCTATGCAAGAGTGAATAAATGTCAAGACGAGAAAGGAACACCTAACAAATGACTATTATGTCGAGGTTCTAATGCAGAATGATATTCAGTATTTGGATACAGATTAAGTAGCTGATTCAGATTGTACTCTATACACAAAGACTGGACTGTAACAAAGGAGTCATGGAACTTGGTTCAAGAAGTGGACTCTGATGAAGGAGTCAACTTTGGAGAATGAGTACACTCCAACGAAGGTCCCAAGTACACCCCACTACAGAGGTGACTCCAACGCAAGGAAAAACAACACAAAACAATACTTAGCAAAATAGTGGAAAATTATTTTGGATAAAGGATTGGATGGAACTGTAAATTTTTAAATAAAGTATGTAAGGCTAGGTGTACATGGAACCAGGAAGAATACATTTGTGATTCTGTCATATGCACTTCTCCAGATGTCTTATATTAGCTTTAATTTCCGAGGCATGGTCACGTATTATAAAGATACAAACATAACTGACTATCATACCAAAGTACTGCTATGCAGCTAGGGTACATATATTACACATTAAGTATGTAGTACCACTATGATGAAGTCCTAGGTGTACTTATCTCCTGTGGACCTAACAAGACTTTGGCCACCACAGTGTATTGAAAGCCCACTTAATTATACAGATAAATATCAGTTTCCAATCCAACCATCCTGTTGCTCGCAAGCTAGCCATAGTACAAACCTTAAACTGCCGAGCTCAGAACCTACCCTCCACACCCATTACCTTTTCCCTCAAGATCAACAGATACTCCAGGTACTTAATCAAAGATCCACCCAAACCCACTCCCCAACCCAGTTCAAGACGACATCTCGCAGACACCACCTTCAACCATCCCCTATGTAAAGAACACCTCAGAAGCCATTAGACAAATTCTTGCACCCTTAGGGATCAAGACAAATCAACATCCTAAGAACACTAAGTGTTTACCCTAAGGATCCCATCCCCAAAGAAAATAGAACAGGAATACTATATCAGATACCCTACAGTAGATCGATGCCACAAACGCCTGCTCTGACTCAAGTTGATAAGTCCTCTGTTAATGAACACGTCCGAAATTAGCCAATTTGACTGAATATACTACATCACAGATGTAGGGATACTGTACTGCTTTTAACCCAGTAACAGTTTACTCTTTAGTCTACGAGGCCTATACGAATTTGTCATCGAGGACTCACCTTGAATATCCTGGAACTCCTGAAAGAAGTAACACATTAAACGATTTTAAAATTGTCTGACAATTATATTCTAAAGCTTGAGCACTTCAATTCGTTTGTGTCACGCTATGTGATAACGCTAACGTACCTCCGCCAGGACACAGTCACTGGTAAGACGCGTCAGCCATATTATTCTTACATTCATTAAAATTCGCCCACTATTAAACCTATGTGTTATAGAGACACTGCACCTGAGCATACAGTGGAACCTCTATTAAAGGACTCTCCCAATAAAGGACACCATAGAAATTACCTCTCTACAAGGACACTCTGTAAGGCACCAAAAATAGATTTTCCTATAGTGTTAATACATTTTTTACCTCTGAAGATTGGACAACCTCTCTACAGTGGACAAATTACCTGCTCCCAATGTGTCCTTTATAGAGAGGTTCCACTGTATTTGTACCTACAAAATGAACAATGAAGAACAGTTATATTCAACTTCCATTTAAGGCATGATATTAGGTATAGGAAACCAAACAGAATCCAAATAATAGCAGGATAAAGTGTATAATAGTAAGAATCGACCATTTTAGCCCATTGAAAGTTCTACTTCATTTTCAATTTTCATCCAAATCATAATGGTTGTGAAGGGTTAAGGCCCCTTTTACTGATCTCCATTTTGACACTATGAGTTCTTCTCAGGACATTTATACATGTCTTATACTAATACTATCATATGCACTGCAGCCTTACTAAGATGGATACACTAACGGGTAATCTTGTTGGAAGTCTTAGGCTACATCTACAGCCAGTGTGTCAAGGCCCCATTATTATGTGTTCCTTCTTTCCTTGCAACACTACACTGTAATATCCACATGTTGTGATAGTACTTCTTTGCACATATTGCATCCATCTATGCATGCCTTCTATCAGTAGAGTAAATCCTTGCGTACTTCAAACCTCAATGAAAATAAAAAATTAATGACATTGTACAATAGAGTTCAGTATAATAAGCTTTGTTAGAAAGTAGGCAATAATAGAGAGTTTGGAGACCAATTATTGTTCGGAAATCTGTACCATATAATATGGGGAGTTAATAATAATTAACCTTCAGTCAATGTACATGTGGTGGCTTGTAGAGACCAATCCTCAACTATAGAAATACTGGTTCTTAAAGACATTTCGTAGATATGGAAATGATTCGGAAAGGGGCTGCTGGCTACATAATTATAATTTCAAGGTTGCTTTCACAGATCTATTCCACAGGGCATGTTTTATTTTAATATCACTGCATCAAACTGATTCATTTATGATGTTCAATAATTCCAACACTATAGAAGCTGCAACATGCATACATCAAACTACATGTGGAATGTTGTGCAGTGCTATTCATTCGGAGACCATTCATATGCATCACCAACTATATAGCTGACGTGTCCACAAAAATGGGGGTATATATCCAGTGTGAAGTTGTTGAAACATAAAGTAATGATTATGATGTTCAACATTCTGCCCTTATCAAGCCTGCAATCAAACCACATTATGAGCTACATCACAAGAATCGTCACAGTCAATCACAGACTACTAATATTATTTTCTTTTCAAACTTAAAATACTTCATGTAGAATATATATCTGACATTTCTCTAACATGATTAGTTAATTAGTTAACTACAGAATCATATGCATATTGTTCCATGAACAAATGACGCTCAAATTCAAGGTACATTAATTAAACTAAGACACAGGCTGATAGGCAGGAGATGGTTTTATTGTGACACTGTCGGTTCTCTCAGGATAATAATAGTCACCTTTAGTACCACACACTGAAGACACAGTCTGATAAGCAGGAGAAGACTGCATTTTAATGTTATTATTTTCTTCAGGATCTTCATAGATAACATCTTCAGCTACACCATTCTCATTTTCTTTCTTTTTGATACAAGGACAAGCTATAATCACAGAAAAACAACACACTAATTTCTTGTACATACACAACATTGTGGAATCATAACAATTACAAGCCCATTGTGAAAATCACTCTTAATATGTATTACATACATACACTTATGATGTTTGAATTCATGTTCGAATGAATGCTAACATTTCAACTCATTCTAGATGTAACAAGTGAGGTCATGTGATTAACACATTACTGGTTAACAGATTTTTCCTAGCAGATTAACTGAGAACAGATATTGCGTTACTTCCAACCGATATCCCGTTATCACTAACAGTTAACTGATTACAGTGACAAAAATTTACCTTTCCAATGGTCTGTACACCAGTAACATTTTATAACTTAAATATGGTGATGAATGTGATGATAGTTGGTTCACATATGCATACTATTGTTTTGTATAAAATTAATGTATCATATTATGGAATGCAAAAATAGTTGAAGTATGTTATTACAATGAGAGCATATACTCATTATTGTACCCTCGTGTGTAATATAGTGTGTACAGGGCAGTGATCAAACTTCAACCTTTACATTTCATTGTTTACATGTAGAAGTTCACGAGCCAAAATGCTTCTTGCATATACTGTGAACACCTGGGAATAAATTACACAGAATGACCACAATTAGGAACAACTATTCTCGTGGATGCCGGTAGACATATCTTGTTGTGTGCCGTAAGCAATAACCAAGCACCTTTACATACCTTTTACACCATGCTTTTTCTTCATACAACAAATGACAATCACAATCACAATAATGACAACAAGGACCACCAGTATGATGGCTGCAACAATCGGTACCAAAATGACAACTACGGGGAGAATATGCAAAACAGCAAATAATACATTAAAGTACAACTCAACTGTTAAGAGGAAGTATAGAAGAATAAATAATCTATCTGTACTGTTTCTAAAGGGTTTTACTGCAAAACTACATATGTAATGTTATATACTGCATGCCTAGTTGTGCTGCAGTAAAACTAGGTAGGATACAACTAAACTTGTGTCCTGGTATATACAATTTATAGAGTTGCATCATAGTCCACTATATGTGATTAATGTATTTACCTATTTCCTGCCTGGTTCCCCCTCAATTAACCTAACAATGGAGTTGTCTGGTGACCTGTGCTGTTATATCTGACCTGTGCTGTACCACCTGTGATAGCACACCTTTCTCTTCAAACAACTTGTCAACCACTCATGCACCAGGATACACGTAAGCATACATGAATAATTTATCCACACAAAACAGCTACAGAGGACACTGCCATTTCACAATTGGCCAGTATCCTGATATAGGATAGCTATATTCAAATGCATGGTTTGCTCATTCCAGTTCATTAGTTTAGTGTTTTCATTACACATTCATTCCAACACATGCTGTCAGACATGGTAAGTACATGCAGTAATTCAGTACAATGCAAACATACCAATAGGGAGTCTGGAACTTAAGGTGGAGTTGTAAATAGAGTTCCAGTTGAAGATGAAGCTGCAGTAATGATTGAGAAGGTGAAGAGATTTTCATAACATAAATATTGAATAATTAAAAAACGACTAAGTCCATAAAAGGTTTATGAATATACATATGTACACCAAAGGATAAGTTTAATACTGAAACAGATGTGAATTTTCCCTTTTCAGAAAGTATGCATTGAAATATACTCTGCTATACCTTTAAGAATGATTATATTATGGGTGAACAATGAGTTGCTAGGTAAGTAATTGACAAAGTTTAATAACAATTACAAGCAAAGGAAAGTGTACAAATAATAGGATATAAACACCCTCTGCACTTTGCTCTGCGCACACAGCATACCATACTGCTATATTCAAATTTCACATTCGGATAATTAAGTGTTCAGAAAATTGAGACTTTATATACCGGAAGGGCTGTATATCAGTGAAATCATAATTAGGTACACAACTACGTAATTTTGAGGAGGCTGCTACCCCTCACACTTTAATTACTTGGGCATCTTTTACAGGTTTGAGAGGACCTTCACTGGGGATGCTACATCTCAAGTCTTTATGCTCTAATTCCAGCCTGGTTTGTAATTTTCCGCATTTCAAAATTGACAGTGGTAGTTTGGTCATCGGTAGGATCCTACGGCAGGAGAAACGTTTTCGATTCAAAGTTCCGTGAGGTGATATCACGTCTATAAGGAGATTTGGGATGCTACAATTGGTGAAGACCTTCAGTGTTCAAGCGAGAGCGACAATGCAAACAATCGTTATGCAGTCGCTATGAAATGAAACAATGACATCGATCGTGGGACACATTCCTCGCAAAATTTCCAGGGTCTGTGCACTATTTTTAGAATGTAATGGCTCTATCATTTGTACGATTACCGGTTCTAGAAGACACTACAATAAAACGAAATCTGAAGTATAGAGTGTATACGTTAGCGCTATATATATATATATATATATATATATATATATATACAGTGGAACCTCTCTATTAAGGACACTTTGGGACTTTAATTTTTGTCCTTATTACAGAGGTGTCCTCAATTCAGAGGTCACTTAATATGCTACAGTACTACACTGGGACACAGAATGGTGTCCTTATTATAGAGGTTTCTACAATTCAGAGGTTTGTAATAGAGAGGTTTCACTGTAACACAACTGGAGTAAATGACATTACGAAAATGCTCTCAGGGTATATTATGCATAAAACAAATTTTTGTGCTTAAAATTTCGCGAATTAGAGCCATTAGCGAAAATAGCAAAAATTTCTCCTCATGAAATTTTTCTGCCCTACACTATAAAATATAATATAGTTGAAACTCTTTAGTAATAATCATTTATATTGAAAATGCATATTATGATGAATTTTCATTTGCAACAAGAAAGAGACTGATTACTGCTCTAGTTTTACAGCTTGCACTGACTCTGCTGGGCCACACATAATTACAAATCACACAATGTAGTATAGGGCACAGAAGAATGACATATCAACTGCAGTAGTGGTACAATATCATAATTATTAGACTATAGAGAAAACACAAAAGTTAATTGCTACTGTACTTCCAGTATTCAATCTCCACACAACACTTCAAGATTCAATCGATAACAGTACAGTGGCTAAGTAATATTGTGGTCATACATACATCTGACAGAAAATTTAACTATTTCTGTCACACTTGTAGAAAATGACTATTCATTCCACATTCTAAGGGTGAAACTACTTCATTCACAATATTATATTATTATAAGAGACATAGTGAGATAGTTGATGGCCAAAACATAGTACATACATAAAGACGAAGATTAGATTGGTCAACAAGGGGGGGACCACAGCTCCACACAAAGTCTGAGATAGAGTGCTTTTGAGACCCTGCCATTTCATCTATGTAGGTATTCAAGTATGCATAATATGTATGCCAATTTTTAGTCATCATACATGTTATCCTAATATTATCTCGTACATACACACGTGAGAATGGTTTTACTAGCTTTTTCACTACAGTACAGCCACTCACCTTCCTTTTCACAAGTAAATTTGTTAGACGACAAGATGTAACCATTAGGACATGAACAGAAGTAACCTCCAATAGTGTTAGTACAATTATGTGAGCAGTTATTAGTGCTGGCAGAGTTACATTCATCAACATCTAGAAGTAAACATTGTGAAAAAATCTGATTATATGCACATGTATGTGTGTATATGTAAGGAAATGTAACAAGTCTTTGTGCCATGACATTCTATTATGAATACACCATTGATTCAGAATGTAACAATGATATATGATTGGATGATTACCACAAAAATTTGGGAATTTTTGATTGAGGATAGTGTCCACTAAAAAGGGTTTAAATTAGCTATAACCTACACAGCAATTGTTTTACTGCCTTAAGATTACACATACAAAGGCCTTTAATATATGCCCATATTTTAAATCTGTAGAAAGGATGTCAATAAAATGGCAATAAAAAGTGAAGAAACAAGAAATGGATGAATAGGCAGTTCAAATGAGCAAACCATCCATCAGAATATAACATTATCCACTTTCTAACAGTAAAATGACTATTTTTAGTACGGCTGTGTGTACTTCTAACAGAGGTTACCACTTCTAGTGACATACGTCTCAAATCAAGAATAATAATTTATTCAACTTTCTATAGGCAGGTAGTTCATTCACCAAATGATATTGTATATACATGAAGTATTACAGGTTGCCAGATTACGGGATATATAATATATATACATAGTTCAGGGTGCTTATCAACCTCATGATGATATTCTAGAAAATCAACCATCCCACCATACTTTGTATACTACAGTACATACCACCCACCATAGGATTTTTGTCCTATCTAAAGGGATTCCAGTGTGTGTGTAGCACAGGTGGAATTCAGTTATACATTCACTATTAATTTTATGTACAATCAATTTACACTAGTTTTTGACTGATCCAATGCCATTGCACTTCATTTGATGTTTACTGCTTATAAAATGATTGAGTTTTCATGACAACTGACAGACGTTTCATGGCAATTAATGGCTTCGTATACTGTACTCTCCGTAATTTTCACGGGATCAATATTTCACAAATGAACAATTATAAAGTTCACGTTTTCATTTTCATGAATAGACATAGTTTATTTTATAATATAATATATACATTATAATAAGTATAAAATGGGAAGAAGATGGCATTTGAAGTGTTTGATTCATTGAGAGTATACACCACAGTTATCTGTTTTCTGAACAAATATGGATCCACTTGTACTTGATAGAGAATGTCTCACAGAATGTCAGTCTAAGATTACATAGTGTCTTGTCCACCATTGAGGAGAGTGAACAGGTTGTAAAACCTGCATGCTGGGTATCTTATGTTTTAATATATGTCGCAAATAATTTTTTATGTCACTGAGTATTCTTGCAAATCATTGTATATATATCTCAAAAGAGGTGAATTGGTAGAGAATTACCCCAAATACGAAGCATCAATAGGAATGGAAATACAGTTAATCACAATTAAAACTCTGATGATGTGATCGGAATGTGCATCAAATCAACTGAGAAGAGCCAATTGATAAACACGTAATATGTTCATTGCTAGCAATGGATTAAAAGAGGATGTTTTTGAGATCCCTGGTATTCTATTTGTGCATTTGTAGTGATCATAGAGGCAAACATGTTGCAATACTAATCATCCTATTTTGGGCTGTATGTGCTAATAGTTTACTAGCTTTTCACTACAGTACAGAAACTGACCTTTCTCTTCACAAGTGAAATTGCTAGATGACAAGATTTAACCATTAGGACATGAACAGAAGTAACCTCCAATAGTATTAGTACAATTATGTGAGCAGTTATTAGTGCTGGCAGAGTTACATTCATCAACATCTAAAAGTAAACATTGTGAAAAATCTGATAGTGTATGTGTGTACATGTATACGTAGGTATACATATTATATATATATATATTTTTTTTTTTTTTCATTTTTTTATGAATACAAACAAAGGGTCATCCAAATTGAGCACGGTGTGTTCACCCCACTGGTGTTCTCAGCCTGTGGTGGCATGGGACCAGCTGCAAGAGTAGCCTACAATCTTCTCACAGCTAAGATAGCCGAGAAGAGATGCGCACCCTATCAGAGTACTGTATCATGGATCAGATGTGTGCTTAGATTTTCATTATTGTGATCTGCTATCAGATGTATCAGAGGCTCAAAACAAACCTACAGAAAGCCAAAAATCGATTGAGCATCAATTGACTTGCAAATTTAGATTGTGACACAGTAGTCTTGTAATTTACTACTATCATTTTGTTCCATTGCGTGCATCCACAATTTGATTCAAAAAAACCCAACTATATATACATATTATGCGGAATAACAAATCTAAGTGCCACCATATTCAATATTATAAATACCCAATGGAAAGTAGCTGTGAACGATTAGACTATCATTACTAATTCTGGTAAATTTTCAATTAAGTGTTGATTAAAGTATTACTGATAAGCAAAGTATTAGCTAAAGTGGATTGGAAATTTATCCTATCGTATACATGAATCTCTAACATGTATATACCAATATTTTAATAGAAAACTATCCAAAAATGAAATGCACCAAAGTACTTTGTAGGTTACTCCTTATATTATATTTGATAATAAGATTTTTTGAGATTACTTTTACTTTTCACCTTTTTACTTAACTACTTAATTTAGAACAACCTGGGCTATTAAAACCCTCAATTTCAGTGAGCCAAACAATAGCATTTTAATACTAATGATCATGTGATGATGTTAGCCCATACCTTAAATTAACATAAAGTTTAGCACGATAATATTATATCATACATACAGTGAGTACAAAAACGTTACAAGACGATACTCAAAGGGCCACCATGAGCTAGCCTATTACTTTGGTACGCATTATCACGATAACTTTCATCATGTTCAAGAACATGGCAAAATTTATTTCTCATTCTTGTGACCACATTCACTTTAACAACAGCTCTGTCGTTCATAACATATGCAAAAAAAGTATACTTTTTGAAGGCATTCTCATTAATAACATAACTAGTAACAAAAGGAAGAAGTTAGTGCAAAAACTAATAGGTTGCAACTGTGGTTATCTTCCTTACTTTGGCTCCTTCACATACCACAATATCACATTCAGTTGAGATGTAAGCTTCTGATAAGGGTTTATTTCATGGCTATTAAATTGTGATTAATATAGCTTCCTCTGTGTCTACCCTAAAAGTAAATCCTCTTTTATACAATTCCCTGGAAGTGATCACTAACATAGACCATAAACACAGACCTAGCCATAAACCATAGAATCCAACCAGTATATTCTGTGTTTTAGGAATAGTCTACTAATAATCATACATCATGCAATCAATGTTAATACATACACACATACATATGCAATGCCATACAAAGTATGTTTATAATATTATATTAGTCTTCAGGCCTACAGTAAACTCAAAGTAGAGATTTCAATCAAGGCATGCTATCAATCACAAAATGATGTAATGAATCTATCAGGGTCACTAAACACCAATTAAGATATTATAAAACATCAAAAAGAGTAGATCTCACAAATAAAATTGAAAGATCGTGGTTTTAGGACAATTAAAGTTGATCAGTCCCATCTGACATTTTCATGAACCCATATTCATCTTGTTACATTTGGCTGCCACTCATACAAACATACCTCCCAATGTTGTGAAAATGATTGTAGCTGCTGAACTTTGGCTGATGACATTTATCAGTGCTCGAATAGTCACTCTGTAACTTGTTCCATTGGTGAGATCAGATATGGTATAGCTAGTGTTGACTCCTGTGGAAGTCACATTCCTTGTTGTGATCAGGACATTATCACTGAACACTTCAATCATGTAGGTTATTGGATTGTCACTGAGCCCTTCACATAGTCCATTTGGTCTCATCAGTAAAATGTCAATACTTGTGTCAGACACAGTACCCTGGGTTACATCTGGTGCTGGAATATCTGCAGAAATGATGGACAGAACAAGATAGGGATGGCTGGAGTAAGAAATGATTGAACTAGCCAACAGAAATATCCACAAATTGTGATCCACTACAATGCTTCAAAAGAATGCATGATTTCAATAAGATGATTGCATAATAACATATAATAATATTATTGTCAAATTACGTAAGGAAGAACTTGGTAGCACTATATTCATATGAAATACAAATTCCATAAAAAGCGTTTAGGAATGTAGGCAGAAAGTTGGAACAGACATACCATTGCAACATATCTGTCTGTTACCTTTTTGGTGTCATATACATACTTATCCCATGCAGCATCAAAGCAGGAATTGCATATGCAATAGGCACAATACACTGCCTGCTGCCTTTGGTGCAGAAATCCTTGGGTATTCGTCTAAATAGCTTTATGAGACATAGCTATCCACATAACAATGAGTGTAATTCTGTAATAAGGCTGCTGTAGTTTAGGTAAGATTTCTTTTGAAGGTTGGTGGTGAGTTTATGAAAGGTTGATCAATGCTATGGACATCACAGAGTGACCGACAATGCAAAACTCTATTCCATCATGGGAGCTTTCAATATAATTCTTGTGCTGAGATGGCTTGACTCAGATATTTTATTATTCCTCGTGTACTACACATCTGGTGATAGAATGAATTTCACTACAGTGCTCTTCTTAAGTTTATATATTATAATGAAAATAATTTAATGCCCATCAACACTCTAATATTATAATAGTATTATGTACGCACCTATACATACGTACTTGCATAAGTGTCATCAAGAACAATAATTATTATTATCATTACTTCTCCAAGCACTCCTTCGCAATGCATTTTATACAAATATCATCTCACTTACTATTGACAACAGAGATATCTGCTGTTGTCAACAGTGGTGTTTGTCCTAAGACATTAACACGATCATCAAATGCTGTTATCCTACAGGCAACAGAGGACACTCCCAAAGTAGTAACATTGAGAATGTTCAGTCGTCCTTCCACTGGTTCCATGTTCACAGCATCAATACGTCCAGCAAACATGCTATCCACAGCAGCCTCACTAAGGAATGTTGAACCACCATCAAGGGACCATAATGTGGAAAGAAAAGCAACTGTTCCATTGAATCCTGAATGTGTACATGATATGAATGGAGGTCCTTCTTTCAGTTGTTGATCACCAAAACAGAATCCGCTACCACTGGCAAAGTTGGTACCACTTAGCATTGCTGTTTGACCTAACAATAGTGCAATAGATAATAATATCAATATCATATAACATAAATGTACATATCACTGTACATCACTAAATGGGATCTGAAGTGAAAATGAAACACCTTAAGAAATAGCAAATGTGGAAAGATTAACATTGCAGTCGGATTCATGCGACTGTTTAGAGGGTAACAAATCCTAATACCATCATTATTCTGATGTGTAAGTTTTATTAGGAACAAATTAAATGTAAATGTAAATAAAGAAACATTAAATACTGTCCATTCTCAGTTCTCATCAAGAATAGACGTACAGTACACATAACATGTTTAACTTTCTCAAGAATATTCATCTACACCCACAGTGTAATCAATAAGAGATTGGACAGAGGTCATCACACTCTTCATAGTACGTATTTCATGTAAAATATTCATTTGAGGTGATCATCTTGCCTCATTTTGTCTGTTTTTACTATTCAATGGAACATGGACTAAAACAAAACATCTATGCTATAACTATAATGAAAAATTCACATATGACATAGATATGTATGTATACCTTGTACTGAAGAATACAGCTGTAGAAACAGTAGAAAAAGGAGATAAACCATTGGTAGGCTGTATACTGAGCTCTTCATAATTCTGGTGTAATATTTTTTCATCTGTATACCACTATACAAAACTGATACATATCATAACACAATAATATAAATTGCATGACATAATATAACAATAATGTGTTATTTTGTGTTGTAATACCATACCATAACTAAATATGTACAGTATTAGTATGTATGTCAACCTCTGCAGCAGCACACCATATTGACTAAGGACTATGTATAGTTGGAAAATATTACAAAATATACACTGTATGCACATGGAGAGTTAAGTTTGGAGTAAAAGGATTGCATGCACAAGCAATTCATCTACTTGATAGGAAGTATCAAAAATTTCGACAGTAAGGAAATGGAATTGATCCTTTTTCCTAATAGATTTACTCAACCAAATCTTCATTATGTACTGATACAGCCTTGACCACTCACATGTGAAAGACCTGAGACCAGGCTGTTCTGTACCAAGTTGACTCTGACAGTAAGTGCCTGTTAATAATGCCTGTACCAAGTTTGCACCAGGACTTGTGCAATCGAACGACTGAGTTGTTCACCTACACAAGAGCAAATTGATGACAAGACAAGAAACAAACACCAACCAAATGATTATCATGTCGAGGTTCTGATGTAGAATGATATTCAGTATTTGAATACAGATTAAGTAGCTGAAAATCTATTGTACTCTATATACATACCTTGGAGTTTACAGCCCCTTCCTTCAATATGGCTCGCCACGTGTATACAAATCAATATTTTTTTAAATTTTAATAGTAATTTACATACTAAAAATACTTATTCTATAATACATACATAATATTAATAGTTTTACTACGATACCTACTTGAATAAATTACCTGATTAAAGAATATGAGATATCTTTTGGCAAAATACACCTTGTGATCACTTTCTATAGTAAAGAAAAAAACAAACAATTTTACGTACGCAGATGCATGGGTAGGACTCTCACAGGAATCGGTTGGGCATTAACTTGACACAAAGAGTGGACTCTAACAAAGGAGTCAACTTGAGACAATGAGTGCACTCCAACAAAGGTCCCAAGTACACCCCACTACCAAGGTGAGTTCAGCATGAGGACAAACAACAAAAACAGGGGTCAACTTTGTACAGTAGTGAAAGATATATCTCGGATAGTTGATGGGATGGAATGAAGAATGAAGTACAATTTTGTTTAATTTGTCATTCATTGAAGTCATGGTCACGAAAAAGTGGTTAGGTTCAACCCTATACCATGCCATACATGTAAAGATACAAACATAACTGAGTCTATCATACCAAATTACTGCCATGTAGGTAGGGTACGTACATATGTATATTACACATTTAGTACCACTATGATGAAGTCCTAGATGTACTCATCTCCTGTAGACTTGACAAGACTTTAGACACCACAGTGTACAAAAAGGCTATGGCCACTCATAGAGATAAATATCTCGATTTCCAATCCAACTATTCCATTGACCAAAACCGTAGTACGAACCTTAAATCACCGAGCTCAGTACCTACCCTCCACATCAACTACATTTCCTGAAGAAGGAAGAAAAGTCCCAGGCCCTGAAGATCAACGGATACTCCAGGTACTTAATCAAGATCCACCCAAACCCACTCCCCAACCCAATCAAGACAACACCCCATCAGACACCACCTTTGTCACTATCCCCTATGTAAAGAACACCTCAGAAGCCATTAGACAAATTCTTGCACCCTTAGGGATCAAGGTAGACCTTTAAGCAAATCAATATCCTAAGAACACTTATAGTTCACCCAAGGATCCCGTCCCCAGAGAAATAGGGCAGGAATAGTGTACCAGATACCCTGCAGTAGATGCCTACAATCATCTGCTCTAACTCAAGTTGAAAAATCCACTGTTAATGAACACGTCCGGAATTCGGCAATTTGACGTACATCACACTAAAGGGTCTAAGAGTCAAGACTCACCTTGAATATCCTGGAACTCCTCAAAGAAAGACGATTTTAAAATTGTCTGAAAATATTTCAAAACTTGAACACTTCGTTTGTGTCACCATAGATAACACAACCGTATCTCAGCCATATTGTTATTCTTACATTCACTATCACTGTACGAGTGCCCAATCGTTTCTCATTTGGATTCGCGAAACTTAAACTTGACGACTGAGGAAGATGGCTGCCAACACGTGGCTAGTGATGAAAAAGTGATTTAAAACTAGGATAAACAAAGATTGTCTTTGAGGACGGTGATGGGGAATGGAAACCCCTACGCGAATTCAGCAAATCGCTGTCCACTGAACAGAATGTTAATGCTCTGTAATGTAGAAACAAACATTCTATGCCACTTATGCAGTCTTTCTTTTCCTTTATTTTGGTTTTGTCGAACCATGGCCTAGACATGCCTGAATTAGAACCATACCTTGCCAGGCAGTAGCTAAACACCTGGTGACTGTTTGTTCTGTCACGTAATCCCTAACACCTAGGCCTTCATTTGTATCACATTTGTTCTTTTATTTGATGATAATGTATTCTCTCTTCCTGTATCAAACTCCCATTTAACTCTCATAGAGCAAACCTGAAAGCTGAAACCAAACCCAAAATTTAGAGGATGATCTCGAGCATCATATTCATCTTCTCTTTCTCCTCAGAATCCCATGGTTAGCGTATCATACTGTGTTCACACTATTTAAACGAGAGCTCATTTATGACTGTGTAACCCATTGTTGTGTAACTGTCATTCTCATGTTAGCTGTTGTCACCAACTTTACTTTGACCAAAGCCAGATGGTACTTGAAATAAAAACAGTCATGTTTGATTGTGCAGTAAATAACGGCTCTCATCCAATATATGTCAACTGGCATGTACATTCTCAACTCATTGGTATCAATCGCTCTTTTGCCGGTAGTGAAGGAGCTTTTCTGAGTGATGGTGGTGCTCCTCTCACCTTGACCTCAGTTACCTGGATAGTCCTGGATGGTAGTATGGTGCTGTGTACAGTGAGAATCAACTTTACTGAAAGAATAGATCAATGTGATCCACCAGCTACACTAACAGTCTATTGTAAATTTTATATTCTCTTTATATACAATATGTAATTGCAATGTACCCATATACCCAAACTTAGTTCATTTTTTCAAATCTCTATATTGTTTCATTTTGATATCCGGTATGTAATGCTCGTCCGATAGATAATATAATAATATAAGGCTAGGTGTACATGGAACCAGGAAGAATACATTTGTGATTCTGTCAAGTGCACTTCTCCAGATGATGTTACATTGGTTTCAAGTTTTAGAGTCATGGTCATGAAAAAGTGGTTAGGTTCGACCCTATACCATGTCACACTGTATTACATCGTGTAAAGATACAAACATAACTGACTATTATACCAATTTAAGTACAGCAATGTAGGGTACATATATTACACATTAAGTATTTAGTACCACTAAGATGAAGTCGTAGATGTACTCATCTCCTGTAGACTTGACGAGACTTTATCCACCACAGTGTACAGAAAGCCCACTTAATTATATATACAAATACGGTGCCCACAAGCTAGCCATAGTATAAACCTTGGCTACCCCAAAGTTCAGAACCTACCCTCCACATCCATTACCTTTAATGGAAAAGAAAGGAAAGTCCCAGGGCCTGGAGATCAATAGATACCCCAGGTACTTAATCAAAGATCCATGGCTACCCAAACCCACTCCCCAACCCAGACAAGACAACACCTCATCAAAGACCACCTTTATCACCATCCCCTATGTAAAGACTACCACAGAAACCATTAAACGAATTCTTTCACCCTTAGGGATCAAGGCGACCTTAAAGCTAATCAACATCCTAAGAACACTTATAGTTCACCCCCAAGAATCCCGTCCCCAAAGAAAGTAGAACAGGAATACTATACCAGATACCCTACAGTAGATCAATACCACAAACATCTGCTCTGACTCAAGTTGATAAGCCCACTGTTAATGAACAAGTTCAAAATTAGCCAAATTGACTGCATACCACATCACACATATAGGGATACTGGGCTGCTTTTAACCCAGTAACAGTTTACTCTTTAGTCTACGAGGCCTATCCGAATTAGTCATCGAAGACTCACCTTGAATATCCTGGAGCTCCTCGAAGAAATAACACATTAAAGGATTTTTTAAGAATTGTCTGAAAATATTCTAAAACTTGAACACTTCAACTCGTTTGTGTCACCATAGATAAGTTATTAACGCTAGCGTACCACCGCCAGGACACAGTCACTGGTATAAGACGCGTCAGCCATATTATTCTTACATTCATTAAAATTCGCCCACTATTATACCTATGTGCTATAGAGACACTGCACCTAAGCATACAGTGGAACCTCTATTAAAGGACTCTCCCAATAAAGGACATCATAGAAATTACCTCCCTACAAAGGACACTCTGTAAGGCACCAAAAATAGATTTTCCTATAGTGATAATACATTTTTTACCTCTGAAGAGTGGACAACCTCTCTACAGTGGACAAATTACCAGGTCCCAATGTGTCCTTTATAGAGAGGTTCCACTGTATTTGTACCTACAAAATAAACGATGAAAAACAGTTATTTTCAACTTCCATTTAAGGCATGATATTAGGTATAGGAAACCAAACAAAATCCAAATAATAGTAGGATAAAGTGTATATTAGTAAGAATCGACCATTTTAGCCCATTGAAAGTTCTACTTTATTTTTAATTTTCATTCAAAATCATGATTGTTGTGAGGGGTTAAGGCCCCTTTTACTGATTAATAAGTAGAAGTCTCCATATTGACATTATGATCATGAGTTCTTTTTAGAATATTTATACATGTAGTATACTAATTCTATCATGTGCACTGCAGCCTTACTGAGATGGATACACTAATGGATAAACTTGTTGGAAGTCTTAGGCTGCATCTACAGCCAGTATGTCAAGGTTCAATAATTATGTGTTCCCTCTTTCCATGCAACACTACAATGTAATATCCACATGTTGTGATAGTGCTTCTTTGCACATATTGCATCCATCTATGCATGCCTTCTATCAGTAGAGTATATCCTTGCTTACTTCAAACCTCAATGAAAATAAAAATTAATGACATTGTACAACAGAGTTCAGTATAATAAGCTTTGTTAGAAAGTATGCAATAATAGGGAGTTTGAAGACCAATTACATATTGTTCGGAAATCTGTGCCACATAATTATAATTTGAAGGTTGCTTTCACAGATCTATTCCACAGGGCATGTTTTATTTTATTATCACTGTATGAAACTGATTATATTATATTCCTTTATGATGCTAAATAATTCCAACACTATAGAAGCTGCAACATGCATACATCAAACTACATGCAGAATGTTGTGCAGTGTTATTCATTCGGAGACCATTCATATGCATCACCATGCAACTATATAGCTGAATTGTCCACAAATGGGGGTATATATCCAGTGTGAAGTTGTTGAAACACAAAGTAATGATTATGATGTTTACCATGAGTGTTCTGCCCTTATCAAGCCTGCAATCAAACCACATTATGAGCTACATCACAAGAATCATCACAGCCAATCACTGACTACTAATATTATTTTCTTTTCAAACTTAAAATACTTCATGTAGATTACATATCTGACATTTCTCATACATGATTAGCTAATTAGTTATAATTAAGTACAGAATCATATGCATATTGTTCCAAGAACAAATGACGCTGAAATTCAAGGTACATTAATTAAACTAAGACACAGGCTGATAGGCAGGAGATGGCTCCATTGTGACACTGTCGGTTCTCTCAGGATAATAATAGTCACCTTTAGTAGCACCACACACTGAAGACACAGTCTGATAAGCAGGAGAAGACTGCATTTTAATGTTATTATTTTCTTCAGGATCTTCATAGATAACATCTCCATCTCCACCTTTCTCGTTTTCTTTCTTTTTGATACAAGGACAAGCTATAATCACAGAAGAACAACACACTAATTTCTTGTACATACACAACATTGTGGAATCATAACAATTACAAGCCAATTGTGAAAATCACTATTAATATGTATTACATACGTACATACACTTATGATGTTTGAATTCATGTTCGAATGAATTCTAACATTTCAACTCATTCTAGATGTAACAAGTGAGGTCATTTGATTAACACATTACTGGTTAACAGATGTTTCCTAGTGGATTAACTGTGAACAGATAGTACTATTACATTAATACTATTATAACATTACTTCCAACCAATATCCTGTTATCACTAACAGTTAACTGATTACAGTGACAAGATTTTACCTTTCAGTGGTCCATACACTAGTAACATTAATTTGTATAACTTTGAAAGTGAAGAGCAACACGAGTCATTAGCATCAATAGTTGATTTTTTTTACATAAAAGAAGCCTTAATTGCATGCCATCAAATGTACGTATTACAAAGAACATAACAAAGGTATTGGGTACATTTCAGTCCAGTATTACTTTAGATGACCATTTTATTGAGTTGTATGAATAAGACAAGAACATATAATATTACATCAGATATTGAATCTGATATAAGGCTGATGCTATCTTTGCACATATTGTGGAAAATATGGTGATGAATGTGGTCATAGTTGGTTCACATATGCATACTATTGTTTCGTATAAATGTATTATATGGAATGCAAAAATAGTTAAAATACGTTATTACAATGAGAGTATATACTCATTATTGTACCCTCATGTGTAATATAGTGTGTACAGGGCAGTGATCAAACTTCAACCTTTGCAATTCATTGCTTACATGTAGACGTTCACGAGGCATATACTGTAAACACCTGTGAACAAATTACACAGAATAACCACAATTAGGAGCAACTATTCTTGTGGATGCCAGTAGACATATCTTGTTGTGTGCCGTAAGCAATAACCAAGCACCTTTACATACCTTTCACATTGTGCTTTTTCTTCATACAACAAATGACAACCACAATGACAGTGACAACAAGGACCACCAGTATGATGGCTGCAACAATCGGCACCACAATGGCAACTACGGGGAGAATATGCAAAATAGCAAATAATACATAAAGTACAACTCAACTGTTAAGAGGAAGTATGAAGAATAAATAATCTATCTGTACTGTTTCTAAAGAGTTTTACCGCAAAACTGCATAATTATGTAATGTTATATACTATCTAGTTGTGCTGCAGTACAACTAGGTAGGATACAACTAAATTTGTATCCTGGTATATACAATTTACACAGAGTTTCATCATAGTCCAATATAAAATATCATATGTTATAAATGTATTTACCTATTTCCTGCCTGGTTCTCACTCAATTTAATCTAACAATGGAACTTGCATGTCTGGTGACCTGTGCTGTTATATATCTGACCTGTGCTGTACCACCTGTGACAGCACACCTTTCTCTTCAAACAACTTGTATATCACTCATGCACCAGGATACATGTAGGCATCCACGAATAATTTATCCACACAGAAGAGCTACAGAGGACACTGCCATTTCACGATTGGCCAGTATCCTGATATAGGATAGTTATATTCAAATGAATGGTTTGCTCATTCCAGTTCATTAGTTTATTGTCCATTACACATTCATTCCAAACCAGGCTGTCAGACATGGTAAGTACATGCAGTAATTTAGTACAACACAAACATACCAATAGGGAGTTCGGGAGGTGGAGTTCCAATTGGAGATGGAGATGGAGGTGAAGATGGAGTTCCAAGTGGAGGTGAAGCTGCAGTTACTGTAATGATTGAGAAGGTGAAGGCATTTTCATAACATAAATATTGAATAAATAAAAGGTGACTAAGTCCATAAAAGGTTTATGAATATACGTATGTACACCAAAGGATAAGATTAATACTGAAACAGATGTGAATTCCCCTTTTTTCCAGAAAGTATGCATTGGAATATACTCTGCTATACCTTTAAGAATGATAATATTAGTTGATAAATCTGAAAGAAGCCATTCAGTTTAATTTATCACATGGAGCTATAGGCTGCTTGGCAGTCCCCAACAGCTTTCAAAGAACCTCACATTAGAGTTGGTATTTGGTGATGACGTCCTTTTCCATTTATTTTAGATTTACACTCCCATTTGAAACCCTTTGTGTTACAAAATCACCCATCCCTTTCATGCAATACAATACAATTTATCATGTAAATTAAAAGTAGCAACACATTTTATTATACAACGAACACATAATATTATAGGCAGTTTGTATGCAGCGAATTTTGTCTGAGCAAATTTGTCAGTTGTCTGCATTCCTAACCTAGATCATTACATATTCATGTGGTGCGATACCTTACTCTCATTGTATACAACTGGCTCTTTCATACATTGTGATGAAAAATAAAGTGCAAGGAGGGTTGAGCAACTACATATTATCATTATTACTGTAGGCATAAACACATTTACCATATGGAATGAAATGATGCGGTTATAATTATTAGGCTTGATTAAACAATTGAAGAGATACATTTTATAACTATTATGGGAGAATGACACTGAAAATATGGCAGCCCTGTGCTATACGCCCATGACGTTTCGCAAACTGTTGCTAATTATGGATATTCATATTCCAACTAGTATGTACAGATTCCTTCGGATGAAATTAGAAAAAAATGAATATGAACACAGCATGGCTGCTTTTTTGATGTTCCCAAAATAATAATAATTGATATATTTGTTTGTAAGTGATACCTGAACAATTCTTCCAAACAAATTGCTCAGGGTCTACATTCCTAAGGTGGATTATTACATATTCATGGGGTTTACAAATATTATGTTCTCATGTATACAACTGGCCCTTTTATACACTTGGTGTTGATGGAGTGGAAGGAGGGGATCATGTGTAAAGCTAAATATTAATTATTAATACAGCTATGTGAAGAAATGGCAAGATTTCTATTCATAATTAGACTTGTTTAAACAATTTGAGAAATACATTTTATCAGTAAAAGTGGGAATGACACTTAAAAATGCCAGCCCTGTATTGTACACATAGCATTATGGTGATTTCTTGCCAACAGTGGAGTTTTAATCCTACAAACAGTATGTGTAGGTTTTTTGGGCCAATGCTATAAACAAAAAGACTGTTAAAAACCTCTTTTTCACAATGTAAAGTACATAGTGAAGTAACAAGATAGAGATGGTTTGGACAGGCAGACAGATGGATGAGTAGACAATCAGAATATTACAATTTGACAACAGCAAGACTTACATGTGCAATGTAATACGAAAGTAACTAATGTACCTCTGGTAGAGCTGTAGTGGATATAGTGTACAGTCACTTTGGCCTGATTGGTTACAAGGGTAATGTTAAAAAATGGTATGTTTGCATAATCTCTCGTACAGGAGATATTATGGCTGAACAATGAGTTGCTAGGTAAGTAATTGACAAATTTTAATAACAATTACAAGCAAAGGAAAGTGTACAAATAATAGGATATAAACACACTTTGCACTTTGCTCTGCCCACACAGCATACCACACTGCTATATTACCATGACCTGTTTCACATTTCCCATTTGGATAATTAAGTGTCCGGAAAATTGAGACTTTGTATACAGGAAGGACTGTATATCAGTGAAATCATAATAAGGTACACAAGTAATTCGAGGAGGCTGCTACCCTTCACAGTTGAATTACTTGGGCATCTTTCCGAGAGGACCTTCACCGGGGATGCTACATCTCACGTCTTTATGCTCTAATTCCAGCCTGGTTTGTAATTTTCCGCATTTCAATATTGGCCATTTTTTCATGTAATACCGTAGGGAGGGAAAATTTCACAGAAGAAAATTTCACGAATTTGCACGGAAATTTCGCGGTTTTAATTTCGCGACTTGTTGCCTGTGACTGTGTGTTTTTCCATGTTTTCTCTGTTCATTGACATCATATTCAGTAGTGGCTGATCACCTTGACAGTGGTAGTTTGGCAATCAGTAGGATCCTATGGCAGGAGAAATGTTTTTGATTCAAAGTTCCGTGAGGGAATATCACATCTATAAGGAAATCAGGGATGCTACAATTGGTGAAGACCTTCAGTGTTTGAGCGAGAGCGACAATGCAAACAATCATTATGCAGTCGCTGTGAAATGAAACGATGACATCGTGGGACATGTTCCTTGCAAAATTTCCAGGGTCTGTGCACTATGTTTAGAATGTAATGGCTCTATCATTTGTACGATTACCGGTTCTAGAAGACACTACAATAAAACGAAATCTGAAGTATAGAGTGTATATGCTAGCGCTATATACATAATACAACCGGAATAAACGATATTGCGAAAATGCTCTCAGGGTATATTTTGCATAAAACAAATTTTCGTGTTTAAAATTTCCTGAATTAGAGCCATTTGCGAAAATAGCGAACATTTCTCCTCATAAAATTTTTCTGCCCTACAGTATAAAATATAATATAGTTGAAACTCTTTAGTAACAATAATTGTTTATATTGTACATGCATATTATTATGAATTTCCATTTGCTACAAAAACGAGACTGATTACATTGCTCTAGTTTTCCTTGTTAGTTTGATCAGTTATAAAGAACTACTCATTAGTATGAGTTAAATGAAAAAAAATGCTTGCACTGACTCTGCTGGGCCATACATAATTACAAATCACACAATGTAGTATAGGGCACATATAAATTACATATCAACTGCAGTAGTGGTACAATATCATAATTATTAGACTATAGAGAAAACATGAAAGTTAATCACTATACTGTACTTCCAGTATTCAATCTCCACACAGCACTTCAAGATTCAACCGATAACAGTACAGTGGCAAGCAATATTGTGGTCATACATATTTCTGACAGAAAATTTAACTATTTCTGTCACACTTGTAGAAAATGACTATTTATTCCACTTTCTAAGGGTGAAACTACTTCATTCACAATATTATATTATAAGAGACATAGTGAGATAGTTGATTACCAAAACATAGTACATACACAAAGACGAAGATTAGATTGGTCAACAAGGGGGGGACCACAGCTCCACACAAAGTCTAAGATAGAGTGCTTTTGAGATCCTGCCATTTCATCTATGTAGGTATTCAAGTATGCATATGTATGCCAATTTTTAGTCATCATACGTGTTATCCTAATTTTATCTTGTACATACACATGTGAGAATGGTTTTAATAGCCTTTCAGTACAGCTACTCACCTTCCTTTCACAAATGAAATTGTTAGATGACAATTGCAAGTTGTATCCATTAGGACATAAACAGAAGTAACCTCCAATAGTGTTGATACAATTATGCGAGCAGTTATTAGTGCCAGCATTATTGCTGGATTTATCAACATGAATAGTGAACATTGTGAAAAAATACTATTTATATGCACATATGTATGTACATTTATATGACATTGTAAGGAAAAGTAACAAGTCTTAGTACTAGTGTCATGACATTCTCTTATGAATACACCATTGAATGTAACAATGATATATCATTGGATGATTACCACTGAAATTTGGGAAATTTTTGATTGAGAGGATAGTGTCGACTAAAAAGGGTTGAAATTAGCATTTAACTTGCTATAACGTACACAGCAATTGTTTTACTGCCTTAAGATTACACATACAAAGGCCTTTAATATATGCCCATATTTTAAATCTGTAAAAAGGATGTCAATTAAATGGCAATAAAAAGTGTAGAAACAAGAAATGGATGAATAGGCAGTCCAAATGAGCAAACCATCCATCAGAATATAACATTATCTACTTTCTAACAGTAAGATGACATTTTTAGTATGGCTGTGTGTACTTCTAACAGAAGTTACCACTTTTAGTGACATACGTCTCAAATCAAGAATAACAATTTATTCAACTTTCTTCAGGTAATAGTAGTTCATTCACCAAATGATATTGTATATACATGAAGTATTACAGGTTGCCGGATTACTGGATATTGTACATATATACAAGGTTCAGGGTGCTTATCAACCTCATGATGATATTCTAGAAAATCAACCATCCCACCATACTTCATATACTACATACCACCCACCATAGGATTTTTGTCCTATCTGAAGGGATTCCAGTGTGTGTGTACCACAGGTGGAATTCAGTGATACATTTAATAATGTTAATAATATATGAACAATCAATTTACACTAGTTTTTGACTGATTTAATGCCATAGCACTTCATTTGATGTTTGCTGCATATAATATGATTGAGTTTCATGACAATTGAGAGTTTTCATGGCAATTAATGGCTTCGTATACTGTACTCTGTACAATTTCAAACACCGACAATCAAAAATTGGGGTAGAATTCGTGCGCTGAAGCTCCGCCAAACGTATTAACTTCAGCAAATGTCCTTCTGAACCTAAGAAAGATGCCCAAGTAATTTAAGTGCGGGGGCAGCAGCCCCACAAGTTTTTGAACTCGAATTACTTGTTCTTCCAAAGGCAAATTAAATTAACGGTACACAGATGCGTTCAGATGCATAATGGAATGTGAACTTTATTTTGGCTTCTACCATATAATTTTGCATTGTTAATGATGCAATATGAAGTAAGTGTATCTTGGTGTAAACAGGTTTAATCTATATTAAAACATATTTCTTCAATCAACCATAGATTGCAGTCCTTCTTCTATTCTAATGCAATGTCACAAATATATGTATATCGTGAGGAACCACACCTATCTTAGGGTAATTTAACGTATATGTGGTATATCCTTGAAAGATATCACATCACACTTGCTGCCAACCAAAGAACATGACAGCTAGTCAACATGTTATTTGGAGGGTATGTTATGATGTTGCTGGTGTTGGGTACAATTTGTCCAACCACTGACATGTTCTAGTGAACGGATTGCAGACAGCACTATGAAACCAACTCTGGGGTTAAAATGGGTTTACATTCCTTCAGAGGTTCTTTAAAAATCTGCTTTGTAGCATTTTGAAAGCAATTCAAAACCAAAATTCCACGAAAACATCAAACACACATCTCCCTATTGGCAAGGAAGGATATATACAACACCATCTGAAGATACCAAAGACACCTAAACAAGAAGCTACTAGAACTAATCTACATCAGCTAGGAATGCGTTACTTAAGTTAGCACAATGTATGGAATAGCACAAATACTCACACGCAAATTTAGTAGTTTAGGACATGTATACAGTACATGATAATCAACAACATAATAATAATGTACAACATACCTTCCAATGTTGTGAAATTGAATAATGCCGGTGAACTCTGGCTCACCACATTTATCAATGCTTGAACATCCACTTGATAACTTGTATTACTGCTGAGATCAGATACAGTGGTAGCTCCCGTGGAAGTCACATTTCTTGTTGTCATTAGGACATTATCACTGAACACTTCAATCACGTAGGTTATTGGATTGTCACTGAGCCCTTCACATAGTCCATTTGGTCTCATCAGTACAATGTCAATACTGTTGTCAGACGCAGTATCCTGGGTCACACCTGGTGCTGGAACATCTGCAGAAATGATGGACAAAACAAGATAGGGATGGTTGGGGTAAGAAATGATTGAAGTAGCCAACAGAAATATCCATAAATTGTGATCCACTACAATACTTCAAAAGAATACATGATTTCATCAAGATGATTGCAAAATAAGATTATCATTATAATATTGTCAAATTACGTATGTATATGAAAGAACTTAGTAGCTCTATATAGGGATTATGATGGAGAATTGTACAATATTCATATGAAATACAAATTCCACAAAAGTGTTAGGAAGGCAGGCAGAAAGTTGGAACAGACATACCGTTATAACAAAAGTATCAAAGCAGGAATTGCATATGCAATAGACACAATATACTGCCTGCTGCGTTTAGTTCTGGAATAGTTACATTTCAATATGCTTATCTTGATCATTCCCACAATCTGCCTATTCCGGGCATCCCTATCTTGTTATTGCACTATTTGGGGTTGTGATCAGTACATAATGTTCTCTTTATCCATGAACTAATCTAGGGATATGTTACAGGATGGTGATGTGTTTCATGAGATTAATTGACATAGTGCTGTACATAAAATTGAATGACATCATAACGCTACAATGTAAAAACTCTGAATTGCCAATTGCAATACACTAGGAATGACCAGCTCAATGGCCTTTCACATTCGGGTATAAAATAGCTTGTGGTTGTAAGTAGGAATGATTTGCATGATGCAAACCTGTCATAAACTAGTAATAATAATCATAATAGTGCTTCGAAAGCCTAATAGTGGTATCCAAAAGACTATACATGCAAAGCAGTGTTTTTATTTTTGATTTTTTGAAGCTATTGAAACTTAATATTGTTATCAAAAATGTCTTCAGGATCATCTTTGGGTATTTGTCTAAGTAGCTATATGAGACATCCACATAACAATGAAAGTGTAATTTTATAATAGTGGAGCTATAGTTTAAGTGAGATTTCTTTTGAAGTGGCGGTGAGTTTATGAACGGTTGATTGATGCTATGAACAACATACAGTAACCAACAATGCAAAATTCTATTTAATCATTGCAGCCTTTAACTTTAATTCTTGCAGTGGGATAGTATGTCTCAGTTATTTTGATATTCCCCTTATACTACACATCTGATGATAACAAAATGAATTTCACCAACATGTTTTTCTTAAGTTTATATATAATAATGAAAATAATTTAATGCCCATCAACATTCTAATGTTATTATACATGCACTTATACATGCGTACTTGCATAAGTGTCACCAAATACAATAATTCTTATTATCATTACTCCTCCCATGCAGCATTCCTTCAAAACATCATTTCACTTACTATTGACAACAGAGATATCTGCTGTTGCTGACAGTGGTGTTTGTCCTAAGAAGGTACCACCACCATCAAGTGCTACAATCCTACAGGCAACAGAGGACACTCCCAAATTAGTAACATTGAGAATGTTCAGTCGTCCTTCCACTGGTTCCATGTTCACAGCATCAATACGTCCAGCAAACATGTTCTCTATAGCAGCCTCATTAGATAATGTTGAATTACCATCAAAGGTCCATGCTATGCTAAGAGCATCAACTGTTCCAGTGAATCCTGAATGTGTACATGATATGAATGGAGTTCCTTCTTTCAGTTGTTGATCACCAAAACAGAATCCATGCACTACCACTGGCATAGTTAGTACCACTCAGCATTGCTGTTTGACCTAAGAATAGTGCAATAGAAAATAATTATAATAATTATGAATATCACAGTGCAAAATTTTTCCTTGGGGCTTGTACTATGTATACATATATGTTGGTGATCTTCAATGTCTTAATTATTAGCAGTAAAATTCCATGTTACAGTAGTTTCTTTGTCAAATCTTTTAACAAATTTAGTTTATATATGCATACATATTATCTGTTCAATTAGCTAGGGCAACGGAAGAGCATAGAAAATTACATAGGAAAATTGGAATCAACATGCAGTGAGATAGGATGTCATTGAAGTGTTAATGCAGGTGAAGGGTCAATACTGAAAAGTACTGAATATAATGGAACCCCTGGCGTACGTATATTATATTCCTAAACTATGTATATTATTCACCCTTGATATAGCTATAGCTACAATAATGTAACTAACAATAAAATTGAAAGATAGCAGATGAATTTTTCACCAGATAGATCAACAGTTCGTTGTTCGGTACATACTGTAATTGACTGTACACATGAACAACGGACAGTATTGATATGTATATAATATTATGTGATTTTGTGTATATTTTGTGAGAGTTTACACACTATATATATATGAAAAAGAGATTACATTACTATAAATTAAAGTCACTGTATTTTAGGCTGGTGTGTGTACCTTGTACTAAATAATGCTGTAGTAGAGACAGTAGAAAAAGGTGGCCAACCACACACAGGCTGTTTACTGAGCTTGTCATTGTTCTGGTGTGATAATATTAATGTGTAGCAATGCACTTCAACCTCTGTAGGGAATATAAAATGAAGGAATAAATATGATAAAATGATATAAAAAGTGAGTAAACTAATCGAAATCAAAATCAATAAAATTAATATTATAGGTCACATGCAAAATATTCCAACCACAGGCATGCAGACATATGAATTTTAAGTGAATATCAATTTCATTCAGGTTGAATGCCTGAAACCTGATTTTCTGTTCCTTGTACACACACACAGACACAAACTATTACCATTGACACATGTCTAAGTTATTCAGAGGGCAAATGAAGGGAAATGCATCTAATTCACTGATTCGGGTTGTAATATTATAGCGTTCACTGAATAAGATGTTAATTCCTTCATTTCACAGTCTGGAAACTTTCACAAGTGTAAATTAGAATAGTTAGTATGGGAAGATGTTCACGAAAGTTGGAACGAAATTACTCACGATAACTCTACTTGTTTTTAACTTTATTCAAAGTAAAGTAAATTTAACAAAATCCTCACCACTTTTAGATATGACCCTTATCTCCAACACTACCAAGTTTGAAATAAAACCATCTCTGTTTGATGTAGCAATCATTTGAATTTACTTTATCATAATTGAAATTATATCATTATCAATGATACAGATATAATCATTGTTAATGATATAATTTCAATTAAAATGATAAAGTAGAAATAGAACACAAATAATTTTGAATTTAGCACCGAACTTGCACATGTACCGTTTTATTGTTCAACCTGTTACAATGTTGCTGGGTCGAGCGATATAATTGCGATTGGTTCTTGTTTGAGCATTTCTTGATCTATAATATCATAATGCATGTACCTCTACACCCTACAGAGAGATTCAAAATGACTCTAAAGATAACTTTCTTTGATATAGGTTTAATCCCTGGGCATAATACTGAGCAAATTTCTCATAGAAATATGTCTGCTGTTCATGTGGTTTAAAATGCCTTCAGCTTCTCGCATTAAGTTCATGGGTAGCTCGATACGGGAGGCATATCCCTGTGTTAGGAGAGTTTTCATCGGCGCTCACAATCGGTTGCCGTGACGTCGGATATATGAGCGGTTGGTGATAAAGGTGCAGAAAGTGAACTGCTACTCCAACAGATCACTTTCTTTCGGGCTATTCCTGCCAAGGTTTAGTAGATATCAAACTATTCTCGTAATGGGCAAGTTTCGAGAGGAGTCACTTTTGTTGCTGATCTGCGCTAGAACAATAACCGATAATAATTAACGACAAAAATGGCAGTTTTTGAGCCATAACGCAGGGTAAACTTAACGGAATTGAAAACAGAATGTACCATTAGAGCTAGCCAAATGACATCTTCGATCCAAGTTTGAACTAAATTGGCCACCTTCGATTTTATTCATTGTTACCCCTAGAGAGAGAAAACGTCATTTTTATTCGTGACAATAGATAAATCCATGTAATCTTACATCATGTGTAAATTAAACAATGATGTAGAAGGAAATGAATGAATATGCTCCGACACAGCCTACAAGCACAGTAAAGAGTGGACCTGGCAAGCAAATCGAAACTAAAAAAAAGAGAAATTGTGTGAGAGAAGGAAAAAGAGAAACAGTGTTAGAAGATAAATTGATGAGAAGTGATAGATTATTGATGAGAGGTGAATTGATGTGAGTAAATGTGAATGGAGGTGAGATACAGTTAGATCAGTGGGGTATTTTGATTCCAAGTGGTGCTTAATCTTGCGTTAAAGACATGGGCGGAGCAGCTGATTGCGATTTTGCTTAGTTCAAGCAAAGATTTAGAGATAGATTCCTTTACTTTCAATGGGATTATCTTATGTAGAGCATAGACTAATTCTTTCGTCAAGTGTCCAAGTGCTCCAAATTCGATTGTAGCTAAATCAGCGGTATAGTTTGTGGACTCCAAATCAGTCAATAGGGATAGATAGCTTTCCTTAGATTCTTTTCTTGTCTTGCATTCTTCAAAATTTTGCACCGTGTTGGTAGGGACCGTCAGTTCCAGCAGTTGGATATGAGTCCTTTCAATTACCATGATGTCTGGACGAGCGGTTGTGACAGTAAACGAGGGTGGAATTGTGCTAGGGGGGTTATCGCTAGCTCGGTACCCCGAAAGATCTGCATAGATGATGTTTTCAGATGGCAGGTGCGATTTCAGAATCTTCACAAAAGTTGGAAGGGGCCTCAAATGTAGGCTTAAAATAGTTGAAGGTGTATGCATGATCGTATAAGTCCTTGGCGTCGCTACTCCAAACGTTGGATTCGAATTTTGCGCCGAAATGACACCACCAATTGTTAATATTAATTGATCACTTCCTGTAAGTGCAAGTCGGCAGTATGCGATATTTTTCAATGCTGCTCGACAGTTTCAACGATTCAGTTGATTTATTTTGCACCATGTCTTCAGGATTGCCTGGGCTATTTCAGGATATTGCCAGAGCTGTGAGTTTAATCAGGGTGCATGAAATTTTAGCGCATGAAAATATTTACATAGGGTAGGTGTGCCATATCCCGGATAATGCCATTAGTCGGACACTTTCTAGAATATGTTCGGTAAAAAACGAACAGTCTAAGTTTTCCAAGCTATAACATACTTGGTGGAAACTTGAACTATCTTAATTCAAATGAATACAGTCGTCCTGCGAAGAGCGCTGGTATTCTGTACGCTAATCGAGGAGATGACGCAATGGTCATATTTTATTGCGCAATACAAACTGCAGCAGGAGGCGACGTAAGAAATATGCATATTTCTTTGACCTGCCAAATAGGCATAGAGTGACCAATTAATTTGCGGTAAACGCTGATTTCAACATCAAATCACCAGCATCAGTTATATAGTACTTAAAAGCCTAAGGTAAAGCGGGGGAATTCGGGATATAATTTAAGTACAGAATTTCGACGCCATGGCTCCCGAAAACTAGAAGACTGAGATAAGCGGTTTTCGCTAAGAAGTGAGGGGAGGTAGTGATGAACGATTCAGTTGTTTTATTTTGCACCATGTCTTCAGGAATCCCTGGGCTATTTCAGGATATTGCCAGAGCTGTGAGTTTCATTAGGGTGAAATTTTAGCGCATGGAAATATTCATTATATCCGTATTTTGTACGCTATCCTCTTTATAGTCCATTGTCTTCTACCGTTGTTTTTACATGTAGACGATCGTCAAACACTATACTTTGTTGTTTTGCGTTTTCAGGGTATTCCTGCTATTCTTCGCTGAATACGAGCCGATAAGGGGAAATTATTTCAAATTACCCCGCTCTACCCTAATATACGTAAATGAAGCCAATTTCCAACTTCATACACTCACTACTAAACTATTCATGCATTGAGTTACTTTAAAATAGTTGGGCGAACTGTATAGAATTGCATAGTAATAATACTGCCGTGATCCCACTTTTATTGAACCCTTTTATCAATGAATTTGTCATTAATCCATAACACTTACCTCGAATTGCCTGGGCGAGCTCGAAATTATATTTATAGGAGTAAATAGGCCGATTTTAGTCTTCTGATGGAAAACACGACCACCTACGTATCACTGTACCTCCGTATAGAACAAAATGGCTACCGCCACGTGGGCAAGAGAGGGTCTGCACAGATGAGGACTAAAATTACAGCTGCTATTTATGTCGTCCTTGTACATGTTGTGGGTACGAGAGTTGACATCATTGACGGTAAATCTATTTCCACTTCTTTTGTGCCTTATTGTGTACTAGAAGTATGCTTTTAGACTGGAGCAGGATGATTTTAATATCTAGTATCCTTGTAACTGAACTAGAAGGCGTATCACCTAATTATCGGATCCAGTTATGGGTTATCATCAATGATCACTGACGGTAGATCCATTTGCACTTCTCTTGTGCCCTATTGTGTAAAGTATGATGACTAGACTGGAGCAGGATGAATTTGCCGAATCATCCTGCTCCAGTCTTTTAGACACCTTGTTGCTAAACTAAAAGGCGCCGAAAGGGGATTGAGGTGCGTATCACCTAAATTATGATCTTGTTGTGGGTTTATCAAATTATCGGATCCATTTATGGTTTAACATCAATGATCATTGATGATAAATCTATTTAATTTACACTTCTTTTGTGCCGTATTGTGTAAAGTATGATTTAGACTGAATTTGCGGAATCATCCTGCCCCAGTGTAAATCATACTTTACACCTGGTCACCGTAGTATAGATTGTCTATGATTCCACCAAGTAATGGTCAAAGAATTTGATGGCTTTAGAAGGGGCTTGACCATTTGACCATTCATTGTAAAGGCCTTTGACCCCTTGACCACAGCATCTGAAGGACTTTGACCTCTTGACCACATCTTGACCACGGTCACGGACATAATACATAAGCTTACGAGATGATATCCCCTTGGAACTGCCGCTAGCTGCATGGAGATGATATCGTTTTCTGTGAGATTGTGTGTCATGTTTAGCACATTTTTGTCGTCAAAAATAAGTCAAGTTTTAGGCACTATAGAGTTCGTCTTATGATTATAATTTGTATTTTATAATTTAATTTTTCAACAATCCTAACATTGAGATCATTTCTATAATTTTATAGATGTTTCTTTCTCAAAAGTACTTTTTAGTGGTATGTGTGTAGTGTACACTGGGTGTAGTGTGGGTGATTACAACCAAACGAACCTGATTCCTTGAAATCTACAGTTTTACTTGTGTTCTTCCAGGTACAGTGACACCAGATGGTGCGGTACCGTTGGATTGTGGTAGTGAAGCGACTTTTATTTGTAATGTAACTGGTCTATCAGCTGTGTGGACTATCAGTGGATTGAGTGGGATATGTGTAACAGGAACCACTGAACAATTTGCAGCCAACAACAATTCTAGGATCACTACTACTGATACCAGTGGTCTCACTCAATCCTCCACCATCACTATCACTGGATTTACTACATCAGACAATGGAGGAACTGTAGCCTTCAGGGAGTGGCTAGTATATCAGTAGACGAGTCATCATAGGTAATGTTAACAAAATCAATGTGCTAGGTGAATATTGTAAGTAATCCCTATCCCAATCCATAACTTATTGAGTGACGATAGCTAGTCTGCAGTAAGAGTACTCCATTACAACATTAGTACTCATCATCATCCCTTCTGTTTGCAATAGTATTGTAGATAAGCCTGAGCGATAGTGTTTTTATTCTACCACCACGATAGACACTCGAACAATGGCCACGATATTTCATAGTATCACAATAGTTTGTTTTTTTCAATAGCAAATTGTAAAACCCTACGCAGTAGAGTGAAACAATTTGATTCAATATCAATGAATAAAATTTGAAAGTTGGGTGTAAAATTGAAATCCAATTCCCAATAGGAAATGTGCATGTAATTGTGTATGATCTGTGCAGTTAAAATGTCAGAAAAGAAAATGGTGGAAATCTAGGAACCTAGGCAACAGTTCTGAGAAATCATTTGGGCCAACCATCATTGTAAAAGGTTCAGGTTATACACAAGGGTTCGGATTTCGGGTGGGTCATATCTTTCCTGACTGTCGTGATAAAGCTCAGTGCACTACCCCTATTGCGATAGTAATTTAACTATGGCAATAATCCCCTAATCAATAATATTGCTCATGATTATACCAAAAAGGGTTACAATCTAATGAAGTTAAGATGTTTGCCAGCTGATAGTGTACTATAGTTAGTATTTCACTATTTTGGGAACTGCATACTGGGTTGGTCGATCACATGTGCATACATTTTCCTTCAATGTGTTAGCAGTGTGTGATGTGGTATCTTGTAACACCTCAGCTAAAATAATGTCATAAGGCATATATGTGTACGAACATAATATTATGTGTGCCTTGTGCATGTGGAGATCAGTACTAGAAGAAGTGCTATAGCTTAAACCCAGCAGTGTGTGTTGTCACGTACACAGATCACACACACATTCATACATTTGATGAGAATGTATTTGTGATGGTGTCAACATTGCTGTTACTACTCAACTCAACGTACTCAACTAACATTGGCTTCATATATGTATGTGTGTTATATATTACCAAAAAATTCACAGTGATTTATGTACAGTATACAGCGGATGCATGTACTAACATGCCCTGTCTGCATACACATATACAGTATCTGCAAATGTGTTTTTTGATACATATAATATGCATACTTGGAGTACAGGTTCATATTCACTTTATTTACAATACACACAAAGTCTAAAATCACTATATTACGTATGTGTATGTATATGTACGTCAAACATACATACAGTATGTACATACATAGATAAGTATAGTACTCACATACCTCATGTTAAGACTACTCATTTATGTATCCTATCTGAAATGACCTCAATCATGACTATATGTTGCTTTAGTAGACCCATCCTCACTTGCATGCTCTCATTTGTTTCGCCTAGCCTAAACAATCACAGCTCTTACTATAGGGTTTTCCTCATTAGTCTCACCAGCATTAGTTTGCAATTGGATAGGTAAACAATGCATACTATTTCCAAATAAGGAGGTTCCATTTTTAGATATCCTTTTACAGTAGACTCGGTGTCCTCTGGCTGATTAGGTGTTCCCACAGGAAGGCAACAAAGGCCACTATGTCATTGGAGAAACTAATGTGTATTAGATATGTCACCCTGAGAGACCTCTCCAATAATTCAAAGCCTTACTGTGTGTGTGTACGTTTTTTCACATCTAAAGAATATAAAATAATATTATAGATTAAGCTATACACGCTCTAGGGTTAGAGAGTGTACACTCCACACCACACCATACACTCCCTTCCTACTAATGTTCTATGAGTAAAATTGATATCTTATGCATGAGTCAGATGTGGGTATGAGATACATATGTGTACATAAGAATCCTGTGTAAATTATACTAATGCATTGAGTAAATTAATTACATACAGTAATGCGTACATTATAGTAGAAGGAACACATTGTATATGTAATAATTATTGACAGTCAACCATCTTCACCAATAGTTATGTACATACTTGTTTACTAGTATCATGGTATTGCACTATGTAGTTAGAGATGATGTGTACACGAAGTGACAGTTAAGACTTTTGAGTTTTGGGATTTTCACTACTTCACTTTCATTATGTTTTAGTGTGTATATATAATATATATTATATATGTATAATAATATAATATAAGGTTAATCGTCAAACGTTTATAAAAAGGCTTATAATTACCTGCTCCACTAAGATGCCATCATCAACCTACACTAAATTGGAAAATAACTGTTTTTTGAGTTCTTCTGCCTCCAATAACACAATGAAGTGACCTGGTTGCATGATAGGTGACTGACTATTACCAATTGTTTACATATCTCTGTAATGAACATCTGTAATGTTGACTTGTATAATAGACACTATATATAATATGTAATAGTTATTGTATGACCAATTGTGCATTGGCGCATTTATTGCTCGAGTCCCGAGGGCGCGAAGCGCCCGAGGGCGAGTGCAATAAGGCGCCAATGCACAATTGGTCATACAATAACTTACTTGTTGTATGCGCCCTCTAGCGCTTAGTTTTCTGGCGGGAGGTTGGTATCTGTTTTTCAGTAGCTGCTATGGCTGAAATCAAGTGACTTCGAAACGTGCTGCCATCTAGGCGTTTCAACTTCAATATCGACGACGACGACTTCGCGATTATGTCCAAACTTTTTCAACCCAACAACACACAGCTATCTACATCGTGTGGTCTCAAAACCTTCACTGCACGGGTTGAAGAACGGAATAAACACAAGCCTCAAGCGAAGTGCCCTGAAAACGTGCTAATGACTGAAAAGAAAGCCACTCTTGCGTATTGGCTTGGTTTATTTGTGACGGAGGCAAGGAAATAAGACGGCGCGACGACTTTTTCTCCGAAAACCCTTCACGTTCTTTTAATAGCAATTCAGCGGCGCATCAGAACCATGAAACCGAGCAAGCCTGTTAATTTTTTCGCCGATTCGGAGTTCCACCTCCTTCAGAATACACACAACAATACAATGATTCAGATTGTTATGATAACATGGGCGCATAAAGCTGACAATTACTAATCGAGCACACTTGTGGTTGGAAAGGTCAAAAAAGTGTGCAATTACAAAAAACAATGCACACTTTTTCCTTTGATGTTAACCACAACCATACAACAAATAATAATATAATATAAGGTAAATCGTCAAACTTTTATGAAAGGCTTATAATTACCTGCTCCGCTAAGATACCATCATCAACCTAATGATTTGGTCAGATTGTTCTTTAGTATGTCAGTTTTCACAGGTAAACAAAAGTTTGAAAGACGTCCAATTACCAGAAATTCGGGGCAAACAAAGGCAGGTGGATTTCTCGAGAATTGCCTATTTGTGATCATGTGAACCCTACCTCACCACCTGCCAAAGTTTAAGCTGGCAGAGGAGGTTGGAAGGGGATTAAGGCTTATATCATAAAAAGCAGTTGTGATGCATGAATGGGCTAAAATATTGTTTGTTCCATTCAACATTCATCAAGTGAAGTTTTGACGTTTTTTGTTTTATATTGATGCCTACTCAAAGGTAATTAATCACTTAAACTCGTTGCAGAGAGAGACTTAACAAAGAAAATTTGTACCTCAAACCAGTGAGGGATGGTAGTTTATATTACCTGACAGCTATACTCTTTCTCCACATTAACAAATTAACCGCTGGCCTAGAGTGATAAATGAATTAGGACAATTCACCTTATAATAATAAAATAAACCCTTATTTTTAGAGACCTTGAGATTTTACAACGTGTAGTGCCTAATGTATAATCGTAGCCACTAATTACACATTCACACAAACTTAGCCTAAAACGTGCTTAAGATTCGCTTGCATATAACCTGTAAAGTGTAAGATATGTTTGAAAAATGATAGTTCATTTTACTGGGCCACTGAGCTAGTGGCAGCAAATTCTTGCCAGTTCTAAGGTTTGCTAGGATGGCAAGAGATAACTTCCCAAGCGAGCGCTAATGCTAAAACTGGTCGAAAAGCATAACATGGGTTTGAAAAGCACTTTTAACTGATCAAATATACAGAACAGATGTTGCACTACATTCTGGAAATTACCCAACGTCAGTACACAGTGTTATTGGGCAACTAAATCCACGTGGAGATTGTCTACAGAAGTAAGTATCAGTTTTGGCCCCTTTATGGCAATCACATATATTGTAAATGTGCTAAGGAGATTTGAAGACTAGATTGACTGGATTTGGTTGAACACTAAATTGACTAGTTAATTTATAGTAAAAGCATACATTTGGAGTAAATAATAATAAGTAAATATTTCTATTCACAGTCATATGTGTGGGTATTGGATCCAGTTTGGGGTTAATTGCAACCCAAATGCATGCTCACTGTTGCATCGTTTTGATTGGTTTTTATTGCCCAACAACTAACTAGTATCTGTCTGAACAGGTTAGCATGACATTTGATGATATCAGTTAGATGAAAGTTTATCATTTTACAAACCTCACTATCCCAGTACAATTGCAGTTGAAATAAACAGTATGCTATAGCAATCATGTTTGTAGCCAAGTTGCAAATTTATAATTCAATTACAGCAATGCTTACATATGAGCACATACCGCACTACAAGCTGTATAATGACTGATATTGATCGCTGTGCCTTGCCCTTAACCATTTTGAGCTATTAATTTTATTTAGGTTGTGACACCAAATCTGTTTTTTAATGTGTAATTTCCTGCATTGCTATAATATTGTATCAACGTCCTCCGATTAATCCGATTAATCGATGGTCTGTGTAGCATCGATACCATAATCGTGAGGGATATCCCATGATCAATTAATCGGCTAGTGATTGTGCAATCACGGCCTGGTTAGAAAGTCTGCTAACTCGTTCCCATTGTATGTAAAGGACATGTTTATGTCAAAAAGACTTGCTAGAAGAATCATTGTCAGGTACATTTGTGTCATCTATAATTTACACATAAAATAATAATTCATCGAAAGGATGACGAATTTTGTACAAAGGGTACAATGCTGTGACACATTATATTCACATTACATGTATACTATGTTCACATTGTAATAACATACTTCAGCCATTCCAGCATTCCATATAATGCATTTATACAAACTTGGCGAGCTTGCTACATCTAGAATGGGTCTAAATGTGTGAATTCATTCGAACATGAATTCATTCGAAAATGAATTCAAACATCATAAGTGTATGTGATACATATTAATAATGATTTTTACAATTGGCTTGTAATTGTTATAATTCCACAATGTCTTGTAAGTACATGAATTTAGTGTGTTGTTTTTCTGTGATTATAGCATGTCCTTGTATCAAAAAGAAAGAAAATGAGAATGGTGGAGAAGGAGATGTTATCTATGAAGATCCTGAAGAAAAACAGGGATAATATTAAAATGCAGTCTTCTCCTGCTTATCAGACTGTGTCTTCAGTGTGTAGTACTACAATTGGGTGACTACAATAATTCTGAAATGACTGATGATGTCAAAATGGAGCCTTCTCCTGCTTATCAGACTGTGTCCTAATGTGCCTTGATTTTCAGTTCAACAATGACATTTTAGATGGGACAATAAAATTTTGCAATATGTAACTAGTTGACCATTATCCATAATTATCACAATATATGTAAGACATTTATGCATGATTTGCAAAGCTCTCAATTGATACAATGTACTACTGTAACAATACCCTGATGATAATGTGATGATTTACTTGTGAGCTGTGAGATTGATATGAGGGAAAGTACTTGCAATTGATTGTACAGGATGATACAAAAAATTGAGAGCTATGTATATATTATATAAGATTATACACATTCAATTGCATTAGAAATGTATGTATACTCCGCTCAAATATAATATACACACAGTTGCAACCTGTATGACAAAGGTTCAATATTACAATACATAATATTATTAATATTGGTTATTGTATTATAATATATTATGGAATTGAAATTGACCCTGATATATATCGAACTTTATATAGACTATATACACTCTTTTAACATTATTGGTTCTATTTGTATCATGTCTATTCGGGGTGTATCCGATTTGTCACGAGTCCCGAGGGCGCGAAGCGCCTGAGGGCGAGTAGACAAATCCGGTACACCCCAAATAGACATGATACAAATGGCTTGTATCCCGAATCTGCTTGGCCGACGTATTCGAATTTTTACTGCAACCATAGATACTCTAACACCTTGAGTCTAGTTTAGTTGTTAGAGTATCTGTACGACGGCGAAGTCGAAGAAAGTTCTTATGCTATGAATGAGCCAGAAGAAGATTTCGAGCCCCCAAATAAACTGCGCAAACCCTAAAACACCGCCGTTACTCAAGTAGAAGCTGAACACTCCAAAGGATATATGGTAAGGTGCCCTAATTTCGGACATAAAGTACCATAATCTGTCAGAAACATTTACACGTTAGCAGCTTTGAAGGCTTCGTAGATTCGATACCAAACTTGATCCGAAAAACGGTTCGCGAAGAGAAACTTGTCCGCGATTAAGAAGCGTCCGGAATTAGGGCTCCCCACCATGTATTCCCAAAAACACGGAAAGAACACCAAATGCGCCGTAAATGTCTCCAATTCTTCCGTATACATTAATTGTTATTCTAAAGGGGCGCTTAGGGACATTTATACCCCGGTGTATCGGATTTACACCGTTGTCGGTGCCTTTGAAGTATGACGTCATCGGGATACAAATAATATTATTATACATATACATGCATGTTCGTACACTATTATTATGTGTCAAATAAGAGACTCATATGTCTATGTATGCCATGACTGTGTCTAAATCTCTAGATATCAGTTAAAATGTATCGTTGGGGAGGTGTTCAGCTAGTACTAGTTCAGTGAGGGTTTGTTCAATGAATGCAGCTAATAGTAAATGAATTCATTTCTACTCAATACAGTACATGTTGCCAGTTGGTTCAATGGATGAAGGATCATTGTGTACCAGTGGATATGTAGATATTATAGCTTGGACTATACTCTGTTTCTCAGTTTGTACAGACAGTCCAGATTATTGTTATTATAGTATGACATTGTTTGTGTGTAGTTGTTTTATTTTCTCTCAATATTATATATATTTATTATTAATATCTGTTATTATTATAAATTATGTCAAAACCTAATGCTAAAAGTGGAACCTATGAGGAAAATTGTACGGTTTTTGGATTAGAGTTCTGTTCAGAGATGTTCCACAGTATAAGTAAATTGATGCTGGTCACCTGACACATAGTGTAGCCCTTTGAGGCTTATGTTAATTCACTTGACTACAGGCCAAAATATACAACTTATATGGAAATTGAAAATAGCTTGTCTTTTGTTGTCTATTCTGTGAAGCAGCTCTTGACAAAGTGTGACAATGTCGTGTCACCTTAATAGCTAGTAGTGGGTAATTGAACATGGCTGCAGGGTGAGTGTATTATACCAGTTACTGTGTCCTACATAGTCTTGCATAGCCAGACCCTTATAAAGGTCTGACTATATCAGATAGATATAAGGTATTTCTGTATATGAACATGGGTGTTTGAAGGCATAATACATAATTATTAAGGTTCTCATAATAGCCATGCCCACAAAAGTATATATGTATAGATAAGGTACCATATTTTATGGGTTATAAGTCGCAATTTTCATGCTTAAAACCAGCACTATATACAATTGGTCCAACTTATACACCCGATGCGACTTATTATACTGGATATGAATAATGTGACAAATTAGGTTAATACTAACAATGAGTTCATTGGTGGGTACAGGAAGCTAAAAGTTAGCGACAATGTCTGGAGTGAAGCAATGAAGCTATATATGAAGCCAAATTTAAGCTTCAGGTACATAATAGTGTTTGCTGTAGGTAAAGGTAATGCAGCAGGTCGTGAAATTTTGGTCAGTGAAAAAATTAAAATTGCAAGAGATTGGAGGAAACAGAAAACTCCAAAAGTGCTTAATGTTTATTGGGTTAACTTTCATGACTAATAATGATAATATAATATGCTTTGAATTAATGCCGCGACCCAGGTATGACTTATAGCCCATAAAATACGGTATATAGATTGTTAAAATGGTATAAATAGTATAAACAATAATAATAGCATAGGTACATATACCATTGGACAACTATAGCTGCCCTATTCCTACAATCCTGAAGTATACCACATGCATGCACACATGTTATAAATGACAGTGGTTTTTGTGTGGATGTGTTGGGTATATGTATATATGTATCAGTTATACCCCACCTTTGTTGGATACGTATAGGTTATACAATGGGAACGGAAGGTTTAGCGATTTAAACACCTGAGGGCGGAGCCCGAAGGTGTTGATCGCTAAACTTCCGTTCCCATTGTATAACTATCTTGTACCATGATGCAAGACATCCGAAGGCGCAGCCTGAGGATGTAGGTTACTTGTTTCGACCGCCTGTCTTCATTTAACTTGTTCTTTCTCTCAAGTAATATGGATAAATCGATTGTTAACCGTCCAAATGTAGTTCTAAGACTATTAGCTATACGAATTGCCGGCTTGTTTCGAGAGCCAAGCTGCTTGGTACAAGATACAAGTCTTGAAGTAAGCTACCGCTGTCAGTCTCTATCTACTAGATACCTGGCCCAAATGTCTCTATTCAGAAGATAACTAACCCGACCGTCTTTAGTAGGAGAGCGATCCAATCGTCCCTTCCCAGTGAAATTCCAGCCCTCCCGCTCGATCTATCAATGTGAAATTCGTTTCATTGATGGCTTGAGGGAAGGGTTTTAAACTTTAATTCTATATCGATACGTTCGAATTCGATCGTCCCTTTCCAGTGAAATTCTAGCCATCCCGTTCGATCTATCAACGCGAAATTTCGTTTCGGCTCATAAGTGATAAAATGATACTAACGAGGTGTATAACAGAGTCAGTTATACACCTTGGGAAAAAAGTTATACACCCCATGAATACGTAATGAGGTAGTTTAGCGATTAAGACACCCGACCACATCAAAGGAAACGCCCACGCATCATGGTACAAATGGTGGATATATTGAGGGTCCGGATCAAAACTAGGGTGTTGTAGTGTTTGATTGATGATGATGACCTTCATGATTTTGTTCTTTTCTGTTTTTTTTCAGTTTTCATGTATTGTAGGTATGTATATAATATCACTATCAAATATATTATCAAAGAATGTAGATAATATTATTATACCAAAATTTAGGGTCTCCAAACCAACACATTTAGGGCAAAATTCTTCATATGGTATGAGAGATATTTATGGATAATATGAAGCTATTGTATAGATGTAACCACGGATACATTATAACCAGTCACTTAAAACACAAAATGCTGTAGCCTACATTGCAGCCTTCGGTGCCACCAGCTGACCTACATGGTCACTGCATACATGATTCAGCTAATCCAGTACATTTGTGTTCTGTACATTATCATATATCACAATGGATGTTATCACTTTCTTAATGATATATTGCAGCACTGTATAATAATGATATACATTATCTTATATAATGTTAACTTTAGCTCCTTCATTATTATATATGTTTTACGTACTGCAAGTACTTATTAATCCAGCACAGTTTGTTTTCAAAGAATATGGTAGATAAACATGTTTGGCGGTTTGACTGGATATTCACTGTAACTTATACATTTCATTGATATTCGGAAATGTAGCAGATAATAAGGTTTGATGGATAAAGCGGTAGCACATTAAAGATAATTTGAATTCACTGTGCATGTTATCTATAATAATATATAATCCATTGTCACTACAATTATATTGATTTCCCCTTATCTTGGAGGTCACACTCAACATTGTACATAATATTATTTAGTCACTAAACCTGTACATGTCAGGGGGTTATTTTTTTATTATTGTCTTTTTATTATAAATCAAAGATGATTATTTTCGTTCATGCATATATATATATTGATTATAAAGAATGTGCAATATTATATTAATTGCATGAGTAATAATTAGTGTTTACAGTATTCACTATTAAATTTTCATCAAAAATACTATGTACACTCCATAATTATATAATACACATGACTGAGCTGAAAGTTGTAGTTGTCACTGAGAGTTACCCAATCTAAAATCAAAAGCTTCTGAACACCTTATTGTGTTCATGATATAAGCACTAATATTTATTGTACACACACTGAAGCCACAGTCTGATAAGCTGGTGAGGGATTCATTTTAATATCATCACTTCTATTAGGATCTTCATAGATATCTCCACCAGTTCCTGTGTCCTTGACTACTCCACTCCTCTTCTTCCTGATACATACAAAGTACATGACAACAGCAGTCATTGATGAGGACGCTACTGATGTTACTGTGAAGATGACAGCAACTGATATCCCAACAGGAACACTGTACGAGCATCCAGATAATCCTGATAAGATGAGGAGAGAAAATTAATAGTGTTAAGATTTCTGATTAACATTATAGCATAATAACAAACCACACATTAAATTATCACATCACTTATCATTTTACATTTACTATAATTATACCAACGTACGCACATTATCACAGTAGTAGTGTACCTTCGAATTCCTCTCTATTGCAGGTCAAAGCATCCTCTGCTAAAGAATATCCTGAAACACAACTGCACATGAAACTACCAACTGTATTTCTACATATCTGACCACATGGAGGGGGGTCAGTCTCACATTCGTTAACATCTAGCAAATTGAGAGAGAATTTGTCAATATACAACAAGTGAGCTGATACTCAAGTACAGTGTATACACTGCACACAACCTACCACCTAATGTTGTGAAACCAAACATTGCTGTTAAGCTCTGACTGACCACATTCAACACTGCTCTGACATTCACAGTGTACATTGTCATACTTGTAAGATCAAATATGGTATAGATAGTGGCAGATCCCATGGAAGTCACATTCCTTGTTGTGATCTGGACAGTATCACTGAACACTTCAATCATGTAGGTTATTGGATTGTCACTGAGCCCTTCACATAGTCCATTTGGTCTCATCAGTACAATTTCAGCAGTTGTATGCGACACACTAACACTGCTTACTCCTGGTGCTGGAACAACTGCAGTATAGGAAAGATACCATGTGTGTGTGTGTTCGTTGTATATGGATTTGTGCAGCATGTGTGCGTATGCATGTGTGTGTGTGTGCATATCGTTAATGAATTCCAATGCGATGCACGTAATAGTTATAATCACAGTTCTTAACCCCACTAGATAAGGTTCATGGTTTGGTTCTTCCTAATTTGCAGACCGTACACACGGACTGTGGACTGATTATGCAAATGGTGGACAGAGTGTGCCAAAATCATCGCTGCTTTCAGCGAAACTCTCCATTGCAGATGAATCTGCATACAACTGAAATAACCGTGCTTTTTCATGAACAAATTTTTCCCCTGCTTACCGGGAGTTTTAAACAGATGACAGGCTGTTCGTTCACCGTGTCACTGGCGTCATTGTTGTTTGTAGGCTATTTATCCTTTTATCCCTAGCATTTGCAATAGGAAAGGTTGTATCAGGCTGATTCAAGTCATGTTGAATGCAGTATTTTCCGAGGCGTCCAGGTTGACAGTTGGTACATCTCTTTATCGCCTGATGAGGTGAAACATCAAAGGCACCGCCTGGGCAGTAAATTTGATACTTGCCCGGCGCGCACGTGCGCGCAGGGACAGTATCACGTAAGCGCCCAGTTTTTACCTTAAAAGGGCAGTAATTGCAAGGTGTTATATAAGCTATTACAATTTTGCGCATTCCAAGAAATGAATATCATTATAGCAGTAACACAACACAACCCAGTACGCAGAGAGTAACAGCAGTTACAAGGAAACTTGGAATAAAAGTCAGAAATCCAGAAGTTCATTAATGCCAACGCTAATACAGTCTGCTATATACTCCGATATTCAGAATCGGCTATCTATCTGCGACTGACTTCCTCGAAGTCGTCATGATCAAAATTGAAAACAGCCGCTTTTGCTACCTTTCTTTCTACATTTTCGGATGTTTCTTCCCATAAATAGCCGATTCTGAGTATCGTAGGCACACAGGACTGGACTGGAGAACAGAAAATATCTTCAGAAAGATGCAGCGATTCTCTCCGTGAATTTTGGAGCGTTTATTTGGCGATAAATGGGTTACTACCCGCCTACCTCGGGAGGTATCGTATTTACTGCTCTCGCCCTCGGGCGCTTCGCGCCCTCGGGTCTCGCGCAGTAAATACGATACCTCCCTCGTAGGCGGGTAGTAACCTATAATTACTGATCTAACGCAAATGCATGCAGTTACGGCACTTAGCGAATTTATTACATCAACAACAATACATTGGGAAACTATTCTGTTATGCGGGTAATTGCTATACAATGTCTTAAATCCTGTCAAGAGAAATCATCTGTCGTCCACACTTTAAATACTAAAGATATCTTCGTATCTGCTGGTCTGCATTTTATCTGCCAGATATGGGCGCTAATTGGTGTCGCTATACTAAAGTACAGGTCCGCGTCCGCGTGGATGGTCCGCATTTCAGGCACAACCTCATGGTTTTCAATAATCTTAGATCTGGGTAGCTATTATATCACAGTGATTAACCAATATTATGACATCACATTACAATTATAATTAGTACTGGAAAGGGCTGTCAACTGTCCACTTGAACAGATTTGTAAATACAAACTTAGTTACTAATATAAGAGTCTTTTTGTTTCCTTTTCTTAGTTGAAGATCACTTCTAAGCTAATACCTTTCAATTTAGAGGACTCAGATAAAATTAACAAAATGACACAAATCAGAAAAATATATAGGTGTCATGACTCTATTCCGTAATAGATGTAGTGTCATTAGAATTGAAGAGTTAAGAATTCACAATCTGTGAATTTAAATTGAAATATAAGGCACATGGATACTAATTCATTTACTAAATGAATGCATTGCATGTTGATATCTATAAGATAACCTTGACTGAATGGAAAGTCTTTGTCAATGTTACATATGCAAAGTAATGTGCAGCTACTAATCATGAATTTATCTCAAAAAAATTAGAAATAAGGAAAAATGATAACTACAATGATTATTATCAGGCACCTCGATATTCCATATCAACATGTCTTACACAACTTCATTTCACTTACTATTGACAACAGAGATACTTGCTGCTACTGACAGTGGTGTTTGCCCTAAGAAGGTACCACCATCATCAAATGCTGTTATCCTACAGGCAACAGAGGACACTCCCACATTAGAACATTGAGAATGTTCAGTCGTTCTTCCACTGGTTCCATGTTCACAGCATCAATACGTCCAGCAAACATGCTATCCACAGCAGCCTCACTAAGGAATGTTCCACCATCGAAGGTCCATATTGTGGTAAGAGTAGCAACTGTTCCAGTGAATCCTGAATGTGTACATGATATGAATGGAGGTCCTTCTTTCAGTTGTTGATCACCAAAACAGAATCCACTGCCACTGGCATAGTTGGTACCATTGAGCATTGCTGTTTGACCTAACAATAGTGCAATAGATAATAATATCAATATCATATAACATAAATGTACATATCCCTGTACACCACTAAATGGGATCTGAAGTGAAAATAAAACACCTTAAGAAATAGCAAATGTGGAGAGATTAACATTGCAACTGAAAATAATATGAATATCAAAATAATAAATTTCCATATCAACCAAAGTGAAAATGAAACACCTTCAGAACTAAGCAAATGTTGAAGGATCAACGTTTGCAACAGTGCATTTCAATAAACTACAAATTGAAATGATTCAATTTGTACTTTGATTCCTACTGTTGAGAATTGAGACACTGAGTCGGATTGATGAGGCTGTTTAGAGGGTAACAAATCCTAATACCATCATTATTCTGGTGTATAAGTATTATTAGTAACAAATTAAATGTAAACGTAAATAAAGAAACATTAATATATAATGGAATTGAGAGTAAACCTGAATCCTCAAGGGCACACATTCTAAATTATAAAATAATAATAATAATGCATTTATAGTCATTATTGTATAATACTATAAACATTAAATGTGTGACTGACATATTTCATGAGCTCTGTATGCAATGATTGTGTCTGGATCTCTTTGGTACTGTGAAGTGTGTAATGGTTGGCAAGGACTGAAAGAAAGTCTATTATACTTAAAACACAGGATGTTGTAGACAACAATTAGTTGGCAAATTACAAACTGCTATCGAAAGCTAAAGGTACATTGACTGAAATCACAGAGTGATAAGTAGGAAACATTTCCTGTGAATTCATATCTATATACAGTGTATCCCATACTGTATATTAGCTGCAAAAAATCCAATTACATCATTACTATTACAATACAGTATTTCTCATTTTATTATAATTCATTATGTCAATAGATATTTACGTATATATCCCCTAAGTAATTCCTTAATTTGCCAGGTCACCCTAAACATTGTATCACTTGTCACTTTACCCCTGCATGTGTGCGAGGCTCATTTCCACATTATTGCTCAATCATGAATTAATGATGATTTTGACAATTATAGCTTGGAGGCCTGGCCCCAGTGCATGATCTTGCCTCAGCTTTGTTGGCATAATCAGTCATCATACGTACTAATTTCCATGCCCACAACTGACCTGCTTGCTCACTGCATACATGATTCAGCTAATCTAGTACATTTGTGTTCCGTACATTATCATATATCACAATGGATGTTATCACTTTCTTAATGATACATTGCATCCTGCTCTAATCTATGACTTTAATTCGACCATAATATGCTGTATGCAACATATAATTCATTGTGTCATGCGATCACATCCTCTATGTGTCAAGGATTCATTAATTTTTGTATTATATATATACTGTATATGATACATTTATAATTAATTATCGACAAATATTATATAATTAGGTATTTTCTTCCATATGAAGAATATGTAATATTATATATAATTGCAAACAATAATAAAATTAGTGTATATGTAATATTTCACAAAATTATTATGCACTCACCATATTAAGTATACACATGACTGAAGCTGAAAGTTGTAGTTGTCACACAAAAGTTCCTATTTTACAATCAAAACGCTCCTGACCAATTATAGTTGTGTTTATGTAAACACTATTACTTATTGTACACACACTGAAGACACAGTCTGATAAGCTGGTGAGGGATCCATTTTAATATCATCACTTCCATCAGGATCTTCATAGATATCTCCACCAGTTCCTGTGTCCTTGACTACTCCACTCCTCTTCTTCCTGATACATGCAAAGTACATGACAACAGCAGTCACTGATGAGGACACTACTGATGTTACTGTGAAGGTGACAGCAACTGATATCCCAACAGGAACACTGTACGAGCATCCTGATAATTCTGATAAGATGAGGAGAGAAATATAGTTAAGATTTCCAATTAACAATATAGCATAATAACAAGCCACACATTAAAATATCACATCACATTAAATATCATTTTTCATTTACTATAGATACTAAAGTATGCACAATACTTCTGTACCTTGTTCTCTATTGCAGGTCAAACTATCCTCTGCTAAGGTGTATCCAGAAACACAACTGCAGATGAAACTACCAACTGTATTTCTACATATCTGACCACACGGAGGGGGGTCAGTCTCACATTCATTAAGATCTAGCAAATTGAGACATGCAGACTTTGTCAATAGATAAAAAGTAAGCTGATACTAAGGTACAGTGCATTCACTGCACACAACCTACCACCTAATGTTGTGAAACCAAACATTGCTATTGAGCTCTGACTGACCACACTCATCACTGCTCTGACATTCACAGTATACATAGTCATATTTGTGAGATCAGATATTATTATGGTATAGTTAGTGGTAGCTCCTGTGGAAGTGACATTCCTTGTTGTGATCAGGACATTATCACTGAACACTTCAATCACGTAGGTTATTGGATTGTCCCTGAGCCCTTCACATAGTCCATTTGGTCTTATCAGTACAATGTCAGCAGTTGTATGTGACATACCACCACTGGTTATCCTTGGTGCTGGAACAGCTGCAGCATAGGAAAGGTACTATGATATATGCCTTTATTGGAATTCATGATAATATATTCAGGATAAATATAATACAACACAAGTATTACAGAGACTATGGTAGCAGGTAATCTTGTGATACATACATTCATAAGAAAATGTAATATAATGGTTAGGTGTGTGTACGTGTTTGCGTGTGTATGTTTGCGAAATGCATGTGTGTGTGTGTGTGTGTGTGTGTGTGTGTGTGTGTGTGTGTGTGTGTGTGTGTGTGTGTGTGTGTGTGTGTGTGTGTGTGTGTGTGTGTGTGTGTGTGTGTGCATACCCTCATACGTAGATTCCTATGTAATACAGATTGATACTACATATAAACACATTTCTGAACCTCACTGGAGTAAGATTATATGACTTCCAATAATTGCTTCACACCTGGACAGCTTCAGATCAACGAACTAATATTATGATGTTGGGTTGTCAACAGGAACAAATGAACAGGTTGGCAATTGCCTAGTTACAAACAGTCCACTTTTCCTTTTCTTACTTCTTACTAGGGTCGGTTCTGAGCCTTTCAATTTTGAGGATAAAATTGAAAGAAATGACATGAATTTGACAAAAGGGTCAAGGCTCTGCTCGGCAATAAATGCAGTCATCTGAATTGAAGATTAATGTAATTCACAGCCTGTGAGCTCCATTTCATGAGTTAACAGATTATGCAATATGATAATGCACAATCTCTAAGTATCCAACCTCTTCTAATCAGTATCACCATACCAACATATCTCCATAGCTCACTGAGAAGATACATTATTATGTCAATGCTAAATGCAGAGGCGAGTTCTTTTGGTTCCATATAACCCCGCTTTGAGATTGACTGCAAAAACATGTGTGCCTATTCTGTTAGGTTCCAACACAATATTATGTTACACCAGCTGTACGAATTACTCCTCACATAACCTTCAATCGATACCACTATATACAATACATGTTGGCTTATGTTAATGGCATATAGACATAAAATAACAATAAATCCCATATCCTCCATGACTAAATCAAAATGAATATAGGTATAGGAACATTAACACGGTGAGATTTATTAACAGGTTAACATAAGTACATGACATAAACGTGCTTCATTACCAGGAATATAATACTCAAGTAAACCTATAGCCTTGATATAAATAATGTTAGGGTATAGACAAGTAATGTTTAAGTGACATGAATACTAATACACCTGGAAGGCACCTCGGTATTCCTAATCAACTAACTTTACAAAACATCATTTCACTTACTATTAACAACAGAGATGCTTGCTGCTGCTGATAGTGGTGTTTGTCCCAACAAGCCACTACTATTATCAGCTGCTATAATCCTACAGGCAACAGAGGACACTCCCAAATTAGTAACATTGAGAATGTTCAGTCGTTCTTCCACTGGTTCCATGTTCACAGCATCAATACGTCCAGCAAACATGCTATCCACAGCAGCCTCACTAAGGAATGTTGAACCACCATCAAAGGACCATGTTGTGGTAAGAAAAGCAACTGTTCCAGTGAATCCTGAATGTGTACATGATATGAATGTAGGTCCTTCTTTCAGTTGTTGATCACCAAAACAGAATCCCCTGCCACTGGCATAGTTAGTACCACTCAGCATTGCTGTTTGACCTAACAATTGTGGAACAGATAATAATATCAATATCATAACGTAGATGTATGTATCACTGTACACCACTAAAGGGGAACTGAAGTGAAAATGAAACACCTTCAGAACTGAGAAAAGTTGACAGAATAACATTTGCAAGAGTGCATTTCAATGAACTACAATTTTAAATGATCTAATTTGTAGTTTGATCCCCATTCAATTTTGAGGAGAAATGAGAGATTGAGTCTGATCGATGAGACTGTTTAGAGGGTATACAAGTCCTATACGTACATTATTCTGTAGTACAAGAAATTAGTAACCGAATTAAATATATATACACAAATAAAATAATATTAATACTGTCCATTTTATACTCCGTTTTGAGAGACACATAAGTTAATCTTTACCAAGAATATTATTCATCTACCCATAGTATAATCCAATAAGAGATTGGACAAAGATCATCAAGTTCTTCAGATTTCTGGTTTAATATTCATTTGATGTGCTCATTTCATGTTTTATGTGGTCTGTGATTAATATTCAATGGAACATGTACTAAAACAAAATATCTACACATTATACACTGCGAAAATGGTTGAACGGCTAGGTGTAGTCATATATCGCAAATTCAATGTAATTCACTAGCCAAATAATTTTTACACCAAACGTTTCGACAGCTGACTGCTGTCTTCTTCAGTGGTATGGAATACAGGGTGTGAGTGCGTCTTTTATGCGTGTGGTGACAGGTGATGATAAGATGATGTGTGAATAATAATAAGGCGGGTGGTGGAATGATGTAAGAATAATAATAAGTATTGGGGGACTAAAATAGTTGTTGGTATGTGGTGGGTAATGTTCCAAGTTCTCTGTTTAATGTGTGTGGTTCTTTCTGGATCATCCATGATTCTAATAGGCATCTTCTTGAGGTATTTTGACTTGTTCCTAAAATTTCTGTTTGGGACCAGTCTACGATGTGGCCTGTCTGGCATGTATGTTCTGCTAAGGCTGACGTCAACGTATTCTTATCTTTTACTACCTTCTTATGTTCCTTTAGTCTCTGTCCTAAGGTTCATCCAGTCTGGCCTATGTATGTTTGTGGGCAATTACTACATGGGATCTGGTACACTACTCCTGCTTTATCTTCTTTAGGGATGGGATCTTTGGGGTGAACTATCAGATGCCTAAGGGTATTTATGGGCTGAAAGGTTGTTTTTACTCCTAGGGGGGTGAGGATACGTCGGATTGCTTCTGATGTGTTCTTTACATAGGGGATGGTAACAAAGGTGGGATTGGGGGCAGTTTCATCTTGGCTAGGCTGTGCTTGGGTTAATTGTGGTGGGTTTTCGATTAGATTCCTAGGGTATCCATTTATCTCGAGGGCCTGGGCTACTCTTTTTTCTTCTTCATCTACGGCAGAGGGTGAAGACGGGAGGTTGTGGGCTCGGTGGTTTAAAGTTCTTATTACAGCTAACTTGTGTGCAATGGGATGATTGGAATGGAAATCTAGGTATTTCTCTGTGTGGGTGGGTTTCCTATAAACTGTGGTGTTCAGGGTCTTATCAGGGCTATGGGAAACAAGTACATCTAAAAAGGCTAGTTTTGATTCAGATTCTTTCTCTATTGTAAATTGTATTGTCTCTTCTATGGAATTGATGTGGTGGTGGAACTTATCTACTTCTTGAGTTTTGAGGACACAAAAGGTATCATCTACATAACGCTTCCAGAACTTAGGTGGACGGGGGTAAGTGGCGAGGGCTCTAGATTCTATATCCTCCATTACTAGGTCTGCAACTACAACTGACACTGGGGATCCCATTGCGGTGCCATGGATCTGTTGGTAGAATGTTTCACGGAAAGCGAACAAGGTGGCATCTAGGCATAGTTCTAGAAGGGACACTATTTCATCAGGGGTCAAGGAGGTTCAGTTGGGTAGGCTGGTGTCATCTTGGAGACGCTGACGAGCTACTTTGGTGGCTAACTGGAACCACACACATTAAACAGAGAACTTGGAACATTACCCACCACATACCAACAACTATTTTAGTCCCCCAATACTTATTATTATTCTTACATCATTCCACCACCCGCCTTATTATTATTCACACATCATCTTATCATCACCTGTCACCACACGCATAAAAGACGCACTCACACCCTGTATTCCATACCACTGAAGAAGACAGCAGTCAGCTGTCGAAACGTTTGGTGTAAAAATTATTTGGCTAGTGAATTACATTGAATTTGCGATACATTATACACTATAATGAAAAAAATTTAAGATACATATGGATATGTATGTATACCTTGTACTGAAGAATACAGATGTAGAAACAGTAGAAAAAGGAGATAAACCATTGGTAGGCTGTATACTGAGCTCTTCATAATTCTGGTGTAATATTTTTTCATCTGTATATCACTAAATGTATGATAACACTCAACAATATTAATGGTATGACATAATACAAAATTAATGTGTGTATTATGGTGTGTTGCAATATCATACTGTAGCAAAATATGTACAGTATTAGTATGTATGTCAACCTCTGCAGGAACAAAATATTGACTAAGGACTGTGTAATTACAAAAATATACACTGTATGCACATGGAGGGTTAAGTTTGGAGTAAAAGGGCCAGTCGTGGATTACATTTTATTCTACTTGATTGGAAGCATCAAATTTCGGACAGTAAGGAAATTAAATTGATCGTAATTTTCATTCCTATGTTAGCTCAACCAAATCTTCACTATGTGCTGATACAACCTTGACCTCTCATGTGAAGAAGACCTGAAATCAGGCTGTTCTATACCAAGTTGACTCTGACAGTATGTAAGTGCCTGTTAATGATAAATGCCCGTACTAAGTTTGCATCAGGACTTGCGCAATCAAAACAAATGAGTTGTTCATGTACGCAACAGCAAATAGATGTCAAGACAAGGAACGAACACCTACCAAATGATTATCAAGTCAAGGTTCTGATGTGGAATGATATTCAGTATTTGGATAAGAATAAAGAAGCTGACTCGGATTGTACTATATAGGTTGCCATGTGTATACAAATCAATAGTTTTTAAATTTCCAAATTAATTTACATAATAGAATAATTTTAGAAGTTTCATTGGAACCCAACCTGCTCAGGGAGAAAGGAGAAAAGAGAAAAAATGGCACCTGCGGGTCTCGAACCCAGGGTGTCTGTAGCTACCATAACCACTGCGACTTGTCCTCCCAATTCTCCTTTCATACAGCACCAATGGTACTGCTAAGTTGCAGTCTCACACTGGTGAGACCACACAACTGTATGGATTAAAACATGGTGATATTTACTAATTGTGTTAATTTTCTTCATTTCCACATTTAGTCTACAGTACGAGCGGCTACAGTCAGACATCCTGGGTTCGAGTCCTGCAGTTGCTGATATTTTCTCTTTTCTCCTTTTTCCTCAAGCAGGTTGGGTTCCAATGAAACTTCTATAATTATTACACACCTGCTTATACAATACGATCATCTGATCAAATATTGGATGAAGTGATTACACTGATTAGACTAGATGTGGAAATGGAGATAATTAACACTATTAGTAAATAATAAATAATACTACAATTCATACACATTATAATACTTTTACTATGCTACTTACTTGATAAATCACCTCATTAAAGAATATGAAATATGTTCTAGCAAAAACCTACCTCGTGATCACTTTCTACAGAAAAAAAAAACAAATATGTTAGAATTAAACAAGTCAACTTGCATGAGTCAACTAGAAGACAACTCATGTAGTTTATAGGTAGGTAGGACTCTAACAAAGAAGTTGGTTTGGTATTAAATTGACACAAAGACTGGACTCTAACAAAAGAGTCATGCAACTTGGTTCAGGATGTGGACTCTAAATGAATGAGTCAACTAGAGACAATGAGTGCACTCCAACAAAGGTCCCAAGTGCACCCCACTACCGAGGTGAGTCCAGCACAAGGACAAACAACACAAAACAAAAAAGGAGTCAACTTTGTAAAGTAGTGGAAAATATTTTTTGGATAACGGATTGGATGGAACTGTAAAATAAAGTAAGTAAGGCTATAGGTGTACATGAAACCAGGAAGAATACATTTGTGATTCTGTCACGTGCACTTCTTCAGATGATGTTATATTAGTTTAATTTTTGGAGTCATGGTCACGAAAAGTGGTTAGGTTCAACCCTATACCATGTCATACTGCATTACATCATGTCAAAAAGCAAACATAACTGACTATCATACCAAAATACTGCTATGTACCTAGTGTACATACCACATTGAGTATGTAGTACTACGAAGGTGAAGTTCTAGATGTATTCATCTCCTGTAGACTTGACAAGACTTTAGCCACCACAGTGTACAGAAAGCCCACTTAATTATACAGATAAATACCACAATTTCCAATCCAAATATCCCATTGCCCACAAGCTAGTTGTAGTACGAACCTTAAATCACTGAGCTCAGAACCTACCCTCCACACCCACTACCTTTACTGGAAAAGAAAGAAAAGTCCCAGGCCCTGAAGATCAATAGATACTCCAGGTACTTAATCAAACATCCACCCGAACCCACTCCCCAACCCAGATAAGACAACACCTTATTAAACACCATCTTTGTCACCATCCCCCATGTAAAGAACATGCACCTCAGAAGCCATTAGACAAATTTTTGCACCCTTAGGGATCAAGGTGACCTTCAAGCAAATCGGCATCCTAAAAACACTTATAGTTCACCCCAAGGATTCCATCCCCAAAGATAATAGAGCAGGAATACTGTACCAGATACCCTGCAGTAGATGCCACAAACATCTGCTCTGATTCAAATTGACAAGTCCACTGTTAATGAACAAGTCCGACATTAGCCAATTTGACTGAATATACTAGAGTAAAGCATCAATTATCAGACACGGCCGCCTATATTCAGACACCTAAAATTGGCTAAAGACCCCTTTCAAAATGACGTCACGTTCGCGGTTAATGTGTGCGCTTTTCAAATGTTGGCAAAAATGTTCATACGTGTATACCAAATTAGACTCGGAATAAAGATTGCACGCCATGCTAGTAAGTTGTTGCGCCGTAAATTGTACGAACTGCTTTGACATTAGGTCTGGGATAGGATTTTACGTTATTCCCGCTAACATCGAAAGAACGTTGGCTCACAGCCATATCGAGAGACGATTGGCAGCCGAAAAAAAGCGATCGTATCTACGGACAGCATTTTGTTCACGGAAAACCTTCCAAGAGTCCCGAAGATGTTGACTACGTACCAACAATCTTCAAAGACTGAAAGAGGAGAGTTAATGTCGTCAAGGTTAATGAAGATCGAGAAGAAAGACAGGCCAAAAGAGCCCTGGTGCGCCAAGAACTTGCTCAGAAGCGCGACGAACTGGAAGAGATCGGAGAGGCTGCTGAAGTTCTACTAACATTTTCTTTTCCGGACCAAGTACTTATTTCACCGAACAGAATTCAAAGAAGCCTTTGTTCAAACGGATCTTTCTTTACTTCTCCCTTCGGAAACCAGTCTGCTACTTATATCAAACCATAGATACACGATCAAACCAACAACTTCAACTGAAAGTCGCCACACTAGATTAAGAAATTTTTGGTTTTACATCTAAAAGGCCTATGTTCAATTCTATTATTGACAATGATGAGAGAACAAAGTTTTATACGGGTCTCCCATCCTACAACTTGTTTAGTGCTCTCCTGGAATGCATTCAACCAAAGGTAGCAACGAGTGACACATCAGAATCAGGCAGAAAAAAGAAGATGACATATGGAGAAGAGAATTTGTCTGTTCTAATGTGTCTTCGGCTCATGTGACTGCATACCCCTCCTTTACCTGCTACAAATTTGCACTCAGCGGACACAACATCACCAGTTGCCTTGAGGGTTGTATAAACTGTGTACGTTGCTTTTGATTTCAAGGACGAAAAGCAGTGTGCTCGTATCACTATTGATGGTGTGTCATCATTCTGGTGGATCCAAACGTTTTGTATCAGGCCCTCACTGAAGTACTTGTAAGCTTTCAGGGATTTAAAAGCTTTCATGCTCTCCTTGTTGAATGTTTTATCCCTGCTATATACGAGATAGTTGTAAATATGTACCAAATTAAAATCTGCAAGGCAATCGAGAACCTTTCCCCACGAACGAATATCTTCCAAGCTCTGCTACTTTGAGCTAGAATGCGTGTCCACTGCTTCTTCTTCGCTTTCGCTGTGTATAGTAAAAAAGCGTTCCCAATAAGTGACTATCCGTCCGATCAATTCGGCTTTGCTTCCCGATATGAAGATGAAAATGAGACATCAGTCCGGAAACAAAATGGCTGATAAAGAGGTGGGAAATCCAAAGGTCGTAAAACCATCCGCAAGCCCACTACCAGAAGGTCTCCGCAGAGTACATCAAGCCCGTAGTATACTACTGTAAGATTTGTGAAGAGGTAATTAAGAGCCTAACGAAGCAGAGGGTGATAACTCGGTGTTCTGCAACGGCCTATGCAACGGATGGATTCACCGACGCTGTGCCGGCCTATTTCTGTCAAAATTTAAGACCATTAGCGAAACCGAAGCCCCTTTTTTTGTCCGAGTTGTTGCTCCGCTAAAAATAAAGAAGAAATTATCGCATTGAAGTCTACTCTCCAAAAGCTAGAATCAAATCTCCTTCGCCTTCAGTTGTCGACAACTTAACACCAAAAACCATACGTACAGATAATGCTAAACAGAACGAATCCAAATCTGAAGCGTCGACTGATCCCCCCGCAATGTCAATTTCAGATTCATCTAATGACACGCGCCAGAATCAAGAAAGAAAGCTCAATATTGTAATTTATGGTATCGCAAAAAGCAAAAAAGGTACACGTATGATGACCCGAGTTTCTAACGACTTTAAAGCAGCCATAAACGCTTTGCAGCCTCTTAGTCATTCTATATCGGAGCACTCTATTCGCGATTGCACTAGATTGGGAAAATACATTCCGACCAACTCTAAACCCCGACCTTTACTTGTCTCATTCAACAACTCTTACCAGGTATCCATAATCCTTGCCAATCGATCTAAGCTGGCTTCAACCAACCTCACAATCAAACCACACATGAGCAAGCTTGAAAGACTAATTGAAACCATGCTATTGAAAGAAAGATGTAGGCTTATTAATAACAAGACTCCACCCAAGCACATTCGTATCCTGAGAAATAAGTTCTTAGTAAGTGGTCAAGTCCATGCCTAAGTGACAGTCATCAATGACAAATGTCAGCCTGACTTTGTGATCCATATGGTGAAATTGTGCAGACCCCTCCCTGTGCTAACCAACCACTACCATCCAATCAATCACCTTCGCTATCTGATCAAGAAGTGCAACTGAACCCTCAAGTCACTTCACAGTGACTAACCAATGTCTGCAATCCAGCCGCTAATCATTTACCCACATGTACCAGATTAAACAAATCTATGAAATCTTTTGATATAAAAATGATTACTTGGAATGCACGTAGTATCAAAAACAAATTAACATTCATCCAATCCTTTACCTTCACAAAGTCTATTCACATCCTATGTCTCACCGAAACGTGGCTACTCCCTACTATCAATAATAATGAAATCCTACCCAGCAACTATGAAATAATATTATATCGACGTGATCGTCATTCTATTGGTGGAGACGTCTTAATTGCAATATCAAATAATCTACCCTCCAGACTAGTATACACAGTACATGACATAGAATTAATTGTTGTCGAAATATTATTGCCTAATCCTGTCACCTTGATTTGTGTTGTAACGGGTCGCCGAAAATCGTCTCACTTTCTTCAACAAATCTCTTCAGAATTATTAAACTTTCGAATACAGGAAATCAAAAGACTGATACATAAATAACGGATATACTTAATAACCTATGACACAACTCAAACACATATGGCAAACATATAGTCCTTGACAGTGCATACATTCCACCAAACAGCCATCAATCAACAACTACCTCATTCACCCAGCATATCCACAACTTTACCAATTCAAAGAACACCTTGATCATAACAGGCGACCTAAATCATCCTGAAATTGACTGGACTTCACTATCTGGGAATTCATTTACTGGAGATGCCATTTGTGACTGCTTCTTCAAACTTAACCTAGTCCAACTGATAAACGAACCCACTCATATTGGCGGAAACACACTCGACGTAATTGCCTATACTCACCCTCAACTTGTATTCAATGTCTCCATTACCCCCTCCTGATTTTATCAAATCTGACCATTACATTCTTGCTGTCACCCTACAAACCCACACTGTCCCCCAACGTACAACCTAGAAAACTGTATGGCTCTACCAAAATGTCGACCTGGTAAAGTTACAGGAATACCAACAGACCACCAACCTCGTATTACCACACGATAACACTAACACAGCCTGGTATCACTTGTCAAACTTCATACTGCAACTAAGATCTAAATTTGTCCCAGCAATCACCACTAATTCCTCCTCACCTAGATGGTTTAATTCTAAAATAAAGCACGATCTAAATTGTGTGCACACATTAAGACGTCTTACCAAGAAAAAACCATCCACCAACAGGCAAATCAAACTGAAGGAAGCAGAGTACAAGCTTCAGCAGCTAATGTACTCGACCAAACAAGAATACGAATTGAGCCTTGTATCTGCTGGTAACACTAAAAAACTCTACTCTTACCTTCATCATCTGTCATCTAACACTACAATCCCAACATGCATTTTTGACTCAAATTCTACCACACCCATACTTACATCAATAGATACTGCAGAATCATTCAATGCATTCTTTCATTCAACCTTTACCGTCAGGGATTACAAACTACCTCCTACGGATCAACTTCCCACACCTACTAAACAATTACACACATAACTATTGACATCAATGATGTTAGTACAGCTATTGCCTCACTCGATCCCACCAAAGCATATGAATGTGACGATATCAGTCCACGAATGATTGAATTATGTTCATAATGTTTGCTGATACCCCTCACCAGCTTATATCAACAGTGTATCGACACGGCGTCTATCCCATCACAAAGGAAAGTACAGAAAATCATACCCATCCACAAAAAAGGTGATCGTTCTATAATATCTAATTATCGACCCATCTCGCTACTCTGCACCCTATCGACAATATTGGAATCCATTATCTATCGTAAAATTATAGACTTCATTCGCCCATTACTATCACCTTATCAATACGGCTTTCTTACAAACCGCTCCTGCCTGATGAACCTCCTCATTTCATATTCAAATGTTTTGGAATCACTCGACAAGGCTCACATTACCGAATCAGATGCTATTTACCTCGACTTTGCAAAAGCATTTGATACTCTACCCCATGCAAAACTACTCTATAAACTCTGGCGATTTGGCATTACTGGCCACCTCTGGCTCTGGTTTAAGAACTACCTTGAAGGAAGACGGCATTTTGTACAAGTAAACAATATTCACTCTTCACTCCTGCCTGTGCTTTCTGGAGTTCCCCAAGGAAGTGTATTGGGTCCCTTACTCTTTTTTGTGTACATAAATGATCTAGCTATTACTGTATCGCATTCATCTATATCATTATTCGCTGACGACACTAAGCTCATGCTAGACGTAATCGGATCAAGTGAGACACATCTACAACTTGACCTTCACGCTGTATCAGAATGGTGTACCCAATGGGAACTCAACCTAAATCTAGATAAATGCAAATTTCTTCGATTCACATGTACAACTAAACAATCTGACAACACTACTACTCAATACTCACTCAACAACCAAATCATTACTATGGAACAAAAAATATGTGATCTGGGCATACATATCAGCAATCCTTTGTCATTTCAGAGCCACTATAAATCCATATGCTCCAAAGCTTACCAATCACTCTACATGATTCACAGATCCTTAAAATTACAAACAGCACCCATATTGATCAAGAAACAATTATATTTAACACTCGTCCGATCCAAACTTACATACTGCTCCCAATTATGGAGGCCTTATCAAATCAAAGTCATCATCACACTTGAGAATGTACAACGCAGGGCCACTAAATTTATCACAAATGATTACATTTCCGATTACAAATCAAGACTTCTGCAACTGCACCTTCTCCCGCTTATGTATCAATATGAATTTACAAGATGTACTATATTTAATTAAATGCCTACAAAATCAACCAGACAATATTAACATTCATGACCACATCAATTTCGTCACCTCGTCAACAAGAAGGAACAACCAAATGCTCAGATATAACTATGCACGTACATCAATTACCCGGCACTCCTTCTTCAATTGTGTGGTGAGACTATGGAATGCACTCCAACCAATCAATATTGAGCAACCTTTCACCACAATCAAATGCCAAATCATTGAAACGAATTGGTCGGAATTCACCCAAAACTTCAAATCAAACAATGCTTGCACCTACCACTATATTTGTCCATGTCCACAGTGCCGTTTAATCCCACCTTAATTTGAGTAATTTTGTCACCTGTTCAACTATAATTCATCAAATCTTTGTACAATATTATTGTGCCCACAACATACACTTTGGATTTCAGACTGTTTTTCCATTGTAAGCTTAAGGCTTATCCACAATTTAATCGTATACATTTCATATAATTCCATTTGTTCTACATACACTTTTTTATTTCCATGCTGTCTGTATTTGTTTTGAGTCTTGATCTATGCAGTTTTAATCTTTTACTGTATCACAACATCAATCTCATTCTTTCTCATTCATTCCCCTCCTGTCTGTTGTAACATATAGGCTGACTCACAAGTTGAGTCCAGTCCTTCAGTCACGATTTGCTAGAGTACCCCATTTTCCATGCCCTAAATCTCTGTATAAATGACTGCATATGTAAAGCATTTTTGAACTGAATTGAATTGAATATATTTACCGATATTTCCTTGGGAGAGGTTTCAGCGAAGTCACCCTCAGGTTCTTCAGCACTTCAATAAACTCTGTTTCAGTTGTAGGTACTTCGAGATTCAATATAGCGCGAGCACGATCCATTTCAGTCCGGTACGAATACGAAACGATGTACTACGGCGTATACGTGCCAACATTTTTTGCCTACACTTAATTCCGGAATTACGGATAATGAATGACGTCTTGTGATGTCATTTTGAAAGGCGTCTTGCTAGTTCCTCAACAAAAATTTCTATTGGCAATATAAATTCATCCGAATTTTGGTCTTTCACAGAGGGTTAGATAACTTGTTCGGATTTTCTGAAAGTGATACATATCCACCTGGAACATTCATACCTTATAGTAGACATGCAGAGCTTTAAATTCTAATGTTCTCCGGGTTCTTCGTCGCTTCTCCACTCTGTAATGAAGTATGCCCGATAGCTAATCCCTCTGTCCGAATATCGATTATTTTCCATCGTTTTTTTGATCGTCTCTAGCAGGGCGATACGATAAGCTAGGAGGATCTTACTGAATGGAGAGCTACTACGTGTAATGGCCTATTAAACAAAGTTTATTGGGAGTCGGTAGGTTTCAGGGTTTTTTTCAAGAAATAGCCAAATTTAGGTGTCCGAATATAGGTGGTGTCGGATAAATGATGTCTCACTCTAATAGGGATACTGTACATGTACTGCTTTTAACCAAGTAGCAATTCTTAATGTCTACTAGACCTATACGAATTTGTCATCGAAGACTCACCTTGAATATCCTGGAGCTCCTCAAAGAAATAACACTTTTTAAAGGATTTTAAAATTGTCTGAAAATATTTGTCAACTTGAGCACTTCAATTAGTTTGTGTCACCATAGATAACGCTAACGTACCTCCGCTAGGACACAGTCACTGGTATAAGATGAGTCGGCCATATTTTCCTTACGTTCATTAAAATTCGCCCACTATTAGGATGACTATATCTATGCGCTATAGAGACACTGCACTTGAGCATAGTCTTGCCCTACAACATAAACAGTGAAAAACAGTCATTTTCAATTTCCATTTAAGTCATGATATTAGCGATAGAAAACCAAACGAAATCCAAATAATAGCAAGAATCGACCATTGTAGCCCATTGAAATTCAAAATCAATTTCCATTCAAAATCCTGATAGTTGTAAAGTAATGGTAAATGTTGTATATTATGGTCTATGTAACATGTGACCATATGCATCAAGTCACCAAAAACATATTTGTTATATAGTTGTACAATGCAACAAATGCAATCGTTGGTGTCACCCTTCGTGCGTGGGACTCTCGCCTGAGATCTTATGAGCTATGGACGATGACGCACCATATTATTGCCCCTTGTGTATACTGAAGAAATTTTCAGATGCTCCATCTTCGTCATCTGCCAGCGCGTGTGGACAAGACGACTCGGAGTCCATCGCCAGAATTGCAGCAGAATTCGACAACATGCGCAAGGACCTCGATGACCTAAAACAGAGTGTGAGCAATCTTTCCGCTAAGTTGGACACCTTTCAGCATCCCATCACCTCCGCTCCCTCAGAGACGGGTGAAACCCTACATGCTCAACAGCGGATCCTGGAATCGCATGAGAGAGCCTTACGCAGGAACAATGTCATTGTTGTCGGCGTTGCTGAAGACGACTCCTGCAGCACATACGATGCCATACAAAAACTTTTCTCTGAGAAGCTGAACACCCCTGGATTATTCTTTGAGGCGAGAAGACTGGGTAAGAAAAGAGACCAGGGTACACGTTCAATCCTCGTTCGCTTTTCCGACTCCAAGAGCAAGGTGAGTGCCATGAAGAAACGTAGTTTGCTCAAAGGTTCAAAGATATTCATGAATGACGACCAAACTCCCTTCCAAAAACAAAATCAGAAAATCTTACTTGAAAGAATGAGAAAAGCCAGAGGAGAGGGAAAGTCGTCGTACATTGCCAGAGGCAACCTTTTTATCGATGGATCTGTAGTGGCCTCCCTGGACTCCTTGGAAGCCTTCTAGGACACACGCCAAAACGGCCCTGTTAGTAGTTTTAACACAAGCGCACACTCGATTCAACACGTGATTTCAATATGTCAGTGGAATATAAATGGTCTAACTTGTGACAAATTAGTCGAAATCCAACCTTATCTTCAACAACTTAATGCTGATATCATTATTCTCTCAGAAACGTGGCTTAGTTCCAATATATCATTTACTGTTGATCTCATCGGCTATAAATCACTCAATTTTTACAGACCTTGTAAACATAAAAATGCCAGACGTAACTCTGGGGGCCTGCTGATTTACATCAAAGATTATCTGAGCCAGATGACCAAATGTATTAAGGTATCTACTGATCGGGTCTGGATTAAACTACAACAAACAGCTACTATTATCAAAAATGACATTTATATATGCGCCACATACATCCCCCCACATGCCTCCTCTTCATACTACCTGAATGATCCTCCCTGGCCAGACCTACAGAGAGAGTTAAGCCATTTCAATAAATTAGGAGCAGTCATTCTGATAGGAGATTTGAATGCCAGAATTGGGGGCTTTCAGTCTAATCTTACAGCCCACCTTAAGTGAACCTACAAAGATCAGATAGTTAATTCTTATGGCACTGAACTGATGTCCTTGTGTACAGGTTTTGATTTATCAATCTGCAACGGGACTTTCCCACCTGACAATGTAGCTGGTGAGTGTACATGCCATACTGCCAGTGGCTCTAGCTGCATAGACTACGCCATAGTTAATTAATGGATACCTCACCTCAGCAATCAAATCATTCCATGTCAATAACCTTGAAGTTTTTTCAGACCACTGCCCAATCTTACTTACCCTGTCCACTGGCGAAAGTAAACCTCAGCACACCAATCAGTTTCCACATTATTTAGCTAATGAACTCTCAAAAGACCTACTTAAACGACTAGATATAGCCACCTCCAATCACCTAATCCGAAACCCCCCTAAGCTGAAATGGATCGGAGAAAATATCAATAAATGTATTGACATCCTAAAATGATGCCCACCTGAGCTCCCAATTAACCCATCATCAATTTTGGATATAGATGAGACAGTTACATTCTTCACAGATAAAATCATTCAACACGCCATAGCCTCTGGATTTGCTAAGGTACCGACTTCATCTGAGGCTCTCTCTTCCAAAAAGGCACTCTATCCTAGCACACATGGTTTGATAATGAATGTAAACAAAAAAAGAAGGAAGTTCTATCCAAACTCTCTTCATGGAGAAAAAAACCTATAAACCAAGATCTGCGGAAAGCATATCACAACACCAAAGCTGCATGGAAGCGACTTATAAGAACCAAAAAATACATGGCTTCACGAAAATGGAATGCCGAGATTCTAAAGAAAGCTAAATCCAACCCGAAATCATTTTGGAATGCTATTAACACTAGTGCTGTATCCAAAGCTGTTGACAACAATATCTCCTGTTCAGAATGGGAGCAATACTTTCGTAAACTATACAGTGCCACATCATCACCTCAAATTGACAGCAATCCTAGCCAGCATTCAGACTCCAGCTCAACACATACCATCAATGATCCAAGTACAAATTCTCCCATGAACCAAGAACCCGACATTTCTACTGATGAAATAGGGTTAGCCATATCAAAATTGAAATGTGGTAAAGCACCCGGTACCGATCTCCTTACAAATGAAGTTTTGAAGTCACTCCCCCCTTCTTGGCTAGATACACTACAAGTAATCTTCAATGCAATCTTACGCTCTGGTGAATATCCCTCTACATGGGCTGAGTCTATTATAAAACCTATTTACAAATCTGGTAACAGGAATGACCCTTCTAACTATAGAGGCATATCCCTCATTAGCTGTTTAGGCAAACTATTTACTGCAATCATACGTGACAGGATGTCAACCTGGGCAGAAAATTCAAACCTACTCCCAGAAGAACAATTTGGATTTCAAAAAGGTAAAAGAACTTCAGATGCTATATTTGCTCTTCATACCGTTGCTGAAAAGCAATGCTCCTTGAAGAAAAAGCTATACTGTTGTTTTGTCGACTTCAGAAAGGCCTTTGACTCAGTATCTCTGCCCTTACTTTGGTCAAAATTAGAAGCTCTGAATCTTAATCACAAATTCTTTCACTATTAAAATCATATTATTCCAAATCTCGTTCATGTGTAGTAGGCTCTCATGGGCACATGCATGTCAAACTTTTTTACTACCGAAAAAGGAGTGAAACAGGGATGTAACCTAAGTCCTCTGCTGTTCTCCCTGTATATTAGCGACCTGCCAAGGCTTCTCAACTCTCTCAAATTCAACCTTCCATTTTTTCCCTCACCCTGTCTCCTGTTTGCAGATGATGTAGTTTTTGTTCACTGATAATCCAGAAAAGCTTCAAGATTTAATCAACTCCTTATCCTTCTACTGTAGGCAACAGCATCTTGACATCAACTCCAATAAAACTAAGATACTTGTATTTGGACAAAAACCTAAACTTATTGCTGATTCTTGGGAAGTTAACGCACAACGACTTGAAATTGTAACCAAGTACAAATATTTAGGTACTTGGTTATGTTGGAAAATTAATGTGACTTCAAAGCTTGCTTGTCAAAAACCTATGAAAGAGCGCACAAATCGTTTTGCCAACTTCAGGCCAAGATAGCTTCTATGGGGATAACTGATTTTAATGTTTTGCTCTTTCTTTTCAAGGCATTGATCAAACCAATCTTGATGTACAACGCTGAGATCTGGGGGCTTTATGATGCCCACGTAGTAGACAAAATCCATTACAAATATCTCAAATATGTGCTGAGGGTGTCTCATTCTTGTGTAAACTCAGCTGTCCTTGCTGAAACTGGATCAGTCCCACTGTTGTTTGACTGTGTGTCAGCTGCACTGAGGTATTTTTATCGACTCACCTCTCCCAACACCCCTTCCTCACAAGGAAAGCTCTTGAACTATCTACCACCTTGAGCTCATCTGGTTATAATTCTTGGATGTCCAGAGTAAAAAGAAAATTATTACATCTTGGCTTTAATATCGACTTTATATTGCCTACTCTTGATGAAGTTTTATCTAGGCTGCATGATCAAGTCTCTCAAAAACTAAGAGCTGACATTAACAGTACTCAAGGCTCTACACCATCTGGTGGGAACAAGTTAAGAACATATCGTTTGATCAAATTCAACACACTCGAACCAAAACCTTATTTATCGGTGATCTCAAACCCAACAGTTAGACAAGCCTTCACTAAATTACGCATATCAGATCACAAGCTCTTTATTGAAACAGGTCGACACTGTAAGCCACCTAAGCCTATAGAAGATCGTACATGCCCAATCTGTAATTCGCAATCTGTGGAGGATGAAATACACTTTTTAATACACTGCTCTGCTTATCAGCAATTAAGATCTACCCTCTTCGAAGTAGCGGTGAATTCAAACGGTAAATTTATACTTTTAAGCTCTAAAGAAAAGTTCATATTTCTAATGTGTAACACTGACAAAACAATCATTAAGCATACAAGCCATTTTATTCATAGGGCAATGCAGCTCAGATTCTCTCTTTTGTCTCCCTCCATCTAACAAGTGCCACAGTGTTGTTCTTTTCTTTTTTTTCTCAGTCCTAACTATATGATTTGCATATTGCAATAAATTGATCAATTTCTGCTGAGGTCAAGGGCCGTTTTGGCTACGACCAGTGATGACTATATATATATATATACCAGGTAGTGGTGTATTTCATTGTAAACCTGCAGTTGCATAAATTAATACTACTATACATACACAACTCCCAGTGTTTAAAATACAGTGCTTCCAGCCATTATATTGCCCCTCACTTCAGGGTCACCCTCATATTCTGCCAGCACAACTTGTGTACAAATTTCTGTACAAGTATGGTTGAGTGGCAAAATGGGTGTAAAAATAACAATCAAACCAATGGCATGCACTGTATGATACAATGAATTCCTCAACTGTACAACATGTGGAGACTCTATGAGCATACATGGTTGTGTAGAGATAATTATAAAGATCACATGACAATACCAATAATTCCAGGCATGATGAAAACACAATTGATATCAATTAACCTGCAACTAACACACACTATAACGTTGAACATACTACATTGAATGTTTCCTGTATGCCACACATGCAATTATTCTTGGTATACCACCCTCAGCTCTCTTCATCCTCCACATACCATTGTGAATAACATTGAATTAGTTGATCAGTTACATACTGAATCATATTGTCCTATGTAAACTACCACCAAAATGTGAGGCACATTAACTGATTGATAAGCAGAAGAAGTCTCCATTTTGACACTATGAGTTCTTTTCAGGACATTTATAGATGTGTCTTATACTAATACTATCATGTGCACTGCAGCCTTGCTGAGATGGATACACTAATGGGTAAACTTGTTGGAAGTCTTAGGCTGCATCTACAGCCAGTGTGTCGAGGGACCTATTATTAAGTGTTCCCTCTTTCCATGCAACACTACAATTAATGTAATATCCACGTTGTGATAGTGCTGCACATATTGTATGCATCTAGGCATGCCTTCTATCAGTAGAGTAAATCTTTGTGTACCTTAAACCTTAAAGAAAAAAATGACATTGTACAACAGAGTTCAGTATATTCTTAGAAATTAGGCAATAATAAAGAGTGTGGAAACCAAAATTGTTCAGAAATCTGTCATATGGGGTGTTAGTAATTATTTTATAACCTTCAGTCAATTTTGTGGCTTGTAAAGACTACTCCCCAACAATAGAAATCCTAGTGGTTCTTAAAGGTGTTTTGTAAATAATTTCAAGTTTTCTTTCATAGATCTTTTGAACAGGGCACATTTTAATTTAACATCACTGCATCATACTGAGGCTTTCATGATGCTCAATTCCAACACTATATAATAGAAATTTGAAGCTGCAACATGCATACATCAAACTACATTTGGAATGTTGTGCCGTGTTATTCATTTATTAATAAATTCATCACTATCTAGCTGACTGTCCACAAATAGGGGGGCTTTATCCCGCGTGAATCTGTTGAAACATAAAGTTACTGTAATGCATATGATTATGATGTTCACCATGAGTGTTCTGCTCATATCATGCCTCAAATCAAACCACCATATGAGCTACATCACAAGAATCATTACAGTCAGTCGCAGACTATTAGTATTATTTTCTTATCAAGCTTAAAATACTTCATGTAGAATATCTGACATTTCTCTTACAGGATTAGTTAATTAGTTCTAATTAACTACAGAATAATAATATGCATATTGTTCCATGTTATTGAACAAATGACAAGGTACATTAATTAAACTAAGACACAGTCTGATAGGCAGGAGATGGCTCCATTGTGACACTGTCGGTTCTTTCAGGATAATAATAGTCACATTTTGTACTACACACTGAAGACACAGTCTGATAAGCAGGAGAAGACTGCATTTTAATGTCATTATTTTCTTCAGGATCTTCATAAATGACATCTCCAGCTACACCATTCTTGTTCTTTTTGATGCAAGTACATGCTATAATCACAGAAAAACAGTTTATTACTATCAATTGGTAATAATCTTATTTTGTTGTATGATTGGGGTCAAGATCAAAGGAAAAAGTGTGCATTCGCAGCGTATACTGCACACTTTTTTCAATTAACACCAACAAAAGTGTGCAATATACCTAAGCGCCCAGTGTTATCATAACTGTTATCATAACAATTAGCTCTTGTCACTTTATTGTCTGGCTTTAATGGCTAGTATCTTCAGTATACATTCATAGCGCTAATAAACCTCTTTCTATTTCTACGAATGGCAAACTGTGCAATTCTTGCCCACGGGATCGCAGCTCCAGCTTCTTTAGCGTTCTTAAAACGACCGACCTATCGGCTCTAAAAGGAAAGGCTAACAAAGAGAACGTTCCTCCCGAGGAAAGGTTCAAATTCTTCTTTGATGATGAGAAGCTCGAGAAGCTTGCAGGTCTCTTTGCCCGAATTAATTCAAGTGAGAAGGCAGGACGGCAAGGAATACCCCCCGCGTACGATCCATTAACTACTTCTTGGCCTTCAGCGCCACATACGACTCACCGGGCTGGCCGGATAAAGCAATCAATCTTTTCGGCGACCCTGAATTTTCGATATTAAGAAAGCTGGAGAAGCTGCCGCATCAATCCCGTTGGGAAGAATTGCAAAGTTTGCCATACAAATAAGCGCCTACAACAAGCAAGTTATTATATAGGGAGCTGTGCAATGGCTCTATATTGCACAGCTCCCTATATAATAACTATTACGTAATGTATCAGATACTCATAACAGACAATGTCATGATAATATTGACATTTTCATGCACACACAAAACATCACAAATTAAAGAGAGTATGAATTCCATGTGTTTTTACACCTCTGAGCTGATGTGTAATCACACCAAAGGATTTATTATGTTTATATATTACATACAGATGTAGATTGCCTATCTTTTAGTATGGTGGGAAAATACAGATACATGTATTTCTTAGTTACTGGTGAACCTAGTTATCTTCATTTGGCATCTTCAAACCCATTTGCATACAGTTAATCAGAAGCAGGTTACAACCCATCTCCTTGTATGAATAATTTACAATGAGAAGACAGCTGGTCATAACTTATACATACATACAATGCACACACCACCAACATGTCATTAGGGACACTCATATAGAAGTCACATGTTAACATACTGTATACATACATGCATACTGTACTCACCTTGACCAATTCGATACTTTCTTATACAATAGCACAGACAAATTGCAATTAAGACAATAGCAATAATTAATACAAGGGCGGCAAGAATTGGCACTATGATTACATACAAACCTGAAGAAAGAAATTTGATGAAGCAGAAATGAAGAGACAGACTCTGAGGTGCAAACAGCAACAGTGCTATCCATACAGCATAAGCAATTACCGCTATTCATGTCAGGACAGTTATATTCAAATGCATAGTTTGTTCATTCCAGTTCAATAGTTCATTGTTATCATTACATATTCATTTCAAAACATGTTGTTAGACATGGTAAGTACATGCAGTAATTTAGTACAATGCAAACATACCAATAAGGAGTCCTGGAGTTGGAGGTGGAGTTGTAGTTGGAGGGAGAGCTGCAGTAATGATTGAGAAGGTGAAGACATTTTCATAACATAAAGATTGAGTAATTAAAAGGTGACTAAATACATAACAGGTTTATGAATATACGTCAAAGGATAAGTTTAATACTGAAACAGTTGTGTATTCCCCCTCGACAGAAAGTATGCATTGGAATATACTCTGCTATACCTTTGAGAATGATAATATTAGTTGATGAATTCGGGAGAAGCCATTCAATTTGAAACTGACATGGGTCTATATCCCCCACCAAAATTGCTTGACAGTCCACAACAGCTTTCAAAGAACCTCATATTAAACTCGCATTTGGTGATGACGTTCTATTCCATTAGATTTACACTCCCATTTGAAACCCTTTGAATTACAAAATCAGCCATTCTTTCCATGCAATACAATACAATTTATCATGTAAATTACAAGTAGCAACACTTCCATTTTATTATACCAACAAATATATAGGCAGTTCGTATACAGTGAAACTTGGGCATTCCATCTGAGCAAATATGTCAGTTGTCTGTATTTCCAACCTAGGGCATTACATATTCATATGGTGTGAAAATTTATTCTCATAGTTTACAACTGACTCTTTTATACACTTTGATGGAAAATGAAGTGCAAGGAGGGTTCAGCAACTACATAATATCATTATTACTGTAGGCATAAGCACATTTACTGTGTGGAATGAAATGATGTGGTTATGATTATTAGGTTTGATTAAACAATTGAAGAGATACATTTTATAACTATTATGGGGGAATGACACTGAAAATATGGCAGCCCTGTGCTGTATGTCCATGACGTTTTGCAAACTGTTACTAATACAGTATAATTATAATTTAGTACAGTGCAACCTCGGCTATGTAAAAACTCAATTATATTTCAGTAAGCCAAACAATAGCATTTAGATACTAATGATCATATGATGATGTTAGCCAATACCTTAAGTTAACATAAAGTTTAGCATTGATTCTTGTGACCACATTCACTTTAACAACAGCTCTGATGTTCACAACATAACCACAAGAGTATGTTTTTTGAAGGTAACAGAAAGTGAGAAGTTAGTGCAAAAACTAATCGGTTGCAACTGTGGTTATCTTCCTTACTTTGGCTCCTTCACATACCACAAATATCAGTCAGTTGAGATGTAAGCTTTTGATGAGGGTTTATTTCATGGCTATTAAATAGTGATTATAGCTTCCTCTGTGTACATCCTAAAAGTAAATCCTCTTTTATACAATTCCCTGGAAGTGATCACTAACACAGACAATAAACATAGACCTAGCCATAAACCATAGAATCCAACCAGTATACTCTGTGCGTTAGGAATAGTCTACTAACAATCATACATCAATCAATGTACTTTAATACGTACACACATACATATGCATACAAAGTATGTACATATATTAGTCTTCGAGCCTGCACTACACATGTGGGTAAATTGGTTAGGTATGGTACATTTCATAAAAAACTGAACGACGTCGGTCGGTCGTCGGATGACTGTCAGTTGACTGACCACCGACCGACCGTTGACCGACCGGGTGTTGACCGCTTCACATTAGAACATTTTGAGGATGCTCCCGCAATTCTTCATAGCACTTGAGGAAACCGCTAATCCCCGCCTTAGTAATGGAGTGTCTTTCATCATTCAAAATCTCTATAATCTGTCAGTACGTCTTCCCTTTGCACTTGAGAAACAAAATTCACTGTTTGATGTAGCTTGAGTCTCACTTAATAATGATTACAAAAGTGTTAAATTTATTTGACCGGCTCACCGTCGATGATCGACCGCTGACCGACCGGTGGCGGTCGGATAGTTGACCGCCTGACGACCACCAGACATCATTCAGTTTTTATGAAAAGTACCGTATCCTCTCTCTAAAAATTCTTAAAGATCCTATTTGTTTGGAGATTTTAAATGATAGGGCTTGGATATACTATACAGTAAACATTGGTTGATCTGCCTCTGGTTAGTTTGCCATACTATATTGGAAAGAATCAACTTGTATGGCTACGCTAGATATGTAATCTGCCATCTTGCAATTCCGCCATTTTTCTGTGAACCAATTTGTACTTTTGCATGGGCTTTGGTTACAAAAAAAATCCACCAAGTGTCAAAATGTTGTGTTGGTGTAGAGTAAAATAATAGCGAAGCTGACAATGAAGCAGAAGGAGAATTGCAATTATAGAGAGAGGAATCCTATGACAACGCAAGAAATAATTGTAGAACATTTCTCAAAGAAGCGGAAGTTACAAATTGCATGATGAACAATCCTGAAGAAGATCTGAAAAATTTCCCGGAACCAATTGCAACAGATTAACTACGTATATTTAATATTCACTGTATATACATATATGTTTGGAAGATGAAAAAATAGCTCTCTCAAAGCAACTATAGTAAATGTGTTCACTCAAAGTAAAGATTTCAATCAAGACATGCTATCAATCACAAAACGATGTACAGAATCTATCAGACTCACTAAACACCAATTAGGATATTATAAAACATCTAAAATAATAGATTTCACAAATAAAATTGAAAGATAATACTTTTAGGACAATTAAAGTTGGTCAGTTCCTTCTGCCATTTTCATAAACCCAGATATGTCTTGTTACATTTGACTGCCACTATACATACAAACCTACCTCCCAATGTTGTGAACATGATTGTAGCTACTGAACTTTGGCTGACAACATTGATCAGTGCTCGAATAGTCACTCTGTAACTTGTTCCATTGGTGAGATCAGATATGGTATAGTTAGTGTTGGCTCCTGTTGAATTTACATTTCTTGTTGTGATCAGGACATTATCACTGAACACTTCAATCACGTAGGTTATTGGATTGTCCCTGAGCCCTTCGCATAGTCCATTTGGTCTCATCAGTACAATGTCAATACTTGTGTTATACACAGTACCCTGGGTAACATTTGGTGCTGGAACATCTGCAGAAATGATGGACAGAACAAGACAGAGATGGCTGGAGTAAGAAATGATTGGACTAGCCAACAGAAATATTCATAAAATTGTGATCCACTACAATGTTTCAAAAGGATACATGATTTACATAAGATGACTGCAAAAGAACATATATTGTCAAATTACGCATGTATATGGAAGAACTTGGTACCACTATGACGGAGAATGGTACAATATTCATAGGAAACACAAATTCCACAAAAAGTGTTTAGTAAGGCAGGAAGAAGGTTGGAACAGACATGCCATTGTAATATAACTGTCTGTTACTTTTTCTGGTGTCACATACATACTTATCCAATGCAGTATCAATGCAGGAATTGCATATGTAATAGGCACACTATACTGCCTGCTGCTTTTAGTTCTGAAATAGTTACAATATTCATATGAAATAGTTACATTTCAATGCTTATCAAGATCACTCCCGCAATCTGCCTACTGCATATTCCCTAATTTATCGGCACCCTTATTTCTCGGTGTCCGTCCAAATAGGGTCTGGCAATACTCTAATTTCGACGAAATTTCGCTTTCCCTAATTTTTAGTCTTGACTCTAATTTTTTGTCAGCTATAAGGATTGAACACGTTTTGTCTCTTAATGTGCCATATGCCTCTCTCTTTGTTCTTTTTTCGCTTTGATACATTTATTGTGTTGCAGAGGGAGTGCCAATCAACAGAGAAAGTATTATCTGCTCTGCAAAAAATAGGTCAAATGCTGGCTAAAAACAACAAATACAGACTCTTACACCTTAAATTATTATTCTTGTTAGAAGTAGAGCGCAGTGTCAATTTTGGCTTCCCACTGGTCCATGTACACATGATACCCGTGAATAGGTGCCAATACTGTTAAATAGAAATTTTCGGCGCTAACTCTAAATTGTTGTCAAATTTCCCTAATTTTCCGTCACATCACTGGTTCAAACCATTGTATCCCTAATTGCCAACTTGGAGCTGAAATTTGCTCTGCCAAAAAATTAGGGAACATACAGTATTTGGGGGATCCCTATCTTGTTATGTCACTTTTTGGAGTTGTCATCAAATACTGTACTCTTTATCCATGAACTAATCTAGGGATATGTTTCAAGATGGTGATTTTTATGAGATTAATTGACAGAGGAATGTATATAAAAATTTAATGACATCATAATGCTACAATGTAATGAATTTGAATTGCCAATTGCAATACACTTGGAATGACCAGCTTAATTGCATTTTACATTTAGGTAAAAAATAGCTTGTGGTTGTAAGTAGGAAACAAACCTATCATAAACTAGTAATAACAACCATAATAGTGCTTTGGAAGCCTAATGGAGTATACAAAGCAGTGTTTTAATTGTTGATTTCTTGAAGCTATTGAAACTTAATATTGTTATTAAAAAGTCTTAAGGATCATCTTTGGGTATTTGTCTAAGTAGCTGTATGAGGCATCCACATAACAATGAAAGTGTAAGTTAATAATAGTGGAGGTATAGTTTAGGTGAGATTTCGTTTGAAGTGGTGCATGGTGTGTTTATGAATGGTTGATCGATGCTATGAACAACACAGAGTAGTCGACAATGCAAAACTCTATTTAATCATTGCAGCCTTCAACTTTAATTTTTGCACTGGGATAGCATGTCTTAGTTATTTTCGTTATTCCTCTCATACTACACATTTAATGCTAACAAAATGAATTTCACCAAAGTGTTTTTCTTAAGCTTATATATAATAATGAAAATAATTTAATGTCCATCAACATTCTAACATTATACGTATGTATGCACCTACGCACAAACTTGCATAAATGTCATCAAATACAATAATTATTACCATCATTACTTCTCACAGAATTCCTTCACAACATATTTTATACAAAAAACTGTTCACTTACTATTAACAACAGAGATGCTTGCTGCTGCTGATAGTGGTGTTTGTCCCAACAAGCCACTACTATTATCAAATGCTATAATCCTACAGGCAACAGAGGACACTCCCAAACTAGTAACATTGAGAATGTTCAGTCGTTCTTCCACTGGTTCCATGTTCACAGCATCAATATGTCCAGCAAACATGCTATCCACAGAATTCTCACTAAGGAATGTTGAACCACCATCAAAGGACCATGTTGTGGTAAGGAAAGCAACTGTTCCAGTGAATCCCGAATGTGTACATGATATGAATGTAGGTCCTTCATTCAGTTGTTGATCACCAAAACAGAATCCACTACCACTGGCAAAGTTGGTACCACTCAGCATTGCTGTTTGACCTAAGAGTAGTGCAATAGAAAATGATTATAATCATGAATATCACTGTACATCAATTTTCCTTGATGCTTGTACTATGTATACATATATGTTAGTGATCTTCAATGTTTCATTTGAAGTAAAATTCCATGCTACAAGCAGTGAGGTAGGATGTCATTGAAGTATTAATGCAGGTGGAGGGTCAATACTGAAAAGTACTGAATATAATGGAACCCCTGGCTTATGTATAATACTATATACGTAAACTATGTAGATTATTCACCCTTGATTAAACTACAAAAATGTAACTAACAATAAAATTGAATGATAGCAGATGTATTTTATACCAGGTAGTCCGACAGCTCATTGTTCGGTACATTTTGTAATTGAATGTACACATGAACAATGGACGGTATTGATATGTATATATTAAGTGATTTTGTGTATATTTTGTGAAAGTTTTAGTATTATAATTACCGAGCTTTAGTGAGGTAATTGTTTCCGTTCGTTAGCGGAGTCCCATCGAGTCGCCCACACTCTTAATTGCGGTGGCCGCCAATATTGTTCGATTTAGGTCACTTTTTGGTTTCTTTGAACGCAAATCGTTCGTCGAACGAATCGATCAGCACTAAGTCGTCCCACCGACGATAATGGGGCACCGTCGCAGCATATATTGAAATGGCAAACTTAGACAAAGGTTGCCTGTGGTTCACACACGATCGGTTAAAAGAGCACTTACTTTTCGATTCCTCCTGTCGACAAATTTCGGACTACATCAGTACTAAGTACCTTAAAATAATTTGAATAACAATTGTCAACTTTTTTGCACAACGATTTTTCGATTTCCTTCGCCGAAGAGCAGGGTTCGCCAATCCGTCGTTTGGGACACCAAATGGTCGGCCATCATGACGTCCATTTTGGAAGACATTTTTAGATGATGTCACTGAACTACGTCAATATAAAATCCAAGCATTTGCAAAGTTCTGAACTTTGTTCACAACTAATATTATAATTATTATACTAGTTGTGAACAAAGTTCAGAACCTCGCAAATGTTTGGATTATGTCATCGATAGCGTCAACATGATGTCACGTTACTAATTATAGCCGTTAAATGTCTGCCAACATGGACGTCACAATGGCTGTGCATTTCGATGTCCCCAACATAGACTTTACAGAATATTATTTGGAAAATCTGTTCCATGGGAAAATTGAAAGACATTGTTCTTGTGATGCGAAGCCAACGAATGTCATCCCAAGACGAAATCCGGATCCAGGGGCACTCAACGAAGGAAAAACTTTCAGCCGTCGTGGCATAGCGAGTAAGTGGGCTAGACTTGAATGATAACCTCAGTCCGATACCTCACCGTTGCCCCTATTTGATGTATGGCACCAATCGCCCCTCTGACCTCGCAGTCGTTTGCTGCGCCTGACACAAATTTGACATTGGATTAAATTCATCACAAAAATTTCATTGAGACACCTTCGACCAATTAAGACGTGGGCGACCTCGATCGGACTCCCCTAACGAACGGAAACAATTACCTCGCTAACGCTCGGTAATTATATGAAATAGAGATTACATTACTATAAACTTAGAAAAGTCACTGTATTTTAGGCAGGTGTGTGTACCTTGTACTGAATAATGCTGCAGTAGAGACAGTAGAAAAAGGTGGCCAACCACACACAGGCTGTTTACTGAGCTTGTCATGGTTCTGGTGTGATAATATTAATATCAATGTAGTAATGCACTTCAACCTCTGCAGGGAATATAATATGTACTTATGCACATTTTCATCTGGTGGCAAGTTTCAAAGCTCATTTCCCAGTTAAACTTTAGAAAAGGTTTCCAAAAATATAATGTAAAACTTCCAATATCAATGGTTTCCAATTTGCAATTCCAACAAATCTGATATCTATTATAGAAGTTTTGTTGGAAATTAACCTGCTCGGGGAAAGGGAGAAAAGAGAAAAAAACGCCACCTGCGGGACTCGAACCCACGGTGTTTGACTGTAGCCACCACAACAACTGAGCCATGAAGCCACCATAGTAACCAGCCTTTCCAATTCCCTTTCATACTGCACCGGTGGTATTGGTGAGGTGCAGTCTCACATCAGTGAGACCACACAACTGTGTGGATTTAACTTGGTGATATTTACTAATAATTGTGTTAATTATCTTCATTTCTACTACTTCCAATTAGATTAGATGTAGAATTGAAGATAATTAACACAATCAATAAAAAATTGATATCTGTGGCAATGCAGTCTGGCATAGCAGATCCTTAATCTGCCCTTTTATTCTGGAAAGAAGGGTCTGCATGGTACAGTCAAATATCACTTTCTGTCTTGCGAAGGTATTACAAAGTGATCTAAAACATGGCAATGAATACTACACATTAGTGCTTATCTTGAGAGAAATTTGCATTAGGTTCCGAGTCATTGCAAAAGAACCATTCGCTAACGGCAGCACGAAGGGCAAAATTCTGCAGATTATTTATGTTCTTCTTATGTAATATATTTTGGTCTCTCTCGATTTTGACTTACCTTTCTCGTTGTGGTTAACGTCAGTCAGTGTTTTAGATGTCTGTGCCACCGTCATCTTCGTCAACGGGCGCCACATCGTCAACCGCCTCGATAACTCAATCGACTACCGGGACTGGTTCAACGGCAGGTAAGTTTAACGGTTACAAATGCGTCGACGATGTTGTTTGTTTTCGCCTCCGGGCTTCCTTTCGTCTCGACCTTCCTTTCGTCTCGACCCCCCTTGGGTTCACTCCACACCTCACCACATATAACAGGGTGCTCGACAAGGCTCCGGCCTGCCATCGAACCTGCTCCCCAGGGGCTCCGGCCCGCCGAGTGAGCGCTACTCACTCTCACACTCAAAGGCCCCCCGGCCTCCCCAGTGAGACCAGCGTCTCTGCATTATTATAATAATAATATTATTCTAACGCACGACTGCCAGTCAGCGACTGAGGTCCGTGCATATAGCGAGGAATCGCCAACAGGCGATCATGTTCTCCGCCGTTCTTGTCCCTTGCAGTTGCTTCGGGGACTTTATCGGGTACCGCTCCCGCCATTCCATCATTTCTCAGTGATATTGGCGAGGGATCAGTGGTCCACCCAACGGCCAGCTCCATTGGTGGGCCTCCCCTCAGTTCAGCCTTGTCATCCGCTCAAACTGACGACCAGCCGTCACCACCTACAGTGGAACCTCTGCGTCTGCCCAGCGCCGGCCTGCTGGCAATCCCTGCCCAGTTGGTCACTAAAATTCGGGCCGGGTCCTTTATAGATTTTGGGGATTTGCTTCCGGAGGCCCTACAGGTGGCTTTCGACCGTGCTCAGGATGATCGTGGCAAGGAGGAGAAGAGGAAGAGGTTTCCTATTGACTCAATCGGGGACTGGGCCATGGCTTTTGGGACCTATATGGCAATTAGGGTGCAGTCAAAACCTAGTCTAGCTATCCCTTTAGCCACATACCTCACAATCATAACGCGTCTGGCCAGGGAGGCCCCTGGTCAGTCATGGCAGCGCTATGATCGCCTCTTCAGGCAAGCATCAGCTAGCAACCCCGACCTCCCCTGGGACCGGCGGGAGCCTGACATATGGCTAGCAGCCATTACGGAGCAACATCAGCCGCTATGGCCGGCGGGTACTAGGTACCCATCACCGGGTTCATCAAAACCCACAGGGCCATCAGAAATATGTAGGCGCTTCTCACGTGGGCAGTGCCCCGCATCATCCTTCTCTTGCCGCTATAGGCATGCATGCGGTGTCTGCCAAGCTGGGGGGCACCCCGCCATCCATTGCCCTCTCTTGCACCCCCCCCGCACGACGACCTCCACCTTCCGATGCAAAGTGATACTGCACGAAGGTGATGCTGTTTCAGACTCTCGGTGCCGGAGGTCAACAGCTCTAAATGCGGAGAACATTCATTTTGTGTTATCTTTACTAGCCTAACTCTGCATTTTTTGGGGGGGGGGGGGGTTACAGCTGTTGTGTTTTTACTTTGAATCAGCCAGGCAAATATAATAATTTGTGTGCTTACAGTGACCAAATGACCAGTTCAATCTGCATGCCAATGTCTCGCATCATTGCCCAGTTCCCACACTAGATTACCTGATGATGTCAATCTCCCATGTCAGGTTGATAAGGGGTGTCTAATTCTAATGACCAAATCACTACATTTCAGTGCATGGGTGAACCAATTCAATCACCATTGCCTATGGACTCCTCTGCCCACCTGTTGAATCCCATACACCCCTTGCTTTGCAGGACAACTTCCCATGACCAATTCTCAATCCCTGGCTCACATCATGGCAAGGCAGTTCTGCAAACTTCAGGCCTCACAGGCATCGCAACCCCCTGCAGGACCAATGCCCATGCAGGTCCAGTCACACTCAGTCACAACTCCTCTGAACGTAGAGGCATGGTGCAGAGCCCTACGCACCCACCCAGATAGGCAATGGGTAGACTGCCTGCTCAATGGCATGCAGGAGGGGTTCCGGATCGGGCTCCACCCGGCGGCAACCTGTAGCTCAACACATCGCAACCTGCCTTCATCCCAGGATCATCAAGCAATCGTAAGTGCTTTTTTGCAGGACCAAGTGCAATCAGGATACATGTTAGGCCCATACTCTCCAGATTCATGTCCCAGTGTCATTTGCAGCAGCCTGGGAGTAGTGCCAAAGAGCTCACCAGGCAAGTTCCGCATCATAGTCGACCTGTCTAGCCCCAAGGGCCATAGTATCAACGACAACTTGTGCAGGCACTTGACTCATGTGGCTTACTCATCCGTGGAGGATGCTACTATGTTGATGCATGCACTGGGTCCAGGTACAATGTTGGCCAAAATCGACATACAGAGCGCATACCGCATCATTCCAATTCACCCATCAGAGAGGCCCTTCCTCGGCATGTTGTGGCACAACCAAGTCTTTATAGACTGTCAGCTACCTTTTGGTCTGGCTTCAGCACCAGCAATATTCAGTGCCCTGGCAGAAGCCCTTGAATGGATCCTGAGACAGAGGGGAATAAGGGGAATCATCCACTACTTGGATGACTTTCTCCTACTAGGCCAGCCCGACTCGGACGAGTGCACTTATGCATTAATCCAAACCAGGCAGGTGTGCAAAGAGTTCGGGGTCCCATGGGCAGAGGGTAAGGTTGAAGGGCCTACCTCAGCACTCACGTTTTTGGGGATAACACTCTGCTCACAGCCATTATTAGTTTCTCTGCCACAGGAAAAGTTAGTCAATCTTCGTACCAGACTCCTTGGCTTCCTGTCATCCAAGTGTGTCCGGGATAAGGTAGCACTAGAGAGCTTAGTTGGCCATCTGGTCCATGCAACCAAGGTATTCCCCTTGGGTAAAGCCTATCTGACAGGGCTATTCCACCTCCTCAACACCCTCAGCCCTGGTCAAACCCGCCGTCTTAACCTAGCTACGCGTGCTGACCTAGCCTGGTGGCACCAGTTATGTTCTACCTGGTCGGGTGTTTCAGTACACCAATTCCTCCTATTAGGAAGCCCTGACAAACACCTGTTCACTGATGCCTCGGGCTCATGGGGGTGTGGCGCTTGGTCTCTCCCCCACTGGTTTCAAGTCCAGTGGCCCTCATCTCATTGTTTGCACTCTATCGCTCTCAAGGAATTAGTCCCTGTGGTAATAGCAGCTTGTTTGTGGGGGCAGTCTTGGTCCGGACTTTTCATCATGTGTCATTCCGATAATATGGCTGTGGTTTCCCAGGTCAATAGTCCACATTCACAGGACCCAACAGCCTGCGACATGTTGCGCTGCCTTGCTATTTGCCAGGCTCATTTCGACTTCAGGCTCCGTACCTGTCACATCGCGGGGTCAAGCAATATAGGAGCAGACGACCTGTCTCGCAATCGTGCTCAGGCATTTCTAGGTCGTTTCTCACAGGCCTCTCGTTTCCCCACACAGGTCAGCCCAGACTTGTTTCTTCTTCTCTGCCAAGAACCAGCAGATTGGACATCGGTGACCTGGAGACAAAAATTCAACACTTTTTGGAGGCAGGCCTGGCAGAATCTACCAGGAAGGTCTACAGGTCTGGTTGGCAAAGATACCTCTCCTTCACGCAAGCCTTCTCTCTTCCCCCCATCCCAGTAACTCAGGATTCTGTCACACTTTTGGGGCATTCCTGGGGTCAGAGGGCTTATCTGTGTCTACCATAGAATCATACCTGGCCGCCTTGCGCCACTTCAGGTTGCTTGCAGACCCCACCTGCCTGGCACCCTCATTTTACACCCCCCATATGAAGGTTCTCTTGCGCAGTATCAAGCGAGTCCATAGTCAGCAGCAGTCAGCCCCACGAATACGACTCCCTATCACATCCTCATTGATGAGACGCCTAAAGGATCACCTCGCCAAGGATCCATCTAGATACACTAACTGTCTCATTTGGGCAGCAGCATGTACTGTTTTTTTTGGTTTCCTCTGATGCGGTGAATTTGTTGTCCCAGATGGGATTCCTTTCTGCCCCTCACATCATCTCTGCCTCGAAGACATCTCATTCAGGCAGGAGCCCCCTCAGTGGTTCTTTCTAATTAATGTCAAAGTCTCAAAAACAGACCAATTTCGTCAAGGCACACAGGTTGTTCTGGGGGCAACAGGGGCAGAACTCTGCCCAGTAGCAGCACTCTTGGACTATCTATCTGCTCGGGGACCGAGAGCGGGCCCACTATTTGTGCTGGAGGACGGTCAACCTCTTCGTCGCTCCCTATTTGTTAAGCATGTGCAAGAAGCATTGGAAGCAACAGGATTGAGTGGCACCCACTTCAAGGGCCATAGCTTCAGAATAGGGGCAGCTACATCCGCAAGTGCAGCAGGAGTTCCTGAGTCAACTATCAAGATTTGGGGCCGCTGGAAAAGTTTAGCTTACCAGCAATATATTCGCCCCTCCGTAAATGACCTTGCAAAGGTTTCCAGTATGCTTGGCACACTGGATCAAGCAAAGTAGGGAAGATTCTTATCCTGCAGTTTATTATCAATTTTATTATGGGTAGTAGTAGCAGTAGTAACACATGGTTCTGCCCACACTGGTCGGGTGTGGTCGGGCCAACCACCACAAACTATAGAATGACCACCACTAGCAGTATTCCAACCAGTTTGCCCATATTCTGCCTAAATGTATAGCAGCAACTGTACCTGTTACCATTTCATGCTGCAGCTGATCATGGAATAAATTAGAATTTTAGTGGCCTAGCCACACTTCCGCCCACTATAAATTAACAAAACAGCAGTCTGGATTGAGGTGAGGTATACAAATTGTACAAACACCCAAGCTAAACAGATTACCACCACTAAAGATGGTCTGGGCAGAACCCTGGTAACAGTGCTGGTGACGTATAGTGGTGGTTGTATATTATGTGTATCACCATTGTTGTCCTTGTCTCTACTATTACTATTGTAATTGTTATTGTTATTACTATTATTATTATTATCATGATTATTATCATCCTTATTATTATTGGTAACATTTTATATATTATTATTCCACCCAATACTTAACTCCACACCTGGGGGACCACCTTCCAGGAGGTCTTGGGCCCTATCCCCCAGGTGCAGACCGCTCTCCTATTAACAAGCCATAATACGTTTTACGGGAATTCCGTGAATGCATTTCCGGAACTTAGGCATGGGAATTGTCTCTCAGACAAGGTCCAGTTCTGCGGAAGCACCGGGGGTGGGGCTTCACCCCCTTAAGTCCAAGAAGGGGTTCATGATGATCCCCGTTGCATGTTTGTAATACGGTAGGTAGTAAAGTTTAGGAGGTAGGAGGCAGTGGTAAGCTGTAGTGTGAGTGCTAGCATGAGCTGGCACTCGGGATATGTCTGCTAGTCCAGAGCAGAGGAAGTTAGGCATTAAATGTAATTTAACGAAGTTGAATGTAGTTAATGACGTCTTCCGCCGCGGCACCCTGCCTGCCAACTTCCTTTCTGTCATGACACCACCTACAGGAAGTTGGAAAATAGGCGCGCTATCACCCAGAAGCTCATAGACTCCTTCAGGAAACCTCAGTCGCTACCGGTCATTCCACTTGACAATTTTTTTTTTTTTTTTCTCCGCCTTCGGGCGTGATAAGGGGTGTGTGGGCCCTATCCCCCAGGTGCAGACCGCTCTCCTATTAACAAGCCATAATACATTTTACGGGAATTCCGTGAATGCATTTCCGGAACTTAGGCATGGGAATTGTCTCTCAGACAAGGTCCAGTTCTGCGGAAGCACCGGGGGTGGGGCTTCACCCCCTTAAGTCCAAGAAGGGGTTCATGATGATCCCCGTTGCATGCTTGTAATACGGTAGGTAGTAAAGGTTAGGAGGTAGGAGGCAGTGGTAAGCTGTAGTGTGAGTGCTAGCATGAGCTGGCACTCGGGATATGTCCGCTAGTCCAGAGCAGAGGAAGTTAGGCATTAAAATGTGATTGGGTGTCTGGATCGTAAAAAACAGAACTGGCATATAATATTCAGTCTCACCTATTTCCTGTCCCCAAGGACTGCATATTCAGTCCTCTTAATAGATACTCTATGCTACCATAGACACTCTATACTACATACCCTGGACTGGAATCCGCCCACGCATTGGTGTGACCATGTATGTTAACATTTCCGGTTCGATCGCCATATACTCACAATACAATATACGGATGATAAGTACGTATATCATAGACACTCTATACTACGTAGCATAGAGTGTCTATGATATAACTTGGGCTACATTGATATACGAAATCTAAATTGGATCGGATGGATTATGGCTGAGATACTGTGCCCACCGTTAGGGATGTAAAAAAGTGCCTTTCTTCTTCTATTGAAGTAAAGAAGAGGGGATAAGATCCTTAATGCCTACGAGTGTGTAGAAGAAGACACCTGGAACAGACGATACGAGAGAAAATATCTAAGTTGACCTTAAAAACATTGCTACAAATTACGTATGGCTAACAAATGTTTACATACGCATACGTTCGCAGAAACTGCATTTAAACGCCCCAGTCACGGGAGTTTTGGTCCGAGCCGAAGCACCTCAAGGCATTTACGTTTCGAGAGTTTGCTATAGTTTGCACAAGGCATATAATGCCTTGACGGTCTTGGTTGGAAAGCTGAAAGATACTTTGTGCAGAAGCTGTAGCAAAGTTTTGAAGACTCGTTTATCTTGCTCATCCGGAGTGGCAAGTGAACTTCAGCTCGCTGTTGCTAGGAAAGGTGAGGTTTGAGTGAATTCTGACTATTGTTTGGAAGCTTACTAGTACACCTACACTCTGTTCCCAAGAACCATTGCGAGTTCCTAGTCTCTAGTCTTCAAGTAGTGATTCAGCAAAAGTGTTCAGAATTACCCAGTATTCAAAATTACCCCGAATTACCTTAGACAGTATCCTAATTTAAAGTAAGATGAGGTAATTTTGGAATAAAATATAGAAAGCATCGTGAAATTGTCGGAAAACATCTGGAGTTACTCCATTTTACCTGACTACCGTGACGTCACAGGCAAACTGGCATAATCTGGGGTGAGAAATAGGCCGGAAGTTAGCAGTTTTCTCTACAACGAAACCTTACGCGCAACTTTTACGATTATTTTTTTATTAATATGTCAATCTTTCGAATGCTGACTCAAGGAATAACAGACCGACAACCCTTAACTTAGCCCGGCCATAGATACTCTATATATACGAGTAGCTATTGTTGTTGAAGGATTTGTGATGAAAAAACCTATGATGGAACATTCTAGAAAGATATACTTTCTAATACACTCACCATGAACAATATAAACGGAGACAATATCGAACATTATAGTCCATTGCCAAAACAGACGCAGTACAAGCATGTTCGGGGTTCTATGAAAAATAAGTGAATTGAAGAAGGAATAATTGAAAACGTAAACTAGAAGTATAGAAACTAACTATCAGATAACAACGTAACGACAAGGAAAGCCAAAACCATAGACCGCAAAGAGAGGACATACGTCTTCTTCGACGTCGTCTACTACCGTATATTCCTCTTTCTAATGCCACGTAACCGACTCTTGATCCACCATTTTATTTGTAGGGGCGGAGAAATCGTAAATATATGACACATAATCAACCAACATAATAAAGGCATGGTATAGTAATGGAGGTTAGAGTAAATAAACGATAACGAAGTTAACCTAATGCTCCTCAGTGACCCTGCCTTCTGCACAAGCGAGTTCCATGGAGTTACTCTTTGTGAAGGAGTGGGGGTGGTTGATGTGCGAGTTGTCCATTGATCCACGTAGACACATAATGGAGGATCTCAGCAATGAAAAGTTCAGTCTGCATCTCATCCAGTGTAGGGTCTGTCCATACGGTTTATCATGTTTTTCAGCAATAAAAGATGCAAACTTGCCACAAGTGGGAGCCATCAACAGATTTGATGAAGGCATCAAAGAAGGCAACAACACAGTATATTCAGGCACATAGCTAGTAGTAAAGCTTGAAACTCCGACTGTCACTGTACCATGTCAGACATTGCGTTTTACCATTAATTTTATTATATTTATTGACGAGTATACCCAGGTTCATTGTCTTCAGAATTTAATATCATGTCAATCGATATAGCATGTATGCATATTGGGTAATTGTGTTGGGTTTGATTCAAATCTCCAGGGTTTTTTTTCATGGAGGTTGGCAGGCCTGTATTGGCCAGTGATATTGTAGTAAATGGTACTCTTGCATGTCTGTCCTAAATTGATATATATATATTATGTCTTCAAATAGAATATTATAATATTTGTAGAACACCACAGGGCTGTACTGTGTGATGTCTGTTCCACTGAATGGTATCATACAAAGTGGGTTGATAAATCTGTTGAACATTATGAAAGTTTTCAAGATGATTTCAATTGGTTATGTAAATTTTGCAAAAAGGTCCGTTGATTTAAAAAGGAACTGTATTATACTATCAGAAACTGCTCAGATATGTATGATCCTGAATCAGATGTTCCATGATGAACAAACCAAAGAAAAACAATATTTGAAGGACACTGGTACATATGCTTATTTTGATCCCCGAACAGAAGTTGCAATATTCAATGTAGCTAAGTTCATCATCATAATAATATGGTGTATAATCCAGTACTAATTAAATTATCTGTAAGAGTCAAATTGTTATGCAGATTCTGTTTAAAGCAATCAAATGGAAATTTTCAATCAAAATCAAATACAATGTGCTAATGCATCACAAATGCAATTAAACACAACACAAAATCAAACACTATATGCCATACAGTGCAGTACTGCACAACAAGTTGCAAACTCAGCAAAACCAAGCACAAATGCAGATACATCCACACGTTCATACATGAGATGAAAATACCATGATTATGATGTGCAAAACAATCACATGTGTGAATTCCACCAACAGCAATATAAATGGAAGCAATCCCACTGTATCATTCGCCATGAAGTGTGGCCATCACTTTCCAATAATACTAGACCTACATAAGAGTGTTTGAGATGTGTCCATGATAAAAACACTTCAGAAAGGTTGGTTCAGTACCTCAATGCTTGCAAGGTTTAACACAAATTGTAGGAAAAGTTAGTAGCCTGAACATCAACAATTACTTATGTCCACAAAAACACAGGTGGTCAACGTGGGTAAGGGTTGCTCATCTGCCTGCCAGATAAATATTAGCCAGAATTGCATGCATTACTACCACATGACACCACAAATTCAAAACATCCCATGAGAATAATAATACTATTATGGCTGTCATTAACAATCCTCATATTACTGATTGGTAGTTGGCAAATAGACCAGCTGACTTTGTAAAACACTGGTTAAATTATTATGAAACACTACAAGCAGAATGGTATTGGTACAGACTTGAATATCATGCAGTCTCATGTTAGCACACATGCACAATGTCATGGATATGCTAAATTAAAAGTATACCACGTCTGAGTGATTTAATCAAAAGCATCTTTGGCATGGAAAGTAGCTACAGTCATATGAACAGTGATGATCATGGCAATCAGTATTTTCGGCTACTTAATCCTCAGGTAAATAATAAAAACATAATATTCTGTATCAAAACCTAGACATGATAATTGTTTGCTAGTTGTTCGTTTCTTGTCTTGACAGCAATTCGCTGTTCGTATACGAACCCGGCGGCGACTCTGTCGATCACTTGTGCAATTCCTGGTGCCAACTTGGGGCAGGCGTTTATTGCGGGCGCTTAGAAGGTGTCGGAGTCAACTAGGAGCGGAACACATGCATAATGGGCGTCTATACCTATAGACTAGCGAGCCATTCCTCTGTTTACTTAACGCCTAGAGCGTTAAACAAAAATAGAGGAACATCGATTACGTAGGCTTTGTCAGTTTCGGGAGACGTTGAAGAAGACGTATGTCCTCTCTTTGCGGTCTATGGTTTTGGCTGTTCTTGTCATTACGTTGTTATCTGATAGTTAGTTTCTATACTTCTAGTTTACGTTTTCAATTATTCCTTCTTCAATTCACTTATTTTTCATAGAACCCCGAACATGCTTGTACTGCGTCTGTTTTGGCAATGGACTATAATGTTCGATATTGTCTCCGTTTATATTGTTCATGGTGAGTGTATTAGAAAGTATATCTTTCTAGAATGTTCCATCATAGGTTTTTTCATCACAAATCCTTCAACAACAATAGCTACTCGTATATATAGAGTATCTATGGCCGGGCTAAGTTAAGGGTTGTCGGTCTGTTATTCCTTGAGTCAGTATTCGAAAGATTGACATATTAATAAAAATGATCGTAAAAGTTGCGCGTAAGGTTTGGTTGTGGAGAAAATTGCTAACTTCCGGCCTATTTCTCACCCCAGATTATGCCAGTTTGCCTGTGACGTCACGGTAGTCAGGTAAAATGGAGTAACTCCAGATGTTTTCCGACAATTTCACGATGCTTTCTATATTTTATTCCAAAATTAGGATACTGTCTAAGGTAATTCGGGGTAATTTTGAATACTGGGTAATTCTGAACACTTTTGCTGAATCACTGCTTGAAGACTAGAGACTAGGAACTCGCAATGGTTCTTGGGAGCAGAGTGTAGGTGTACTAGTAAGCTTCCAAACAATAGTCAGAATTCACTCAAACCTCACCTTTCCCAGCAACAGCGAGCTGAAGTTCACTTGCCACTCTGGATAAGCAAGATAAACGAGTCTTCAAAACTTTGCTACAGCTTCTGCACAAAGTATCTTTCAGCTTTCCAACCAAGACCGTCAAGGCATTATATGCCTTGTGCAAACTTTAGCAAACTCTCGAAACGTAACTGCCTTGAGGTGCTTCAGCTCGGACCAAAATCCCGTGACTGGGGCGTTTAAATACAGTTTCTGCGAACGTATGCGTATGTAAACGTTTGTTAGCCATACGTAATTTGTAGCAATTTTTTTAAGGTCAACTTAGTCATTTTCTCTCGTATCGTCTGTTCCAGGTGTCTTCTTCTACACACTCGTAGGCATTAAGGATCTTATCCCCTCTTCTTTACTTCAATAGAAGAAGAAAGGCACTTTTTTACATCCCTAACGGTGGGCACAGTATCTCAGCCATAATCCATCCGATCTGATTTAGATTTCGTATATCAATGTAGCCCAAGTTATATCATAGACACTCTATGCTACGTAGTATAGAGTGTCTATGGTATACGTACTTATCATCCGTATATTGTATTGTGAGTATATGGCGATCGAACTGGAAATGTTAACATACATGGTCACACCAATGCGTGGGCAGATTCCAGTCCAGGGTATGTAGTATAGAGTGTCTATGGTAGCATAGAGTATCTATTAAGAGGACTGAATATGCAGTCCTTGGGGACAGGAAATAGGTGAGACTGAATATTATATGCCAGTTCTGTTTTTTACGATCCAGACACCCAATCACATTGCAATATGCAATATATTACATAAGAAGAACATAAATAATCTGCAGAATTTTGCCCTTCGTGCTGCCATTAGCGAATGGTTCTTTTGCAATGACTCGGAACCTAATGCAAATTTCTCTCAAGATAAGCACTAATGTGTAGTATTCATTGCCATGTTTTAGATCACTTTGTAATACCTTCGCAAGACAGAAAGTGATATTTGACTGTACCATGCAGACCCTTCTTTCCAGAATAAAAGGGCAGATTAAGGATCTGCTATGCCAGACTACATTGCCACAGATATCAATTTTTTATTGATTGTGTTAATTATCTTCAATTCTACATCTAATCTAATTGGAAGTAGTAGAAATGAAGATAATTAACACAATTATTAGTAAATATCACCAAGTTAAATCCACACAGTTGTGTGGTCTCACTGATGTGAGACTGCACCTCACCAATACCACCGGTGCAGTATGAAAGGGAATTGGAAAGGCTGGTTACTATGGTGGCTTCATGGCTCAGTTGTTGTGGTGGCTACAGTCAAACACCGTGGGTTCGAGTCCCGCAGGTGGCGTTTTTTTCTCTTTTCTCCCTTTCCCCGAGCAGGTTAATTTCCAACAAAACTTCTATAATAGATATCAGATTTGTTGGAATTGCAAATTGGAAACCATTGATATTGGAAGTTTTACATTATATTTTTGGAAACCTTTTCTAAAGTTTAACTGGGAAATGAGCTTTGAAACTTGCCACCAGATGAAAATGTGCATAAGTACATATTATATTCCCTGCAGAGGTTGAAGTGCATTACTACATTGATATTAATATTATCACACCAGAACCATGACAAGCTCAGTAAACAGCCTGTGTGTGGTTGGCCACCTTTTTCTACTGTCTCTACTGCAGCATTATTCAGTACAAGGTACACACACCTGCCTAAAATACAGTGACTTTTCTAAGTTTATAGTAATGTAATCTCTATTTCATATAATTACCGAGCGTTAGCGAGGTAATTGTTTCCGTTCGTTAGGGGAGTCCGATCGAGGTCGCCCACGTCTTAATTGGTCGAAGGTGTCTCAATGAAATTTTTGTGATGAATTTAATCCAATGTCAAATTTGTGTCAGGCGCAGCAAACGACTGCGAGGTCAGAGGGGCGATTGGTGCCATACATCAAATAGGGGCAACGGTGAGGTATCGGACTGAGGTTATCATTCAAGTCTAGCCCACTTACTCGCTATGCCACGACGGCTGAAAGTTTTTCCTTCGTTGAGTGCCCCTGGATCCGGATTTCGTCTTGGGATGACATTCGTTGGCTTCGCATCACAAGAAAAATGTCTTTCAATTTTCCCATGGAACAGATTTTCCAAATAATATTCTGTAAAGTCTCGTGGATAGCGAGGCGTCATACAATTCGCTTTTAAGTAGTTGTTGGAGTTCAACCGCGGTCGTTTCGTCGTCTTCTGCGTAGCTTTTTCTCGAACGACGACAAAAGAGAATTCCCTGCTTCACGTAACTCGAATAAACCATCTTCTAACGAACTATAACACGATGAAAAGGAGATACGTAGGTGTTACTCTAGGTATCACTACGAAGGTGTACATTCTTTGCAATCGTCAAGTTCGGCAAACGGCCGTCCCCGTTTATTGGGTACGGGTACGGAACGGGTACGGGTACGCCCGTTCCGTACCCGTAGAACGTTCAGTTTTATATGATTAGTACCGTACATCTGCTATCATTCAATTTTATTGTTAGTTACATTTTTGTAGTTCAATCAAGGGTGAATAATCTACATAGTTTACGTATATAGTATTATACATAAGCCAGGGGTTCCATTATATTCAGTACTTTTCAGTATTGACCCTCCACCTGCATTAATACTTCAATGACATCCTACCTCACTGCTTGTAGCATGGAATTTTACTTCAAATGAAACATTGAAGATCACTAACATACGTATATGTATACATAGTACAAGCATCAAGGAAAAATGATGTACAGTGATATTCATGATTATAATCATTTTCTATTGCACTACTCTTAGGTCAAACAGCAATGCTGAGTGGTACCAACTTTGCCAGTGGTAGTGGATTCTGTTTTGGTGATCAACAACTGAATGAAGGACCTACATTCATATCATGTACACATTCGGGATTCACTGGAACAGTTGCTTTCCTTACCACAACATGGTCCTTTGATGGTGGTTCGACATTCCTTAGTGAGAATTCTGTGGATAGCATGTTTGCTGGACATATTGATGCTGTGAACATGGAACCAGTGGAAGAACGACTGAACATTCTCAATGTTACTAGTTTGGGAGTGTCCTCTGTTGCCTGTAGGATTATAGCAGCTGATAATAGTAGTGGCTTGTTGGGACAAACACCACTATCAGCAGCAGCAAGCATCTCTGTTGTTAATAGTAAGTGAACAGTTTTTTGTATAAAATATGTTGTGAAGGAATTCTGTGAGAAGTAATGATAATAATAATTTTTGTATTTGATGACACGTATGCAAGTTTGTGCGTAGGAGCATACATACATATAATGTTAGAATGTTGATGAACATTAAATTATTTTCATTATTATGTATAAGCTTAAGAAAAACACTTTTCACTTTGGTGTATTTCATTTTGTTAGCATTAAATGTGTAGTATGAGAGGAATAACGAAAATAACTAAGACATGCTATCCCAGTGCAAAAATTAAAGGCTGCAATGATTAAATAGAGTTTAGCATCGATCAACCGTTCATAAACTCACCGCCACTTCAAATGAAATCTCACTTAAACTATACCTCCACTACTATAAACTTACACTCTCATTGTTATGTGGATGTCTCATACAGCTACTTAGAGGAATACCCAAAGATGATCCTTAAGACTTTTTTAATAACAATATTAAGTTTCAATAGCTTCAAGAAATCAACAATTAAAACACTGCTTTGTATACTCCATTAGGCTTCCCAAGCACTATTATGGTTGTTATTACTAGTTTATGATGGGTTTGCTTCACGCAAATCATTTCTACTTACAACCACAAGCTATTATATACCTGAATGTAAAAGGTATATACGTATATGTGTGTATGCCCCAAATACCGTATATTCCCTAATTTTTTGGCAGAGCAAATTTCAGCTCCAAGTTGGCAATTAGGGATACAATGGTTTGAACCAGTGATGTGATGGAAAATTAGGGAAATTTGACAACAATTTAGAGTTAGCGCCGAAAATTTCTATTTAACAGTAGTGGCACCTATTCACGGGTATCATGTGTACATGGACCAGTGGGAAGCCAAAATTGACACTGCGCTCTACTTCTAACAAGAATAATAATTTAAGGTGTAAGAGTCTGTATTTGTTGTTTTTAGCCAGCATTTGACCTATTTTTTGCAGAGCAGATAATACTTTCGCTGTTGATTGGCACTCCCTCTGCAACACAATAAATGTATCAAAGCGAAAAAAGAACAAAGAGAGAGGCATATGGCACATTAAGAGACAAAACGTGTTCAATCCTTATAGCTGACAAAAAATTAGAGTCAAGACTAAAAATTAGGGAAAGCGAAATTTCGTCGAAATTAGAGTATTGCCAGACCCTATTTGGACGGACACCGAGAAATAAGGGTGCCGATAAATTAGGGAATATGCAGTAGGCAGATTGCGGGAATGATCTTGATAAGCATTGAAATGTAACTATTTCATATGAATATTGTAACTATTTCAGAACTAAAAGCAGCAGGCAGTATAGTGTGCCTATTGCATATTATGCAATTCCTGCATTGATACTGCATTGGATAAGTATGTATGTGACACCAGAAAAAGTAACAGACAGTTATATTACAATGGCATGTCTGTTCCAACCTTCTGCCTGCCTTACTAAACACTTTTTGTGGAATTTGTGTTTCCTATGAATATTGTACCATTCTCCGTCATAGTGGTACCAAGTTCTTCCATATACATGCGTAATTTGACAATATATGTTCTTTTGCAGTCATCTTATGTAAATCATGTATCCTTTTGAAACATTGTAGTGGATCACAATTTTATGAATATTTCTGTTGGCTAGTCCAATCATTTCTTACTCCAGCCATCTCTGTCTTGTTCTGTCCATCATTTCTGCAGATGTTCCAGCACCAGGTGTGACCCAGGGTACTGCATCTAACACAAGTATTGACATTGTACTGATGAGACCAAATGGACTATGTGAAGGGCTCAGGGACAATCCAATAACCTACATGATTGAAGTGTTCAGTGATAATGTCCTGATCACAACAAGGAATGTGACTTCCACAGGAGCCAACACTAACTATACCATATCTGATCTCACCAATGGAACAAGTTACAGAGTGACTATTCGAGCACTGATCAATGTTGTCAGCCAAAGTTCAGTAGCTACAATCATGTTCACAACATTGGGAGGTAGGTTTGTATGTATAGTGGCAGTCAAATGTAACAAGACATATCTGGGTTTATGAAAATGGCAGAAGGAACTGACCAACTTTAATGTCCTAAAAGTATTATCTTTCAATTTTATTTGTGAAATCTATTGTTTTAGATGTTTTATAATATCCTAATTGGTGTTTAGTGAGTCTGATAGATTCAGTACATCGTTTTGTGATTGATAGCATGTCTTGATTGAAATCTTTACTTTGAGTGAACACATTTACTATAGTTGCTTTGAGAGAGCTATTCTTTCATCTTCCAAACATATATGTATATACAGTGAATATTAAATATACGTAGTTAATCTGTTGCAATTGGTTCCAGGAAATTTTTCAGATCTTCTTCAGGATTGTTCATCATGCAATTTGTAACTTCCGCTTCTTTGAGAAATGTTCTACAAGTATTTCTTGCGTTGTCATAGGATTCCTCTCTCTATAATTGCAATTCTCCTTCTGCTTCATTGTCAGCTTCGCTATTATTTTACTCTACACCAACACAACATTTTGACACTTGGTGGATTTTTTGTAACCAAAGCCCATGCAAAAGTACAAATTGATACACAGAAAAATGGCGGAATTACAAGATGGCAGATTACATATCCAGCATAGCCATGCAAGTTAATTCGTTCCAAAATAATATGGCAAACTAACCGCAGAGGCAGATTAACCAATGTTTACTGTATAGTACGTATTTCCAAGCTTTATCATTTAAAATCTCCAACAAATAGGATCTTTAAGAATTTTCAGAGAGAGAATACCCTAACCAATTTACCCACATGTGTAGTGCAGGCTTGAAGACAAATATTATATGTATGTACATACTTTGTATGCATAGGTATGTGTGTACGTATTTACACTGATTGATGTATGCTGTTAATAGACTATTCCTAAAACACAGAGTATACTGGTTGGATTCTATGGTTTATGGCTAGGTCTATGTTTATTGTCTGTGTTAATGATCACTAATCCCATTTTTTTTTAATAGCCATGAAGTGAACCCTCATCAAAAGTAACTGATTAGTTTTTGCACTAACTTCTCACTTTCTGTTACTAGCTATGTTATTAGTAAGAATGCTATCAAAAAGCATACGTTTGTACGTATATCTGTTATGAACATCAGAGCTGTTGTTAAAGTGAATATGGTCACAAGAATGAGAAATAAATTTTGCCATGTTCTTGAACATGATGAAAGATATCCTGAGAATGTGTAGAAAAGTATGCTAAAATAGCTAATGGCGGCCCTTTGAGTATCGTCTTGTAACTTTTGGTACTCATGTATGTATAATATTATATACTTGCTTAGCATTTGTGCTAAAATTTATGTTAACTTAAGGTATTGGCTAACATCATCATCTAAGAATTATCCCAATTTCAAGTAGTACAATATTGACTGACCGTTGATATATACGTACTGTGTCTTAGATTTTGAAATACTGCATCTCATGGATAAGCAGAATTTCTATCCTCCGATTTGCTCATATCTTGGAAATCTACTGACTGATTGACAATGCTGTTTTGGAAATCTTAATTATTTAGGATTCAATTGACATGGAATCCTAAATTGAATCAGGTTTCCATGTTGTTCGTATTGCATTTATTTTTTATAGTGTTCCGAAATACTCATGGAAAACGAGAAAATTTGATGCTTTTCCATGCCATGTACCATATATGGTGTTTAATGTGTCTTAAAATACCTCGTGTTTGAAAGTACGTACGTATTACCCTCTGGTAGATTTTGCATTCATGTGTGCTCTGGGTTGTGCATTTATTACCATTGTAACAAGGTTGCCTTTTTAATTCACTGTGGTATTTGGCCTGCACATGAGAGACACTTAGATGGACATACTACATATGTACGGTACCAATCATGAAAAATTGACATTCTCGTTTCCACGGACGACTGAACGAACGGGCGTCCCCGGTACCCGTGTTTTTCGACAACACGGGCGTCCATTTTCGCAAGAATGCAATTATAGAATTAGTGCCTTCGGTCGCTAAGCGACATCCATGGGCACCGAATTGAAGCGGTAGTTGGAAATCCATTAAGGATAGTTTATCCTAGTTACGTTAAACAGAGAATCCTTGCTTTACGTAGAGAAGGCTTTAGTTATGGTAAGACAACTGATCTCTCTCTGACGATCGTTAACGTTCATGAATACATACGTATGTAACCTTCACACGCTGATCATATTCATAATCAGTGGAATGCGGACGCCCCATACGATAGGAAAAAGCTACGCAGAAGACGACAATGAAATGACCACGGTCTAACTCCAACAACAACTTAAGAGTGAATCATATGATGCCTCGTTATCCACGATACTCCAAAGAACACTCATGACGGAAGAAGAACGTACGTACGGTAGGAGCCAAAATAAACTTTGCGTTCCGTTCCTTCTAAACGCGGCTTCGTACCTTTTGCCTATGGAAATAAAACGAAAATGGAACGAAACGGAACATGCGAAAAGACAGAGAGAACGAAATGTGTTGATTTGATCGTATTCTATCAAAGTACAGAACGATTTGGCTAGATACTCAATTATGAAGATCTCATCGCTTTAGTACGGAATAAACTACCACAAATGGATTCATCTAAGCAGTGGAGACATCTTCTGGAATGAAGAAAATGGCGTTTCTCGATTGATCGATCTAGTGAACTCACCTCTTGATAAAATTATGACCCATCGCTGTTGGAATACGAATTCCTTCTCTCAAACGAACTTGAATAGTAGGTGATTTGATGCTATTTGTATAGCGAACTAAAATACTCTGCTTTCTTAAATGGCTATAGACTATGGTTGCCCTCATCGCACGTCTCTTTGGCGTAAATCGGACTTGAATGACACACGACGAAATGTACACGCATTTATAAAGTTATGTGTTAGTGTTGATCAACACCATTCATTTTAGTCATCCGTTCGGAATAGAACAAAACAAAACAGTACAGACGGACGGAAACAAGTAATTCGAGTTCAAAAACTCGTGGGGCTGCCGCCCCCCGCACTCAAATTACTTGGAAGTCTTTCTTAGGTTCAGAAGAACCTTCGTAGAAGTTATTACGCTCGGCGAAGCTTCAGCGCACGAATTCCAGCCCAATTTCTAATTGTCGGTGTTCGAAATCGGCCATCTTTATTTCGCGCAATATAAATTATGATACATGTATAAATTCATTGTTGCAGTTACACGTAGGAACGCATATTATATATACATATATGTCTATTATTATATATATATATATATATATATATATATATATATATATATCGGACGAGTGTTACATACCGGAAGTCAAAATGAAAACAATATAGGGGCTGCCACAGGCAGCCCCTAAAATAGACGAAAATGGAATGATCTGTTCGAGCATTTCGTATTCATCTGTACAAAACAAAACGCAAAGTTTATTTTGGCACCTACCGTAGCTTTTGTGTTAATCAGAATATTGCAGGATTTCACTATTTTAATAGTATACCTATTGTTGCTATTTTAGTTTGCTTAATCTTACTATTGATACTAATCTTACCAGATCGAGTTTTGTGGTTGAAATCAAGAATAAACAAATGATCGACAAAGTATTTAGAAACACTACAATCTTCTGAACCATTGACTAGAAGCTGCCAATCTTCAACCTGAAACTGTCAACTAATTGTAGTCTGTTATACAGTGGCGGCCAAAAGTTATGGGACGATTTCAATGTGGCGGCCGTCAGCTATTTTCAGCATACTTGCAATTTTCTCGATATTTCGGCACTTCGGAACAAGAGAGTCAAAATAAATCATATGAATACTTTTAAAATGTCCAAGAACATATACACATAGTACTGTCAAATCTTCGTGACTTGCATTTACAGCTCTAATCTGCATAACATTTGAAAATATACGCTTACACAGACGTTCTTGCTATTACATTATACTTTAATTAGTTTTAGTGCAAGAACGCATTGGTCGCAACCCTGAGTTTCTTGCTTAACTTGTCCTCCTTCAAACGTCACAAATATCCAATTCAGCTGAAATATCGGTTTTTGAGAGCTCATTTTATGGTCACCATCCCGGATTGCTAAACGTACTGAACTTGACTCATGTCAAAGAACAGTAGCTTTTTCTGCGTATATCTTCTGATTAAATATTCTTCCATACAATTCTCTCTGCAGTGGTCACTCACATACATAAACTATAGAATCTGGTCAGTATACTCTGTGGTTTGAGAGGCCTACCGACAATCGAGCATCTAAGTATACGATATAATTTCTTTTTCCAAGTTTGCACAGATATTAGACCATACAAATACGGGTAAGTTGTTTGGAGCATTGTCTCTTGGAAAATTATTAAAGATCCCATCTGTTGCAGATTCTGAATCATAAAAGTTTTGAATATACGCTTCCAAGAGAAAAATACAGTTCCCTCAAAACAACTATTGACAACGTGTTCGCTCAAAGTAGTGATTTTAAATCGAGGCGGGCTGACAACCACCGAAAGTAGTAATGAAACGATTAGTTGCAGAATACACCGATTTGAATGTTGTTGGATGTTTCTAAATATTTATCTTACAAATTAAATCTAAAAATCTTGCTTTTTGGACGATTGAAGTTGTACTGTTCCGTTCCGCCATTTTCTTAAACCCCTTAATCGTCCCGTAACTTTTGACCGCCACTGTAGTAGTTATAGAATAATTGCAGTTACATGTGAATATGTGTATATCATGATATTTTCTAACTCTGCAACTTTTTACTTATTGAATTATATTGATTCCCACAGAAATGTCATCATCACCCCCTACATCTTCTACTACAGCTTCACCTTCACCTTCACCATCCAGTGAACCTGACCTCCTTCGTGAGTTTGTGATTCACTATTGTATATTTGTACTACATCTACATTGTGCTAGTTACTGTGGATATTGAATGATATTTGCCTGCCAAGTGGTAAACATTAAAGATTGCTTGTAGTGAATTGTTATAAAGTATTTTAAGTTGTACATACCATCACCAGATTACTACTTACTAATAATCAACAATAGCTGGAAATAATTAATAAAAAAGGTAGCTGTTGACTCCATTGTTTTTATTGTATGGGAATCTAACCCACTCTTCTTTGCCACATGGAGTGCAATATGGGTTCTTTTGTTAGTGTACAAATGTCTGCTGCAAATAGGACAGTTGTTCCATGGAGTGGAGTGTTGTTAGACCAATTAGATCCTTCTGTGGAACTTTTCAATATTGAATAATGAAAAAATAAACTCCCTCCCACATGCCATTGTTGTAACCACTGGACGATAAACTGAGAATCGCCTTTGCTTGGCCTGACCAGTTCTCATAGTCACTCTCATTGTATTCCATTGCTGTGGTAATGAAGTAGCAGATTTTACTGTGTATAGATATGACATTTTAGTACAATCACAATATATTCTTTATTTGTGTCCTGATTCAGTTATCAATCAGGTATATTTTACTGAAGTACTGAGTCACAATTATTGTTGAAAGAATGTGCTCTTTCTGTTGTTACTAATTACACAAATTTTCATAAATATTTGTATTGGGCAGATTATTAAACTGTAGTTTATTATTGTGTTTAATCATTTCATCCCACAGCTGTTTACATTGCTGTACCAATTGTGGCTGTCATCATTCTGCTAATTCTAGTTGTCATTATTTTGTCTGTGTTCATTGTTTGGTGGAAGAAAAGAAACCAAAGTGTGAAAGGTGTGTACCCACATACGTACATATGAATTTTGCAGATACATTTTAATCACACATGTAGTATGTTGCGTGGACAGATCAAAAGGCTAGGTGTGCAAAAATAGTATCTGTGTTATTGAACTTTTCTTTTGATCTTGCACACTTCCCATGCCAGGATATGTTATTAAAATAAGACAATTAATTGTCTAGCAATTCATTGTTGAGCTATAATAACAATTCTGCATGGGAGTTAGTATTTTTATTACAAAAACATACCACATAACAACTTAGGTATCATCATTAGGGCTGTAGTGGCTATACAGACTCTTTATTAAACAACCAAGCCAAAGTTTCTCTATTACCACTACAGGTCTACCAGAAGTTATTTAGTTATAACTTAATTAGTTTTATGCATATCTGGTAAATTTTTTTGGACTACTCTAACATTCATTTTTTGTGTAATGTGTAGCTCACATCACATTGCTTACTGATGTTTAAATTTTAAAATTTGTATACTTGACGTTACTAAACATTTAGATTTCTTATCATACAGAAAGTTATTTCAGTGTAGTTTTGTGCAGACATTGCATAGTACATAGCTATTCACACTGTTTACAGACTCTCTCTGGAAGGAATCATATGTGTGAAAGCTACCTTGGAATTATTAAAGCTAAATGGGTTATTCTAGATAGTACAGTATGAATGATCTGGTAGTTATTTCAAGAAGACAATTTGAATTATATTAATGTTATTAGAATATTAAAAAAGAAAGTATTTATCAATATTTTGTCTTTGATTTGGTAGATAACAATGGCATGAGGATGTCCAGGATGCGCAGTAGTGAAGAAAAGTGAGCACTGTTACTACTAATATTGTATTTGTATGGTATGGGGTATGAAACATAACCAGATTAATGCTAATTGGTAATTGATATTTGATGTTTATGCTTACTGAATTAGTAACTGAAAACGGATT